>CAMXCT020002650.1:33678-91455 GCA_947184155.2 Cladocopium goreaui
AATTCATGTCAATTCCATGTCATAACTCATAATAAGATATAACAAGTATTAACAAGTTCATTTCCTTTCTTCTTCACTTACCTTCATTTGCCGTAATTCTTGTACTCCATTTGGTTCATCATTGCCCTCATTGTCATCCGCTTATCCCTATCCATTGAGGTGGCTTCCCCATTGTTCATCCAATGGATCCCGCCAGGAGAATGCTGGCACGGTGCCTTCACCAGACCAGATGTCCTGTATGCCTTGCCCTGCGGGTTCGGAACCCGACAGCGAAGGAGCCAAGTGTCAGGCGCTTGATGCAGCACTTCCCCCTGGATCCCCCTGGGAATTTAGTCGTTTGCTATGGAAAATGGCCCATGAAATATGATGATTTTGATTTACCGATATCAAAAAAATGTGATGCTTCGCAGCTATGTGTTAAATCAAACATGGCTGGCTGGCTGGGAACCCCCAGTGTACAATGGAGGTGTTAATGGGACAATCATTATATATATAATTATAACCATGGGACTAAACAGAGGCTTTCCATTGCCATGTTTGATTGCCAGAGAGCACACGATATTTCCAAACTTCTTGCGTGCCACAAGTCCCAAGATTACCATAAAGTAGTGGGTTGAATACGGTTGAATCATCCCCAGATGGTCGGTTTAATGTGGAGAACCCAAGAATAGATCTACCATTTGCGGATGGTCTATACATGTTTATACAAAGCTACCTTTCGTTGGTGGCTTATACAACCCATTTATATCCATTTATGCTGATTCTGGGGATGGTTGGTTATTGATCTTATTGGGTTTACCACATGAATCCTTTGGGCTGGGGTGGAATCGGTGGAAGTTCCGTTGCTGCAAAAGCTGCAAAAGCCAGGCTTGCCCACCCGGACGCTATGCCCCCGAAGCAGCCACACCTCAGTGCCAGGCAGACATACACGCGGATGTGTATACTATATATATATATATATACAATATATATATATATAATTTTTTATACACATATTATAATGATCTACATAATGATGTATATTGCAAGCCACTGACTCTTCAACCTTTGGTATCCTTTGGTCATCTCACTTTGGTCTATGCTGGTCAGTCAACCAGCCAGACTTCCTGTTGGGAGCCATTGAGGAAGATCAAGGCATGATGACGCCTTGTCGTTCTCTGATGCGCAGGCATGTCCGCAAGGTGAGTACAACCCTCTACGAAACCAGTCACGTTGCGCAGTGTGCCCTTTTGGGGCCCAGTGACTTGGGAAGCATCGAAGGAGACAACATGGCTACTGCATAATTCAGATCACTCAAGCCCATGTTGGGGGTTGGAGTGGTCTGTGCACATTACGATTCATATGATGTAAATCACAAGTAGAATCTATTTTGCCTATTCGGCCGCACTTTCCGAATACAATGTTTTTGCCACGTTGTACTGGGCATTACTGTACCGTAAGATCCATTGGGCCATACAGGGTGTTACTGATGCAGTCAACCGCCCGCTTCTGTCCCAGTTGCTACGGTGGTTTCAATGGTACGGGAGCGACGTCCTTTTACGCCGACGAGGGTTTTTACTTGCTGGGAAGCGATGAGGATGTAACTCATCTGATGCTTTTGATTGGCTGGGATAAATCGGATTTGTTCGGCTGGGCACTGGCTGTGAGGCCCTAAAACTTAAATGTCACAAGTATCGCTTGCCCTCTTTGTCTCTAACACGCACGAACGTACGTATACATTAGTATACATTAGTATACATGCACATTGTATCCCACTCACTGTATCATGAACTTGCACTGAAGGTTTAGGGGATTTGCATTTGAGTCTCGCAGGGCCTTCACTACCATCAGATACCATCAGTTTGCATGTCACCATTCCTGGATTTCTGGAGAAGGATCCTGAGTTTTGGATCTCCCGTCCATGTCCAACTCAGGTGACTCGAGAATTTGAAGCCAAGATGTCGTGACTTGGCAACACGCATCAGATGGTTTCAGTATGTTTCAGTCTAAAAGCAATGAAGAGAGATAGAGAGAGAGAGAGAGAACACTTAGAACGTAATATATGGTATACATATGTATACATGTTTTCTATGTATAGTATTATATGCCCAAATAATAGATTTTACATGTTTTATCACACCCCTCAATGATTCTATGCACATGCTCCAGGACTTGCGCGGACTGCTGGCGCAGCGATGCGCCCTTCGATGCCCTTGGACCCTTCGAATGTTCTGTGCGCTCGGCGTGTCTGGGGAACAACAGCTGCCTGGTGGTGGAAGGCGAACTGGCCATGGATGGACCGCTCTGTGGAAGTTGCACCAAAGGCTCCTTGGAGAAGTTGCCTTTTTGGGATGGGGGAAGATTGGTGTGCGATTGATGTGGACATTTTGGATGTGGGAACAGACCTTAAATGCGACTTTGATCTGGAGGATCTTGAAAAAGTTGGGGTGCTGGCAGTCTACTGCATGTTTTAACCTGTATGTTTCATTTTGCCAAGACCAAGAATCCTCTATGGGACAAAACTGCAAGATGAAGGCTGGGGGGACCTGAATCACCAACTGGTTGAAACCAAAAGGCCTCTTTCATTCAGATCATTCAGCAGCTGGACCCAGCCATGTGAGGCTTTCAACGCAGCAGCCCTGATGAGCCTTGCAGCCGTTGCCCACCAGATTGGCTTACTGTCACAGTCATTGTGGTGGTAACTGTTGGTGGAATGCTTGGTCTATGCATCCTCTCCTGGTCACAGGAGCACATGACAGCTGGGGTGGTGTTGGAGGGATTGAGAGTTGATGCAATTTTCACCTGCTTCTCGTTGTTTGCCGCCCACGAAGGAAGCCGCCATGGGAAATTTGCGTGGCAGCTCGGCAGCTGTATGGTTAAAGCTTTGGTTGAAAGTATGACAGGACAAGACTGTACGACTATGGCCCAAAGACCCCAAAGTTGGTCACAGATTTCTACACAGGGATGCTGACTTATGCTTTATACTTTCTGTGGGGGATGCGTGGCATGGGTCTCTGAAGTGCATCACCAGGGACAATGTCGCGTTCTCTTGACTTGTTTGTATGGAACTTGCATGGGCAGACAGTAAAGTCATCGGGAAAAAACTGGAATCCACAAGGTCTAGCATGGCGCCAGCCGCCCTAACTCTGAAAAACGGGAAGTAATATTCGGCCGTACCATCCCAAATTCCTTCAGCATGGACATCTGGGAATGCAAACGCTTGTGTTGACCTGAGGAGTGTACTCCATTGTGTTCAAGATCTTGTGCAACTTCTTTGTTCAATTGAAGGCAGTTGGTCAGGCGGGCCGCTATGCAGGGTCGAAGGGGCATGCGAATGCATGTGAGGCATCTGTGCCCAATCTTTTGAGCATAGTATATTCCATCCTTTTGTTTCTCTTTTCCTGTACTTTCATATTTTGGTTGTTGAGATTCAAAGATATTATATCATATTATATATATATATCTATCTATAATCTATGAATATTCAGAGGGGCTTCTACATGCGCCTCCGCTGCACGGCAAGATCCACCATGGCGCCAGGTTACGGACTTGAACAGCCTCATCAAGGAGACCCCGAGACCAGAAAACAAGAAACACGATGAAACGGAGTGGGATGCCCAAAAAAACACGGAAGTTCGACCAACCAAGGATGACAACCAACTACACAATGTTGAGCATATGTGCACACACACATATCACACACATATATATATTGAAATACAAATTTAAACATATAACTCTACATGAAATACAAACATATAACTCTACAATAGGATTCCGCATCAGCAAACCATGTCAATTGCACTCACTTTCATTTTAAGACATCACCATCCCCAGAATCTTCAGGATCTTGGGACGGACAGCTTCAGCCGTACCATTCTCACCTCCCCGATCGCAATGTCTTTGGGCAGCTGGACAGCAGTCAGGTGCTGAATGCAAATGAGATGGAGACTCCACCATTGAAAGTGCGTTTTTCACCAGGAAAAGCTGCCCCTATTTGGCACTATGAGTTTATTTGGAGGATTCCAGGAATCCTCCCGGCTATCCTTCATCTCCAGCTTCATCAGCCCTGCTGAGTGATGCTTCAGCCATCTTCAGCCCTATATGCGCCAAGGTATTGGAGATGTGCTGGAGAATCCTTCCACCTCCATTTTCTCTCTGGATGCTTGGGCCTGCTATGGCCTGGTTGTTTTCTAGGCGAAGCTCGCGGGGTTGGGATCGTTAGACGATATCATCAGCAGGTTAAAGGGGTTAAAGGGGTGGAACCTTAAGGGGGTTGATAGACGAGAGGTAAATTCCAAATAATCCAGGATTGTTTTTGGTAAGATGGTTGCTGAATTCAACGGGGCACCTCGAATGGTTCTGAGATGTGATTCTGCAGTCCGGTGGCCTGATTTCTTGATGCTTGAGAAGTGCACATTCCATGAACTAGAAAAGAAATAAAGTCATTTGGCATAGCATTACATTACCCTATGCCCGAAAAAATCATCCCTCTAGGAAATTTATTCAGCCCCAACTTTGGTATTTTCAAAGTTCAGGGGGTTGTCCCATGGAAACATATTCAGCGACCTTGGGGTTGCAGCCAAAGAAAAGTGTGGAGTTTCTCGGAGCGGAGTTTGTTGGAGACTTGCAAAGGGATAGACAGGACCTTGGCCACTGAAACTTTACCCAGCGATGTTTGCCGACATGGTCCCAAAATTGATTGTGGATATTCTTTGTGTACCATGTGCGCCTGGAGATTGTGCACTTTTTTGGGAATGGAAATGTGTTCCGTAAAAACCTTGGCCCCAAGAAATTTAACAGGGATAAATTTGGGTACAACCCCCCGTAGGCACCGCACACGGGGATATGCTTGCCAGTGATCCACCAAGAAATAATGTAATTGACAAAGTGATGCAACCTTTTGCCTGCAGGTTGGACCTTCACGTTCCACCACAGACAAGCACATGTCTGGCATGACTGGCAGCAATGGCATCACTATCACTGAAACCAGCCACATGACCGCGGCCATTGGATCGTTGGGCCTTTGTAGGGCCCTGAGCTAAGACTTTCTTGTGTGGAAAATAGGCCGCGCCGTTTTGCCATGCACCTTTGATCATTTTGGCCATTGCATTGGCCTTTCACAAGTTGGCACCGGAGCTTGCGTGCGCCTGGTGACCTTTCTGGGTATGGATGCTCCATTGCCCAATCTAAGATCTTTCGTGAGTGACTGGACCCCATCACTGAATGCTGCTGAGAGGATCGATGCCGATGCGTCACCAGACGCGACGTTTCCAGGTGAGCCTTATGCTGAGCCCAATACAGCTGAGCGGATGATGTTTCCCGATTGGAGATGCGCAGTTTGTGACTCCGGCGAATCCATGCCGGTTCTCGGTGGTTGGGAGTGTCTGGATTGCGGTTCAACAGATTTCTACAACGTGCACCAAACAAGGCGTACTGAGACTGACACTGGCACCTGGCTTTACATGCCCCACGCTGCACAGGTTGAAGCGTCTCGCTCTGCAAGGCGACGACGAAGACGTCGGATGAATCCTGGCCCTGGTGATGGACAACCTGATATTGGCGGCGGTGAGCAGGCAGAATCTGAGGTGTTGACTCAGGACCCTTGTGTTGATCCCAGTTTCCATGACCAGCCCCTGCCACGGCACGTGCAATCTGAAGCCGGAGGCGTGAGACGTGCTGCGCATGATGACTCGGGACAACTTCATCGTTCTGGAGATCTCCAAGGCGTCAATGGTGCAGAGCGCCTTCCAGCTCCTTGCCCCACTTCCAGCGCTTCAGAGCCCATTGCGAAAGCAATCAAGAAGCTGAAGGATGATGAGTTAGGCGAGTGGAGTCTGAAGAAAGGCCCTGAACCTGGTTTGAGATGGAGGACGGGACAGCATCCGCCACCTCCGTCCTGGAAATATGACCCTGGAGACTTGAGAGCGTTTGCCAAATTCAAGAAGAAGGTTCAAATCTGGCAGATACAAATGGAACCATTTGCAAGCAAAGCAGACCAGGCGTTGCTCTTATACGGGTCTTTGACTGGCGATGCAGAGCAAGAACTTGAGCATCTGTCAATTTCCGAGGTGCACGCCGAAGCTGGAGTGGATCTGATACTTCAGAAGTTGCAAACACCTTTTGAGCAGCGCACAGTGTTCCAGAAGCGCAAGTTCATCCATGAGTATGAAGTGCTGAAGCGGTTTCAAGGTGAGGTCATGCGGACTTACATCAGTCGTTTCCGGCGTGCTTTGAGGAATTTGAGATCCGTCGGTATCGAAATGACTTCTGCCTATGATTCCGAGGCACTGGGTTCACGTTTGTTGGACCGTGCAGGTTTGTCTGCAGAAGCTCAACGGATGATCCTGGTAGGAACTCATCAATCACTGGAGTTGGAAATGATCGCTGAGGCTTTGGTTCTTCAATATCCTGACTTTCGTGGTGCTCCTCCCATTCACCAACTCTCTAAGGGATCTGGAAAGGGCAAAGATACTAGCACTACGTCCTCTTCTTCTTCATCCTCAACTACTAGGGCAATTTTCTCTAAGAGATCTAGTCCCGTCACCAAGGTTTTTGTCGCTGGCGCAAATGATGGCGCAGCCACAGAAGCCATTGATGAAGACGCAGAGCATGAGCCGGCAGATGAAGAGGAGGTCATTGAAGACCAGTCTCAAGATCAGGAACAAGATCCAGTCGACGAGAACGGCGAGGAAGAGATTGTTGAAGATGACGAGTTGGATTTGGCTGATTTGAGCCATGTTCTAACAGTCACAGCGAAGAAGCTATCAGGGTTGACTCTGGGAAGGAAATTTACCAAAAAGCCACCAATGTCCCAGTCTTCTGCCGCCATAGCGAAGAAGAAACAGAACTCTCACTGCATGGCTTGTGGACAGAAGGGTCACTGGAAGGGTGACAGCAATTGTCCAGTTTCTCAGAAGCCCAATGCCACGAGCTTTCGCAGCGACACCAAGCCTGGACCGCCATCGAGTCAAAAGTCGCATGCGTTGACTGTGGTGCATCATGAACATGGAAGAGTACAAGTTTCTGACCCCCAAGACTATGGCAATTTGTTTACTTGTGGCATGGTTCACGGCATTTCTGAGTTTCAAGTTCATGAAGTACAAGCTTTTTCACCATGTGATTTCATCGGGAAGTTGATTTTGGATTCCGGATGTCAGCGCAACTGCTGTGGAGCTGACTGGTTTCGCGCACATGACAGTCGTCTGCAGAACATGTCCAAGTTGTCATCGCATACCATTGACTGCAAAGATGTTTTCCAGTTTGGCAAAGGCAACCCATTGACAGCGAACTGCAGAGCATATATTCCAGTTGGTTTTGGCAGTCAACGTGTTTTTCTTCTTGGGGCAGCAGTACTTGAAGCCAACATCCCATTGCTTGGTTCACATCAACTTTTGGAAGATTTGCAGGCAATCATTGATATGCCCAAGAAGACCTTGCGCTGCCAGCGTCTCAAGGTCACCCTACCCATTGAAGTGATCTCAGGGCATTTGGTGATCGACATTTCACAGTTTCCACAACATGTCAATCCAGTTGAGTTGCCTGAGTGGAAAGAACTTTCGAATCCAGTTTTTTGGAATGAGCCTGACCCTAATTGTATTTTTCCGAAGCCTTCGATGGTTCAATTCGCTGGGACTTCAGTTCAACACGAAGTTCCTGAACAACTTTCTCAGCGTTCTCATGCTCTCACAGCCACCTCAATGGATGTGCCGATGGAGGCGCTTGATGGAGGCCCTCAATGCCTTCAAGCGCAACGTCTTCATCTTCATGGTGGGCGCTGTGAGACTGGGCCTGATGCCAAGATCATGGCTGATTCAGGCAGTGCCTCCGGCCTTGGACTTCGAGGTCAATCCAATGACGTGTCAGCACCCGACCTTTCGCCGTTACGGCAATCCCACGGGTCGGTACGCTCAGTGCCACCAATGCGGAAGGAAGTGGAAATGGGATCAAGCACAAGAGACTTGGCTCGATTTCCGTGGGTCGGCAAGCTCCTCTACACGGTCGCTGCCATTGCCATGTCCGTCCTCAACGACGGGGGCACCCAAGTATCGTGCCAAGCCCAAGGCAGCTCCGAGGTCATCAGCGACCCCAGCTACCTTGACACTTCCGGATCAACAACAACAGATCCTCAATTCAGTCTTGGAGATGGCGTTCCAGGATTTGGCACCAGGCACGTCAATGGAGGAACAAGAGCAGATGAGGCAAGACATGCATCAGAACATGGGCTATTACATCCAGGAGCACTACCAGCAGATTCAAAGGATGGCGCAAGCAGGGGAAGCGGCACAGCATCTGCTGTCCAATCTTCACAACTTTCCAGTTCCAGAGGAAGATGCGGAAGAGGAGTTCTACGACTGGGACACCGTCGCAGAATCACCGGCCAGTTGAACAAGTACGCGGACGTCTTGGAGTCCGAGCGCAACCTTTTTGACTCCCTTCCTGCAACCGTGAAGCGTCCTTCCCCGGCCATTGACGTTTTCGAGCTTTTTGCTGGCAGTGCGAAGTTTACCATGTTTGCTGGAAACCATCACCTCAATGCACTTCAGCCAATGGATTGGTTGCATGGTCCCCAACAAGACCTTCATGATCCTGCTCTCCAACAAGAGATTGTGGCTGCTGTGCATCGCTTCAAACCGTGGGCACTGATCATGGGCCTTGATTGCCGCCTCTGGTCAATCTTCAATGAGAACCTCAATTATTCTGACCGACGCGAGTTGCTGCGTCAGATTAGGACCCACGAGAAGAAGCTGGTGAAGTTTGTTTGTGAGCTAGCCTTGCTACAGCATCGGGCGGGGCGATTCTTCCTTATTGAGAACCCCCAGAAGTCAAGATTGTGGATTTTGGAAGAAATCCTCGAGTTACTGAACCTGCCTCAAACTTGGTTGATCACTTTGGACACTGGGGCCTTTGGTGCGCAGATTGATGAGAAGCCCATCATCAAATCCATGAACTTCTTGGGGAACATACCACAACTAGATGAGGTGCTTGGCCAGCGGCTCTCTCCTGAGGACCGGCAGTTTTGTACGCCAATCCAAGGGTCCATGACCAAGAAGAGCCAAGAGTATCCAGATGCTTTGGTTCACCTCATTTTGAAATATCTCAAGAAGGCCATTCACCTTCGCGAACCAAGTCGCTTTGCTCATTTTGATGTTTTTCCAGTGGCTCAACCAGTCGCAGATCTTTCTTTGTGGAATGACATTGTCAGCCATGTGGAGCGCACCTTTGAGCGTTCTTCCAAGAGACCGTTCAATATTGACCCATCCTCAGACATGGGGAAGAAGATATGTGATCTTGTTCGGATGGACGCCATCCGAATACAATGCGCCTCCACACCTACCACAAGAAGAATCCCAACTGCACTTGCGTTTGATGCCAAGACCACTCACCGAGCTGCTCTCTTGCAATTTGCTGATGGTTCAAGAGAATTGGAAGTCGACAACATTGAGGAGTTGGAGCTTCCAAAGCAGCGTTTCCACAAGACTGTCAAGGTAGCCATCTTCATGTATGGAGAGATGCGGGCAGTCCCTGATCTTCAACCAGTTGCCGACCACCAGAATGCTGCGCTGCCCTTGGCTGATTTGCCAACGGACATCACTTTTCCCAACCTTCCAAGCGGACATGGAATATCCTTGGAAGTGAGGAAGACGGTGGCAAGGCTACATTTGAACTTGGGCCATCCTTCACAACAAGAACTGATGAGAATGATCGCCTACTATGGAGGCGCACCTGCCAACATAATCACGGCAGTGCAACACCTGAAGTGTTCGACCTGTGAAAGGCTGAAGTCTCCTCAACCACTGAGACCTGCAACGATGCCTAAGTTTGTAGCTGGACAATTTGGAGATGAACTTCAAGGAGACATCTTCTTTGTGCGCATCATGACTTCTGAGGCCATCCCTGTGCTTGGCCTGGTCGACAAGGCAACTGGATACCATCAAGCGGCAGTATGTCAGACCCGCAATGCCAGCGAGACGTTTCAGATCTTTTTGACGTGTTGGTTTAAACCTTTTGGCCTTCCTTTCAAGATTGTCCTCGGCCCAGACACGGCCTTCCGTGGTGAATGTCAACGGCAGATTGAAGCACTGGGCATCCTTTGTGAATTTTGCCCGGCTGAATGCCATTGGATGATTGGCATGGTTGAACGGCGGAATGCAGTGCTGAGATGCGTGCTGGAGAAGTTGATTGACCAGTATGCTGCATCAACAGTTGAACAACTTGAGCAACTGTTGGCACCTGCACTTCATGCCATCAATGCTTCAACATTCACAAGGGGCCGAACGGCCTTCCAAGCAGTGTTTGGACGCGTACCCAGACTCCCAGGTGGTATCTTGACAGATGATGCCGCCATTACAAGCAGCCCAACCACCTTGGAGCCGCAGGACAACCTGATGGCCAAGGGCGAGATCATTCGCTCAGAGGCACAGAAGCACCTCATTGATTTGAACGTCAACCAACAATTCCGACGTGCCATACTACGTCGCACAAGAAATACCAGGTACCAAGACTTGATGCCTGGACAGACATGCGCCTTTTGGCGTTGGAACAGGAAGGGCCAAAGAAAGCGTGGAGCTTGGGCAATTGCTCGTTTCTTGAGCTGGGATCCTTCGGCACCAACCAAACTTGCCTGGCTGAGAACGGGCAACACAACAGTTTTGGTTTCAGCTGAACAACTTCGTGGAGCCATGGGTTTTGAGTCATGGAGTCCATCTACAGAGGACATCGCAGCCTTGAAAGATGCTAGCAAGTCCTTCTTCGACAACATGATTGAGGATGAAACAGGCCCACAAGCACCAGATGAAACCTTGGCCGATGAGATTCCCACCTTAGATCAGCTTCCACCCAGTTTGACTGCACCACCAACTCCATTACCAGCACAACCTTCACCATCACCACTTGAACCCGAACCACCACAATTGCCTCCTGAAGCAACTCAACAACCCACCATGCACTACCGACAGCAGCAACAACAAAACACCAACATCAACATCAGCAGCCCGACATACCGACAAACAAATGTCTATCAACGGCTTGGCACCCCACCAAAGGCAATGATGCGACAGCCTTCCACACCACCACCGATAGCCAAAATACGTGGAAGATCAAGATCGCCAAAGCCGATCACAGCACAGAGGGCTTCAGCAACCGTGCCCAAACCAGTATCACTACCAGCCTTGCAATCCAGTGCGAGTGCCCAGCCTGATGAACAATCACCAGGTGAAGACCAACTCCTGGAGACCTTGGCTCAGACTGCTGAGGATGCCGCATTGCAACAACAGCAGCTACCTCTAGATCCAGAATCAGAGACGCCATATCCACCACCAGATGGAACCGGCCCTCAGGTCATGGATCAGCAATCCGAAATGCAAGATGAATTAGAACCACCGGTGTCGCAGCCCACACCTGCCACTTCGGTTGTTTCAAGCTCTCATGAAATTGAGACAACTGGCATTTTGCCAGGCGATCCAGTGCAAGCCCAAAAACAAGATGCTGACCCTGGCGTCGTCTCCGTTTCGTCAGGCGAACCACAGAAGATTCCTGAACAACCACAAGCAACTTCAGGAGCAGCAAGTTCCAGGCCACCACCTCAAGCTGATGAACCACTGCCAACGCTTCCACAGAAGAGGCCTTTTGATGTCATGTTCACCATACGCAATGAGGATGGGAGACTTTACCATCAACCAGCGCTGCATGACGGTTCACCAGACCTTGGCTATGGATCAACTCGCAATGAGTACTTCAAGATCTATGCAGCAACGGCACAAAGACAGGAAGACTTAGATGGAACAACCAAAGATGCATATGAGTCCGACACATCAGCGGACTCTGATGAGGATTCAGTTGACCCTCCGCCCAATTCCTCATCCTCACCAACTTCCAGACTCACTAGACAAGAGATGAAGCAATTGGATAGAGAACTTCCTTGGAGGGAGATATGGAAGATGCCGCCTGCATACATTCAGAAGTTTTTGGCCGCAATAGAGAAGGAAGCAAACTCCTGGGCGGAATGGAACTCCATCCGACCATTGAGCCAAGAGGAGATCAACAAGGTCAAGGCAGACCCAATCCTTCGCAAAAGAATTTTGCGAAGCAGAGCTGCATATAGAGACAAAAACCGAAATCAAGGTGAGCTTAAAGCGAAATGCAGGGTAGTAGCTTTAGGACACCAAGATCCCGA
Source organism: Cladocopium goreaui (assembly GCA_947184155.2). Taxonomy (NCBI): domain Eukaryota; class Dinophyceae; order Suessiales; family Symbiodiniaceae; genus Cladocopium; species Cladocopium goreaui. Next base: position 45,833 of record CAMXCT020002650.1, read on the forward strand.
CCTGTATGATCTCACGAGGAGTTCACCTACTCCGGGGCGAGCAACAGAACACCTTCTTTATCTCATTGCCGTCTCGGGAATGAATCGGGAGTTCAACCAGACCAAACATCTCTGGCACAGTTGGCTGGGTGATGCTCAGACGGCTTTCCTTCAGGGCAGACAGCCTGATGGAGAAAGGAAGCTGCCTTTGTTCCTGAAGCGTCCTTGCGACCCATTGATCGACATGACGCCTTATTGGAAGAACGAGCTTTACCAAGTCACAGGGAATATCTACGGGCTTCCAAACGCTCCCTTCCTTTGGATGGAGGAAGTAGTAGCCCGACTCACAGCCCTGGGATATGTCCGCCACGATTTTGATCGAATGCTCTTTTGCCTCTATGGCAAGGATGGTCAATTGATCAGTTTGGTGATGTGTTACGTGGATGATTTTTTCGGCATCCACCGAGAGGACCATGACCCAACTGACCTGTTTGGCAAGTTTCGATGGGGTGAGCGTTCATATTTTGTTGAAAACGAAAGCAAAACCTTCAAGGGGAAAGAGCTCACCTTTGTAAAAAACTCCAAAGGCAGATTTGTCCTCAAAATCACCATGCAGAGGTTCCTCGACACAGTTGAGACATATCAACTACCCCGAGGAAGGCTGCAGAAAGGTGAGCTGCTCACGGCCAGTGAACAGCAAGAGTTCAGAAGCATAGCCGGATGCCTGCAGTGGCTTGGATCTCAAGCACGGCCCGATGTGTCGTCCGCCATTTCCTTGTGCAATCATGGTCAGCAGACCACCATCCACGACATGAAGAACTTGGCTGAGACTCTGCAGCATGCCAAGGATACTGCAAACCTGGGAATGATTATTCAAGATGTTCCCTTGGACAAGAACAGCGTCTTGATGACCTATACAGATGCCAGTTGGGCAAATGCAGCCCATTCTTCAAGTCAAATGGGAATTTTGATTTTGGTCACCACTCCCAATGCGACCAACGAGATTGCCAAGGGTGCCATCCTTGACTGGAGGTCAGCCAGATCTCCGCGTGTTTGTCGCAGTACACTCGCTGCTGAAGCTTGTGCAGCAGACGAAGGAAGCGACAGGTCTGATTACCTGAATTTGATGATTTCAGAACTGCTGTATAACCAACCTGCGCATTTGGTCAGCTGCAGACTGGATAGACTTCAGGCCACAGACGCGAAGTCCTTGTACGATGCCATTGTCTCAATGAACCCCAGTTTGTCTGAGAAGAGAAGCCTTGTCAATATCCGTGCCATCCAGCAGTGCGTGACTCCACAACAGACTAGATGGATACCAACGGAAATAATGTGGGCAGACGGCTTGACAAAAATGAATCCTGGTTTGAGACAGCGACTTCTGGAATGGCTTCAAGATCCTTTCATCCAGTTGGTCGACAAGGACGATGAAGGTCCAAAGAAAAAGGACCAGTGACAAAGTGATGCAACCTTTTGCCTGCAGGTTGGACCTTCACGTTCCACCACAGACAAGCACATGTCTGGCATGACTGGCAGCAATGGCATCACTATCACTGAAACCAGCCACATGACCGCGGCCATTGGATCGTTGGGCCTTTGTAGGGCCCTGAGCTAAGACTTTCTTGTGTGGAAAATAGGCCGCGCCGTTTTGCCATGCACCTTTGATCATTTTGGCCATTGCATTGGCCTTTCACAAGGTACCATGTGCGCCTGGAGATTGTGCACTTTTTTGGGAATGGAAATGTATTCCGTAAAAACCTTGGCCCCAAGAAATTTAACAGGGATAAATTTGGGTACAACCCCCCGTAGGCACCGCACACGGGGATATGCTTGCCAGTGATCCACCAAGAAATAATGTAATAAAATTTTGTTTTTTCCCGATTCCTATCCACCCCTCTAAGAACCCACCACTATAACCCACTGTTGGGATAGTCATAGTAAGTAGTGACCCAGGCACAGACTGAAAATACACATGGTGTCAGCGCATGGTCTCATATATCATGCGTTCTTGCTGTTTTTTCCCCAACAGAGATGCTCGAAAGTGCTATCAAGTTGGGGGAACGTTCGCTTGCCTATGAGCTTACTTCATCTTACTTCTACCTGGATATTGGGTAAGTTTCTTTTGGAACGCTATGACGGCTGAATTAATCAATTACATGATTTGTGCAAGCAAGTGTGCTCAATATACACTGTAGCTGTCTTCAAAGCTTTTGGATCCCCTTCAATAAAATATAGCATTAATATAGCTGTGGAATTCCATGGGTTTCCCGTTCGGAAATGGTCCACATCCTTTTGCATGTTACTGGAGGGTAACGAGTATAACGAGTATTTGCCCAGCATTTTTGCAGAACTGGGGGGTCGCATTCGGTACACCAAGGAGTGCTTGATGATGACAGGTGGCAACAGCGTTTCCGAGAGCCACTACCTGAAAGTTTTGGGTGCCTTGACCCCTCAACGCAAACACACAGGTTTCACACAGCTTCTCTGTCTTGGTTTGAGGTAGGAGGCGGGAGCACACACACACACACACATATATATATAAAATTAAATATAAGGTCTGTCCGATGTATAAATGATAAATGTATGTTATGCATCCAATGTAAGGTAATGTAGTGTAAGGAAAGGTAGGGCATGGTATGGGTATTACGCACGTATGTGTCAGCATACATGCATTATATCTATATTATCACATATAGTATTCAGACACGCACGCAAACATATGTACTAGATACATGTCACATCAGTGCAACGCTTAGATGAATGAGGTGACAATCCAGTTTTCATTGTTGAAGGGTCAGTTCCAGTTTTGATCCATATATGGGATCCATTTGAGCAGTGTTCGAAATCACATTTGAACACTGTTGATTGATGATTGTAGGGGAGGGGGTACATTATCTAATATATTGTGAGTTATCGCAACCCATGGATTGGGAACCTTTATTAACCAACTATATTATCATGGAATGACATGTTGATTGAGTAAACCCATATCCCCATATTGAATATATTGTTGGTGGTATTCCCCCTACAGTACCCTTCGGTGAATTAACATTGCTATGGGGAAAAAACCCTTAAACAATCATCATGTTTACTGTAGAAAATATGGTAAATTCATCATTCCCTCTACATCCCGTTCTATGGTAAATCATGTTTCTGAATGGGCCATGTTCATCCATTTTCCATAGCAATGGAACAAGCACCGGAGGGATCCGGAGGGTAATAACATCAAAGCTAGGACAAAGCGCCCATATTTTGATGGTCACTTTGGGGATGGTGGGTCCTATTGCTTTACTTACATTCATCTGGGAACCAATGAGTTTCCGTTTCCTGACAGTAGAGCTTGCATGTATTCGCTATTATGTAAGTACTTTTATTCATGAGTCCTACTTACATTTACTTTCACTTGAACTTTAACTTTTACTTTTACTGCTGCTACTACCACTGCTGCTACTACTCCTCCTATTTGGGAAGCCAACTCACCTGAGGTGCCTTGTTTTTCTTACCTGCCATGCTCCTTCTGATGTTGGTCTCGGTGGCCGTGTGCACCTGGATCTGGTCGTCCTGTTGCCATCGTCGCCAGCGCTGGGGCGAAACGTCCCTGTCCTTTCGCCCCTCGGAGCGTGCAGATGGCGGGCCCAGAGATCTGCCCGATGTAAAAAAATACGCAGACACAAACAACACACAAGCACACATATGTATATGATATTATGTTTATGTACATGCATACGCACACACACATATATGTGTATATATATATAATATAATTATATATGTACAGTATGCAGTATGCGTGTGCATACACGTGTAGATGCATACAATGTATGTTTTCTTTTGGAGTAAAGTTACATAAACTCGGGTGAAACATAAGCTTTCGGTCGTCAGTTTGTGGTGAACCCCCAAGCAAGTGCAAGCAAGTGATGTTGTGAGAGGAAATGTGAGGACCTCCTTTGAGTTCTCACAGTTTCCAAATGAAAACCAGGAATTCTCCATAGGGGATTGATTAGTTATAAATCTATCTACAGAATCTACTGCCTCTGTTGGCTGTTTTCCTTGACACAAAGTTTCCATGTTTGTAACATGCCCACTTCGAGGCGGTAAGGCATCATATACCATGTGATACGATGTGTCAACTTCCAGACTCCAGACATTGCCCGCGTTTCACTGTTGACAGTTGACATCCTTTAGAACCATCAACAAATATACAGCAGAACTGTAGGTGCCTTTCGGATCCTTAGAAAAGCATCGGCTTTTCTTATTGCACCACGTTCAACGTCCAGTTGGTCCAGGTATCTTATTGACCTTCTCCTCCCTGGCGGTGTTGGCCTTGTACTTTTTGCAGCCAATGGTCACCTCTCAGCTCCTTGCAGCCTACAACTGCCGAGACATGGATGACGGAGCCCAGTGACACCGCGATGAAAACCACACATTTGGCCCTTTTGAGGAACTTAACAAAGGCGTGTACTACTGATTACTACTGTATGTTCTGGGATTATAAAGGATGGGTATTTTTTTTAAGGATTTTTTTTTTCAGTCTGGGGCAGCTTTTCCTTGCTATTTGCTGCACCTGGCTTCACTTGGCTTCACTTGGCTTCACCTGGCTTTTGGCTTTTGGCTTTGGCTTCACTTGGCTTTTGGCCTTTTTGGCTTTCTGGCTTGTTGACTTTTGGCTTCACCTGGCTTTACAACACCCTAAAGAAATCAGCTTTGGCTTTGTCTTTTTTGGCTTTTGGTTCTTGGCTCTTGGGCTTTTTGGCTTTTGGCTTCTGGCTTTTAGCATTCGCTTCACTTCGCATTTTGCATTTGGTTTGTTGGCCTTTTGGCTTTTTGCCTTTGGCTTGTGCGAGAGGAATGAAGACCCTACTATATAATAAGTGTCCGAGATAGATAGAGATAGAAAGAGATAGATAGAGATAGATGCAGATAGATAGATGCAGATAGATAGATGCAGATAGATAGATAGATAGATAGAGAGATAGAGAGATAGAGAGATAGAGAGATAGAGAGATAGAGAGAGAGAGATAGATAGATAGATAGATAGATAGATAGATAGAGAGATAGATAGAGAGATAGATAGATAGAGAGATAGATAGAGAGATAGATAGAGAGATAGATAGAGATAGATAGAGATAGATAGAGATAGATATAGAGATAGATAGATAGATAGCTAGATAGAGAGATAGATAGATGGATGGATAGATAGACAGATAGATAGATAGATAAAATTAGGTAGATAGATAGGTAGGAAGATAAATACAAAGGTAGGTGCATAGATAGGTAGATAGATACAAAAGAAGCACAGGTGCGGATGGAAACAGTGGAAAAAATGTTCGAAAGAAACGGAACACCAGAAACACCAGAGAGTGATGGACGAGGAACATACAGAAAATGCTGAAAACCGTCGATGAAAACCATAGATCAATGGATAAAAAACATAAAAATGGAATGAAAACACAAGTATAAAACTTAAAATCGATGACAGAGGAAAAAACGATAGAAACCTCGAAAACCAATGAAAAATGAAGGACAGCAGCCTTGACGACCAAAAAAAAAAGAGGAAAACTATTGGAAAATGAAAGACAACTAATGGAACATGAAGAAAAACTAATGGAAAATGAAGGAAAACTAATAGAAAATGAAGGAAAACTAATGGAAAAGGGAAAATGAAGGAAAATTAATGGACAATGGAGGAAAACTACTGGAAAATGAAGGAAAACTAATAGCAAACCAAAAACACAGAAGAGACCTAAAACAAACACAAAAAATCCTTCAACAAATCATAACCCGATTATAAATCCCAATTTTCGACCACATGCATTGATTATCATTGATTTGTTCTTGAGACATCTTGAGACTAACTCAGTTTTTCATTGTTTTTCTCCAGACGTTGCGTTGCACTGCACTGCGAAGCTCCAGTTGGACTCGCAGCCACGGCGCAGGAGGGCATCGACTGGACACGGCACGCTGGGCTCTTGACATGAGTGGCCTAGCGAAGTTGGCACTTTGAACCTGGAGTATGTTGGAGTGTTTTTTCCGGTGTCAATATCGTAATAGCGTGTCCTGGGAATTCCTGGGATTTGCCCTTGGCAATTGAGTTTTGAAGGCTTCTTCGATTTCCCACAGGTACACTTTGTGTGAGGATTGTGCGAGCTAGGCATGCTGGACTTGGGGATGTGAAGTATCAAAGTATCAAAAGGGTGGTATCCCCTCCTGTGCGTCGGGCACAGTAGTGTTCGTCTCATTCATGATTTGATGCTCGCTAAGGTGTTGACTGTAACAGTCCTGTTCACCAGAAATGGCAACTTGTGACTTCCATTGGCTTGCTGATTTGGTCCTTCGGAATTCCCTTGATTTTGTCCCTTGGATGGAGTTTAGAGCCCAAACTCCGAACTCCGTATGAGCAGAAACATGGATTACAACATTAGGTGCTAAATCAGTACCAACTAACCCGGTTCACCCCTTGGGAGAACAAGATCCTTCTGATCATTTCTGAGACTTCAGCAAAGTCATGGCAAATCATCTTGCGGCACTTTCTACAGAAGTACTTAGTGCATACTCGTGCATACTCGTGCATACTCGTGCATACTCGTGCATACTAGTGCAAAAACAATGCCCAAAAATGCTCAAAGATGCCCAAAGATGCCAATGATGCTGATTGAGTGCTCAATGATGCTCAAAACATGCTCAATGCCTTAGGCTCAAAAGCCTGGACCTGTGGCGTAGTCATGCATAATTATTATTCTTTGAGTTTCTTTGATATGTTGCCGTTTTATTTAACTTTCTGCTCAAGCATTTTTCCGTCCTTGATTCAAGTGTTTGTCCCAGCTTCAATGAAAGTTCCAATGGTGCTCAGGTACATCATTCCGTGGGCGTAACTTGGCACTTGCCATATCTTGCCATGCAGAAACATGATGTGATGTGACTTATGTGTGCCCTGTTTGGGCGCCGCCAAACCGTATACAGTGGCAATCTGTGGCACCTGAGGATTCTGAAGTGGACATCGTACACGCTGCAAAGCAAGGAGATGTGGACGGTTTTTGGCTTCCTTTACGACGGATTCTCGGCCAAGATGTGGGAATCATGTGAGGCAAGTGATGAGGTGTGCGTTGTGCCAAGTCCATGTCATGTGCGTCACTTGAGTGACTAGAGGTCTTTGATTGTTCTCATTATGGTTAAGAACCACCACATTGGGCCAGTGGTGCAGTTGAAGCTTCAGCCTTTGTCTCAGGATTTGAGCCAGACTTCTGGTACTACGAGTCCTTCATGATGCTGTATCTCGGGGTTTGAAATTCAGACGAGCGGTATTACAATGATCAGCAGATTCTGCCAACTGATGCAAATTGCAGAAAAGTTATCGATGCCATCATTCGCCTTCACCATTCAACATCATGAGCCTGCTTTTTCCTGAAGTTGGCACCGTACGTTTCATCGATCCGTTGCACCCAAGGAGAAAAACATATATTTTGATTGCAGCTAACATCATGTGGTTAAGTCCTGAAACTCGAACTGTGGTTCTTCTTACCTTGGTGATCTATTTCCGCTACATGCACCTGAGAGACTTGGCAAAACAGGATCTTGTTTGTTTCATGTTACCTTCCGGTAATCAAAGTACCCCAATCATGAGCATTTTCATGGGAAAATCATCCATAAATATCACAAATGGATACAATGGTGGGTTTTCCGGCAAGCTATGTTTGATTCAGATTACCGGAGCCATCCGGAGCCAAACATGGCACAGAGCTGAGGAGATTTGCCCTATGATAACCGTGCCTACATGGGAGTGGATCGCTTGCAGTTTCAGTCTTTAGCTACCTTCACCTGGCTCCTGCTGGGCCGGCTCTTCCGCACCATGCTCGAGCTAACGGACAACGCGCTGGCGAAGGATTGGTCGCCTGCTTTCTACCTCCCAGCCATGCTCAACTTCTTCTTCCTAGTAGGAAGATGCTCGGCGCAGGTTGCTTTGGCCTTTGATGCCAAGGGGAAGCATTTGAAGCATCCTCTGGAAACATCCTGGTAGTGTCTGATACAACATATGTTTCAATATTTTCAATGGAAAACAGTACTAATTGATCCGAATTGATACCAACTGTATATATTCAGAGTGCTATTGTCATTCTCCAAACCTCACTGCTTTACGAGATTCGAGTACCGTTTGGATTCTTAAGGCCTGGGATGGATGTTGCCATGCCAAATACATGAGCATACGTGTGACATCAGCAATGTACCCTCTGGTAATTTAACATAGCTATTGAAAATTGCCATTTATAGTGGATTTTCCCATTAAAAATTGTGATTTTCCATAGTTATGTTAGTGTACCAGAGGGTAGACAAGAAGTCTATGAATATTGCCATAATATTGCCATAATAACTGGCTGCGGTGTAAAGTCGGGCTGATGGATTGCACATTGCCATGCCGGAGTTTGCTTGACAAAATTTGTCTTTTTTGGACAGCTTGCTTTGCTTCATATCAATATCAACCCCGTCACACGGGCAATTCTTGGCAGTTCTGCGCCACATTTTGTGTCTGCCCCGGAGCCTTCCAAGGAGCTATTTATTTGATCCTGCGGGAGGTCATTTGGCCTCTGCAATCGCCCCCAACATTGCGCCTGGGCCTAGACGAGCTGTCACGAATTCTTCAAAGGTATGGCCGCGGTGGAAATTTCGGCACTTCAAACTGTTTGAGATCGAGGAAACAGTTCCATTGCCTTTAGTGACTTTAGTGTGCATGTTGGCTTGTGGCCCAATGATGTCCAATGTCCATCAATGTCCCAAGTGGCCAAGTGGCGAGTGCCAGCATGCCCGGCATTGGACATCCAGTCATCCCAGGATGCCAAAGTGTGTGCGAGATCGCTTGGACCACAGAGTCACTGGGCTGAGTTGCAGCTGCTATGATTGGGCTGACTGGGCTGACTGGATGAAGCCAACAATTCCCCTTTATGATGAGACTCCATCGGTAGGATGGTAGAACATGGTAGAACCATAGGCGCACAGATCCGCGGTCAACAGTAGACTCAGTAGGTCGCTTGGAGCTCGGGGAAAATTGGCCTATGCCTACTGGTGCTTGTGAGGTGACTTTCTCGTTCATTCCGCCAGCGAGGAACTCAGCCTCCGGAAGTCAACTTGTCAACATGCAGTTTTAGTTTCTGAAGCCTGTTCCGTTTTGTTTCCAAGTCATATCTTACATCAAGGCAGTGTTTGATGTGGATGCCAAGCAACAGCATTTCCACCGAGCCTTAGTTTGCAATGGCCTTCTCCAACAGCTTCAGGGCTTTCTTCCGGGGACGTCCATGAAGTATTCGATCAGATCATTGGATTGGTTTACGGTCAAAAAAATGCATTAAGCCCTTAAAAATTGGTAACAAAACATGTAAAAACCATGTAAAAACCATGGTTTCCTGTAGGTGTTCCCTTCAAGCAATGCATTAGTTTCAGCCAGTCTCTCCTTAGGCGTTGAGCATGGAAGCCTTTCGGCCGACAACATGGCAGACCTGGCAGAAGATTGGAATTTGACCAGCACGCCTGCCTTGCCAAACCAGGCTGGGATTGGAAGCCATGGAAGCCATGGAGGCCGCTACACTACATACTGTACTGGTAACATTTGGTAACAGTTGGATGAGCTGGCGGCAGCTGAGAACAGAATCTGCAGGAATATATTAGTGTAGGATGAGGGGTCATGATGATTGATGCTTGATGGTTGAGCATTGTTGATGATTTGTTTGGCATGGAGCACAGGAGCGAGAGATCTTGAAGACCATCCTGACCGAAACGGCGGAAGTCCTCCTGCGAAGGCATGAAATCGTGCATGGAGAGGCAGTCTGACGGGGTCGCTGCTGTCTGTTGGGGGTCGGTGATGTAAGAAGTAGATTTGGTCAGAAGCACAAAGAAGATAGGAGCTATGGCATGCCAGTTCTAGAGCACTTTGAGTTTGGGAAGGATATTTAATGTTGAAAAGCGGAATGGCGAGCAGTGGCTACAAGTACAATCATATACAAGCAAGATATCACATGAAGGCATCTGTGAGGGGCAGGGCGAAATTCCGACAAGACACCCTAGACACCCTGTCCAGGCTGCTCAGGTGATCTATTTGCATCATGGCTGCAGCTGTTTTCGCCCCGCTTTGGGAGTTGCACATTATGACATTCTTCCAGTATCTTCCATGATTCTCCAGTGGACTTGTGCAGTTTTACTGCGACATCGGCAGTATCCTGTTGTTTTGGCATCCTTGATGGTGAAGAAAGATCAAGAAAAACAGTCTTCACCCAGCTTCCACGTTTTGAGATCAACGCAGCTTGAGGCCAACCTTCCTGTTACAGATGGAGCGTGTCCTTGTGGCTGCGATGCAACTGGGCAGCATGAAACATCTCGATGTCATGTCAAGTCAGCTGGCAATGTGGTACCGATGCCGTGCTTCCAGGTGCTATGCGGTGAAGTCTCGAATCATCAACGAAGAATTGGTGCCCTGCCTTGATGGCTGCGGCCTAGGGGCTCTGCATGGCTCTGCCTAGGTGTCTCCATGTGTCTCCCCTCGCGGCTTAGGTGTTGAACCGAGACACTTGGGGCAAATGGTTGTATGGAATCTGGGAAGATACGAGGCTTGTTTTGCATTGAGACGCCGAAATGGCAACTGGGCTAGAAAACTGTGATATTCATAATGTGGATCATTATTGGGCCCATGCAGTACTGATCCAAAGGAAGATCCAACATGGCTAGAATCCTCTTTGCGAACCATTGCGAACCGCAGTGCCTTTTGAAGTGGCCTGAGGAGCCTTTGAAGTGGACAAAATATAAGTGCAACATACATACAGTGCCCAGTCCAGCTGGCATAAACTGGACTTCTCTTTTTGTTCGCAGTTGCAACTCTCAAATTTCGCATCCAACGTGGCATCCCCACACCAAGGAGAGACTACCTGAAACTGGTCGTCATTGGACAGGACAGTGAACTTTGCTGACCCACTTCACCAGCACCCTGGACATCTGTGACTTGTGCCAGGAAGGGACTGATGCCAACAACATTATGCGGCAAAGAAGTAGCAGGCCATCAGAACGGGATTTTTTCAGAAAAAACAATGGAAAAACAATGGAAAAACTATATGGAAACATAGGAAGGGACAGGAGCTCTTGTAATCGCAAAAGCATGTGACGCACAATGTAAGTGGCCAGGAAATAGCAAGTACCAGATTTCCTTGACATTGCAATCGCCACACTTCGAAGAACATGACCCTGTGATGTGTAGGTCGTGGGAGGACCAAGAATGTGACCATTTGAGAGAGGCACAGCACCTGGTAAGACGCCCAGTGAGCACGGAGGAGTGATTCAGGGGTTCCAGATGCTTCCGGTCACTCTACAGTCGGGTCAGTATGGTCGGCTTGCCAGATTTCTGCCCCCAAGACCAGAGGAGCAGGAAAGAATCAGGCACTCAACATGATCAACAGTTATTGCAATCAGATGTGATTTGATTACATTTTATATGATCGATTAATGTAACGATTATTTTCTAAATAATCGATTGTATAAAGATAATGAAAGAGACACATAATTAAATAATATTAAATAAGTCAGTAAATAAATAAACAAATAGAATCAAATATTCAATCAATAATATATAAATCACACACACACACTATATATATAGTTTGATAAGTTTGATATAAACAATGATAGACATGTATCTAAATGAATCTAAATGATATACACTTTTTGGATCTCATTGGCCTCACAGGAGATCCAGATTGCTCTCTACAGCCTTTGGCCAGACTTGACCGACCCGAAGATGAACCAAAAAGACTCCGCAGCGTGGCAATTACCAAAGATGACATTGATGAATGGATTGGTTTAAGGGAAAATCTACAGGAATCCATCGATTTTCCGATTGAATATGGGGTTTTCCTGTAAATGTTCCCTCAAACCAATCCATTGAATTAAATGATGACCATTTTGGAGGACGTGCCTCAGTTTGGGATTGAAGATGGTTGAAGACTGTTGTAGCCTGCCATCCTAAGGAAACCAACCACTTGAAGGAGCTTGTGCAAGCGCACCGTGGCATCGTAGATATGTGTCTTGGCGCAAGACCTGCCCTTGGGCCATCGGCGTCTTCAGAAACGATGCTTGGGTTTCCAGATACTTGACCCCAGGCGAAGACTTCGTCCGAATAAATGGCTCTCTGAAAACTTGGAGATCACAGCCCACCACCATTCTTTTTGGTGGGTATGGTTTTTGCGCCATATTCTGTAGAACTGCTTTGCTATATTTCAAATGGTGACGTGATCGAGCACATGTTTTGACGTATTGCAATGGTTCATATGAGCTCTGAGGAACAAGCTCAGGGCCAACGGTATCCGCCAACCTTTTCAGCAGACCACCCAATCGTGACACCAGCCAATTGATCTGAAGAAATCCGAAATTAATGGACATTTCTTACAGGTGTACATGCCCCAGACAGTGGTCTTGCCAACGTCGCAAGCTAAAAACTTTGATGCCCTGCCGGCATTCTTGGATGCCAATCTCAGGGGCAAACCAAGGCAATACCCTCATGGGGAGTACCTCAGCAGGCCTTTGACGAAGGCAAATTTCCAAACGAACTTAGTCGAAGGGGAAGGGGTTAGTCGACACCAAAAGGAACTTTACGAAGCGGGGCCAGACGAAACTATTGACAAAGCATGACAAAGCTAGTCTGTGGTGGAGGGTGGCAAGATGTTGCAAGAGGCGTTGGGAGGTTTGTTTTGAAGTTATTTTCGGGAAAACTGAGGCGTCTTGAGGTGTTTTTTAGAAAGGAAGGGTTGGACGAAGCTATTGACGAAGGGTCTAAGGAAGGAGGGAGGAAAAACATGGAAAACGAATGGGTGCTTTGTCGAAGGGTGGAGAACGAAGGGGGGAGCTTTGACGAACTTAGGCCTTAGGCTTGGTCCATCTGTAACTTTCAGGTCATACTCCCTTGGTTTGCCCCTTACAATGAAAAGTTTCACCGGTGAACAGCCTCCAACACATTCGCCACGAGAAAGATGCAGTTGAGGCATGGAGATGTAACACACATCTTCGACTCAGATGGTCATGCTACTTCCATCTTGAGGCGGGAGTGGCTAAAACATGTGGCATGAGCGCAGAGATCAGAGAGCCATCAGTAGTCTTGACATCTCTGCAGATCACCGTGGAGTCTTTGATAGTCTTTGTTGTCACCATCGATTTCTAAGAGGGACAACCCACCAACAGCGTCACAAATTGACCAACCTGGCGACGCGCAGGCGTAGGAATCGAACCGTCAGATGCGACGAATCGTCAATGTCTTCGATGTACAGCCACCGCAGCCACAGTCCAAGGTCGGAATGAGTCCTGGAAGAGCTGTTGAATGTTGGTCACCATGTGTTGGCACCTGGAATTTTAACCCAGGAACCATCATGGTGTTACAATGTGTTACATATTTTTTCAAATGCGATATCTTCCAATCAATCAATCGAATCATTTCAATTCATTTCACCTGTTTTGAGTCTGTGCATGTAAATTCCCTACAAGGGGTTTTCGGTGTTTATATAATTCTTTTAGTATTCTTTTTGTATTTTTTTGATTGTATTGAATTCATTGTTGTGGTGTATGGGCCCTTGGCATTTGGTGGCTGAACCAGAGCCTGTAGTTCACCAAAGGCTGCGAAGTTTTATTGATTGCTTCCTCTAAGTTACTGCATGTTACTACACGCATCTACACGCTATATACTCCTTTGACAGCCAGCTGATGGTTGTCAATGATCATTTTGACTGATGTGGAAACTGAGTAAACAAAATTGACATGACATGAAGAATGCGAGTCGTATCTGATCCAATCGAATCTGCGAAGGACAACCGAAAGCAAAACTCTCGAGTTTGGTCTACCAACTGTTGTCCAGGAGGAGGCAGGAGATGCTGGAGAGAGATTTCATGAGATTTCATGTCCAGAAAATGGCACCCTCCTGGATTTCATGTACCATATGTACCCTCCACTTTCTCAACGATTCTCAACGAGATGTGTAGATCTGGACTTCACTGACTGGGGCTTAGAGCATTCCAAGGAAGTGTGGCTCATCCCGGCCAGGAAGAGTCGAGACGGAGTGAGTGTGAGCACAGCGACGTGGTGCTCGAAATTGATGGCACTGACAACAAGGTCGCAAAGTTGCACTGGCAAAAGAATGCATCATAAAACTTATCATATTCATATATTTCAATATTTCATATAGAAAATATGATGATTAATGAACAATTATGATATGCTATGAGTTGGAATATAATGACGCATGTGCGACCATACTGGTGAAAGGTGCCAAGTAGATCCTAAGTAGCACAATCTTTCGCTTTCACGCCTTTCTTTACGTTCAGCTTGCAGGCCTGTTTCTACACCTGCAGTCAGACCACAAGCAAACTAAGCAAGCAAAAGTCAATCAAGCAAGTCCAATTGTCTTAAAGCAAGACATGCTGAAGATGTGCGTCTTCAGATTCAATTGTCGCTAATTTTTGATCTATCTACCCACACACACACACGCACACACGCACACACGCACACCATTTTAATGATATTTTAGCGAATTTTGCCCGTGATCCCCTTGGGCGCGGTCAGGTTCAGCAGGTCAGACCTTCGGCTCCAGCGGTTTTCAAGTTGGCGCTGTGATGGGCCCTGATCAGTCGAACTCGGTAGATCGCAGCGCTTGTGTCACCAAAGGCATATGGCCTGTGTAGCTCACTTTGCAGAGTCCTTTCAAAAAGGTCACTCAGTCAGTGCAAAGACTATCAAAGACTTCTTTAGGCACAAGGTGCGCGTTTGCTCCGCGTGTTTTTGCTGCTCTTCGTTGGGTGATTTCGCTGAGACCTCTTGCGATAGCAATATATAGCAATGGAATGCAATGGACATATCAAGTTAAATCAGTCAACAACCTGTCTCCTCATTGTGGGCTTGGTGTGGACCACAGATGGTGCATTCCCTCATGGAACTTTGGTGGTTTTCCCCACGTCTCCGATGCAGTAAGAACATGCCTGAGCGCACGCACGTACGTACAGAGCCTTCCATGTCAGGAGATACCATAGTATACCCTCGAGCACCCACAGACTCCCACCAGAACATCAAACAACAAATGCTTTGTGTCATTGTGTTTCGTGGGGTTGGGCATCTCGGCACTTGCCGTGGGCTAAAATAGCGACAAAATGCATAGAGCCAGAGCCTCTCAAGTTGGAATGTGGCTCAGCTGCAAGTGCCACAAATCCTTGCGAAGTAGTCAATGTTTTACCAGAAACCTCGAAGCTGCATGAAGTGCCAAAAAACGCGCCCTCCACTGGCCGTCCATTTCAGCACAGCTGGAGAGGTTTTGGAGAGTGGACATGAGTGGACCATGCACCATTTACCAAACCTTATCGTTTAGGCGGACTTTGGGGTGTAATGATACAAGATTCGATGCCCCCAAAAGCGGCTGTTTAGAGATAGTGAGCATTGCGCCAGTCAAGAGTGGCGCACCATTCGCTTGTTGGCTTGCACGCTCTTTACATATATATCTTTACATCTCTCACACAAATGGGACATCATCAGTGTCGCCCCATCACGACATATCACCATTGATGGCTGTCAGTTCATGCGCTTTGTTCAGACGGCACCGCCAGTGGTGGCGGGCCCAGCGGGCCCAGGGGCCTCTTAGTGGCGCTTCTGGCGAATGCTGTCCAGTAGCTGTTCTCATGGCAGCCAAGGCAAGTTTCTCGATGATCATCAAAGCCAGCCACCCAGGAGTTGCCCAGCCATAACTGCCATAACCTGTACCCAGCAGGATGGCTTGTACCGCTCGAAATGGTTGCTGAGGCTTGGGAAAGCCTCGTGTGGGTCGCAGAGCCCTTAGTAAGTTAGCCAACAGCTTGGGATTTTTTGCACTTGGATCATTCGTTTAAAGGTTCAAGGTTTCAGTTTCAGGACTTTTGCCATTTTCGGAGTCAGGACCTTTGTTATGCTAGGAGGCTTGTCCAAATTCAGTCGGATTGAGATGTATGAAGTACTTTTACTACTTATAGAATCTTGTGGAGGTTCATTACCTTCCTAGTTCAAATCAGCAGTTGTCAGCACAGGTCCAGGTGTGAAGCCTGTGTCGCATCAACCAGTCATTTATACCCAGAAGGCCTCCAAATGCGAGGTTCATTGAAGCGCAGCTCAACCAGATATAGATACATGATAAAAACAGCAAACAACCACAAACCCATAAGAACGCAATGGTGGAGAGGAATGCTGGTTTATCTATTGTACAGATACTCACAGCTGCAAGGTGATGGGCTATCGCCATGACATGATATGACATGAACCGACTAATTAGCAAATGTATGCACATATTCGCGATGGATATGTGCACACACACATATATAATTATATAATTATTATTTGTAAGCGCAGAGCTGGGCATGATGGAATGAAAAGGCTAACCTGGCCTGCACGGGGAGAAAGTTTTCTACAGCAGCCCAGATAACGCTATGGCAGCCACTTCTTCATGTCAATTTGCGGCTTCGAGACTCATTGCCATGGCAGCAGTGGCGCCGCAACACATTTGTTACCTTTGCACCCGTAAATTTACGGACGCTGCGGCTTTGAAGACCCACGTTACTCAGCTTTAAAATTGTGGTGATTGCTATGTAGCTACTTTGTTGATCTTTGTTGCATTTGCAAGAGATTTCATGACCTTTGAATGCCTGCGCTGCAGCTAGGAGCAGTACTCGCAATTGCACCAGCAGAACCTGGATCGCCAAGACGGTGTGATCAGACAGTAGCAAGCTCAAGCAATATCTAAAAATGGTCAATGATGGACAATGTGAATCAAGGTGGCTCCAGTATGTTCCAGTCACATCATGTCATGGTGCACTCCCCATGGCGAAGAGACGCCTGAGGCATAAAGAAGAGGTCATCAGCAGCGTGAATCGTCTCAGGCAGCAGCTGCATGACGCAGTGTCTTCTTCCAATCCTGTGGGGATCCTCACCTGACAGCCTCAAATGGGGGTTTCCATAAATGGAGGTACCCCAAAATGCATATTTTATAATGGAAAATCCATGAACATCCTATAAAAATGGATGATTTAGGGGTACCCCTATTTCAGGAAACCTCCAAATGGATCAGTTGGGACATCTTGGGACATGGAGATCAGATGAGATCAGGTCACCAGCAGCAGAGCGGGAGCAATCGAGACACAACTGCGGCAACAGATTGGGGAGTTCAGTCAGGCCCATGGGATGCAGCGTACCATGATGATCCATGATGTACCAATGGTAATTACCATTTTTTGCCATGATGTACTGATGTACCATGTATCCAACATTGGCAATTTGAATTACCATGTTTTGTTGGATTTTCGTGGATTTATCGAAGTTTAGGCATGATTTCCCCCGCCAACCATAGAGTCGCGACAGGCACAAGAAGCAATCGAATACCGTCGGGCCGGCTCTGATCCTGCGAAGCAGATTCGAAATGCGCAGGTTTGCGTCGCCAACATGCGCAAAGCATGTTGATTTCATCAAGTTTCATCATTTCGCGTGCTTTGAATGTCAACTTAAATGACATCATTCATGATTTTAACATATTTTAAATGACAATTAATGACAGTCTAGATTATCAATAATTACCACAAATCATCGCCACTCACTTTAAATATCTTTGAGTTTTTTGATGATTTTCCAGCACCTTGGGGGATACCTTGGGGCATAGGCTGGCACCTTCCGAGCCACGCGGCATGAGATGCGCTGTGGGCGCTTGCACTTTGAGGTCGGGGCGGTACCTTGGCGGAGTTGGTCACAGCTGTACCACTGCGGTCACGTGGAGTACATAATGATAACATATGATAACAGACCAATGTGGATAACAGATGATAACAGTATATGAACATCAATTACTCTATGATACAATATGATATATATATGTACAGTATAGATTACACACACATATATATATATAATTAAAATTATATATATATATATACATAGTAATCATAACAGCAATAGTTTTATATTATAGATGATGCACATTATGTATACTAATTTTATATCAGATAGATTTGAATCAGTATATTATCAAATGTACATGATGATCATCATCAGGTGTCCAGTTTTTGAGGCTACGAAGTGTCACCCAAATTCAGCTGGCTTTGGACTACCTGGCAGTTGGACTTCCGAGGCATGTTGGCAGGGAGGAAAGGAAATGAATGAAGATCGCTTCGTGCTTGACATCGACTCTTTGTGGCAAGTCCTGGGCTCCGATGCTGCCATCGGCGGTCTATGGCAGCGTGAACCAAATTCCCCTTCACATGTTTAGTATTGGCTTGGCAAAAAAAAACCATCAAGTAAATCAAGTGGTAAAGACTTTGCCTGGATTTCGTAAGCAGTGCGACAGCTTTGACGCAAGCATTGGTCAGAAACATATTGCCGTAAGCCGTTCGGAAGACCAAGTCGTGCCATGAGAGCTGGGGTTCAAACAAGGTTGTGTGACTCATTTGGTTCCCATTGTTTATAGGGAAAGCAGGCCAGAATGAATGCCACGTTCTTTAGGGCATTGCTAGTCGTAAGCGAAGGTTGCATTCCTTTGCAATTGGATCATTATATGTATATACTTGTATCTCCCAATATTGGTTTGCCACAAGAGAAGTGTAAGCTAATTATGTAGTTGAAATTGTTTTGCGGCAAGCAAAACGCGGGAAAACCTAAGCGAACGTCAGCTCCTACGTAAGCTTTGAATTCTCGGAAAAGGAACATGATACATTTTTGAACACAGCCCAGTTGAGTGTGCAGACTGACAGAGGAGGTTTAATCAATCTTTTGAGCCATGGTGACACCATGGCTGCCATGGCTGCGACCACTTTTCGGCTCAAGCCGCTCGAGAGGTTCATCGGTTTCACAACTTACCCGGTGACATCATGGCAGCCACATGGTGGGTTTGCGAAGGATATGATCCAGGGGAAGTTCAAAGCAAAGGCAGTAGATATCACTGGCAAGACGATCACAGGACCATCCCAGGCTGGTATCAGATTTGCAACGGCTCTGGCGCTGGATGGGAGCCCAAGTTCTACTGGCCGCTCGGGAACCCGGAAAAGGCCACAGCAGATGCTGAAGCCATTGCGGCGCAAGCGCCCCACCATGCTCGACCTGAGAGTGAAACCACCGATTTTCCAATGTGACATGGTAAGAAACGAGGGAGGGGTGTAGAGAGAGAGAGAGAGAGACAGAAAGAAAGAAAGAAAGAAAGAAAGAAAAGAAAGAAAGAAAGAAAGAAAGAAAGAAAGAAAGAAAGGAAAAAAGAAAGAAAGAAAGAAAGAAAGGAAAAAAGAAAGAAAGAAAGAAAGAAAGGAAAAAAGAAAGATAACGAAAGAAAAATAATCATGTCAGGGTCCTGTACGAGCACCTTTTCATTGTTTAACGCGTATTTAATGTGGTAGTTGTCAGTCATTCAGTTGGATGTTTGTGCATGTTGCTGGGGAAAAGCTGTTGACGGCTAGGTGATGTCTTAAGCATTCAGAGATATTCAGAGCACCCGAGCATGTGCAGAGCAGATCCTCAGAGAGCATCCAGTGGTGGATGTCCGGCGAAGATGGCGTGGAGATCACGAAACGCCACCGTTTCGGGTCATGGCCTGTTGAAACCGCAGCGGATTGTGGCTGGAGATATGCCTATTGATGCCGCGGATCCCAACTTCAAGGGAAAAGGCATCGCTGCATATGCCAATTATATGCCAATTGTTTGGCACACTTGATGGTTGCCCGGGAGATGGAACGCCGTGCGATTGTCTCAGAAATGATTGCCATCCACCCGGGGGTCATCCGCTCTCAGTTCATGAAACCAAAGAACTGCTGTGAAGGATGCATTTTGAACTGTTGTGATTGCAGCCACATCAATGTCACAATGTGGTGGCAGGTGCTCAAAGTAGCATTCATGCAGCTACATGTCCTTCAACTGACCTTCGTGAAGAAATCATATACTTTCACAGCAATTATGGTATATTATGGTCAGTATGGTTGCTATGTTTTGAAACCAAATGACCTTGCGATGGTCGAATCTCGCTGCCAGGCTTTGTTTGATGAGTGCGATTTTTGTTGTGCAATATCTCCAGGTGAAGCTTTCCTCGCTGACTGTGTCACCGTGAAACATTGGGTTTCTGCATGTTTCTGCACAAAGTCTGAAGACTTCTGCCAGAAAAGGAGTGGTGCTGATTGATAAGGTCGCCAAAGACACTCCGCATATCTCTACTGTGTAGAACACTTCAAGCTGTGATTTCGAGGATCTTCCAGTGTCTCAAATTTCCAGTGTCAGCAGCTGAGGAGCTCCTGTCTTCGGACGGACTTTCGGTGCCTGGCATCATGGTGCTGGATGGACATTCGGGCTCCCGCTGTGTGGATCATTTAGTTGAGAGGCCACGGGATGGATTTAGGGAGATGAGCCACATCGAACCCTTTAAGTATCAGATCATATCAGATCATCATAGATCATGACTATTTGGGGAGTACCGCCCTAATTATATAATAAATCTAAACCATGGGTTATTACTCTAGGGTCGGTCTAGGGTTGACATTGTTAGATGTTTCGGAGAATGATCAAATCAGAAATATACAGTATGAGTCATGCATATATAATAGGCTAGTTGAACATGGTCATCGTATCTTGTTGTCATCACCAGATCCAAGCTTCCTTGGTGTTCCTTGAATGCCCCCTTGCTGTGCCAGTTCAGGCTTCCAGCAGTGCTTCAGGCGCGTGTCGCCAGTAAGCCACTATTATCTGATGACTTTCTGAGAGAAGCTGTGGTCGAAGCTTGCGCCATGGTGGACGAAGAGTTCCATGGCTGAAAATCGTCTCGCATTTGTGAAGTTGTCCATGCCATTCCATGCCATTCGAATCACTGGAATGGCATGATTTTATATGATTATATATATATATATGATTTTATCGCATTTCAATCCATTTCACCCATTTTTTCCCAATGCAATCGTTGTTTTTCATCGATTTTCATCGTCCCAGTGTCAACTGAGGTTCTTGACCTGGGCCCGGCAACAAGAGGCCATGGATGGATCCACCTTGCTGTTGGCGCTGATCTATGAGACTGCGAGCCAGCCGGGGAAGACCAGGCGGTTGGACTGTTGGACCATTTTCTGACGTTGCGCTGATTGCTTAAAGATGTATGTTTGATACTGTTTGATACTGTTTGATACTGTATGTTTTCATCCTTTTGTATCCTTTTGTATCCTTTGGTATCATTTGTGCTACATGCAGCTCAGTAATGTTCAACAAATATAACAAATGGAGCATGTGCTGTCCATGCAGGCTGTTCTATTATTGTGCGCCAGCAATACTGTGATGCGCGCTTCAAGATGTGTGGTGTGTGTGTGTGGTTGAGTGTGCTGTGCAATGCGTGCGAGGCAAAACGTGGTGGTATATGAACAGCATTTAACATCATTTATCAAAATGTCAAGAACATCAGGACAGTAAACGACTTGTAGATACTCACTGACACACCGGATGTATCCAGATGTAACAGGGCGGTTGCTACAACTGTTGGAAATCATCCAACGCTCCGCGGTCCTACGTGCAGGCTCTTGGTGGCCAACGTTGGGGATTCCCGTGGTATTCTGTGCCGAGCAACTGCCCCTGATTCTTCGGGACCCCAGGGACTTCAGGTCTTTCGCCTATCTGAGGAGATTGCTGTCACCCTGCTGGGTCGAAGTTTCTAGTACAAATGTGCCACATGTGCCCACCATCATTTCATGTAATTTCCGGTTACGTCCAGTAAACCCAGTATGGCCCAACATGCCTGGGCCTAGCCGCCTAGCCATTGGCATGTTTTAAGTCTCCAAACATAAACTACCAAAACCATAGCCATCAAAAAAAACCATTTACCGGTTCATTCGGAGATTATTAAAAGCTATCCCCCAAAGATTTTCTTCCCCTTCTTCATCATCATCATCATCATCATTTTCTTAGTATCATCATTGTTTAGGCTTACCACACATTATCATATTGTATGGTGTACATGCACATCATATCCCCAGTAGCCAGTGAAGGCAGGGTATGTCGTGGCAGGACCACAAGCCCAACCGAGAAGACGAGCGTCAGCGGATTGAAGCCTTGGGCGGAACGGTGGACCTCCATGGCGTTTGGCGTGTGATTTGCCCTGAGCAGGTTGTCTTTGGAGGCGAAGCCGCGGAAGCTCCAGATTTTAAGAGGAGGATCCACTGCACCCACCATCGAAACGTGGGTTTTCTAATTCTAAAGTCGGATTGAGATGATGTAGTTGTTAATCATCCAATTTCTTGTGTTTCTTGGGCATTTTTATGGATCCTACGATGGTTCAGGACTAGAGCAGTAGTGAGTTACAAGCCAATCTGCAGTTGATTGCAGCGGAGAGTTTGCCCAGTATCTCTAAGTGGTGACTGTTGGGTTGTAAATCATGGTCAATCTAAGCAAACATATCATTTGACGGGAGATGGTTGTCGATTGTGTGTGTTTTATATTTTCCTGTTGGTTGCTAGATTCTAGATCATGAATTAGTCTATAGAATCTATCAATTGGATTTAAATTTATCTATGGGAATTTCAGGACCCTAAAGTGGAGGTACCATATCATCAAAAACCATATTTTGGGGCAAATCCTTTTCGAGAGCCCTCACATAGGCCTTATACACCTTATACATTGTAGGTACGTCCAATTTAGGTACCTGAAACGACAATTTGTCGTTGGTGGTTGGAGTAATATATATATATATACATATATATTTATGCAGCTAACAGCTTCCTTGTGCCTTGCAGTCCAAACAAATATATTTATACATAATTATAATATATATATATTTAAAAAATTGGTCATTATCTGGATGAAGATCCTCAGTGAACCACCAAAACAACTGCTGATCGCTGATCGCTTTTTTCCATGCCACAGGCCGGACCATCGCCCGCTGGGGTCTGGCGGTGTCACGAGCCTTTGGGGACCTGCTGCTGAAAGAGCCCTACAAATACGGATGCACCAAGGCTGGGACGCGAGGTAAACTAACATAGCTATTGAAAATTGCCATTTATAGTGGAATTTCCCATTAAACATGGTGATTTTCCATGGTTACGTTTCGGATCATCCACACTTGGTGCATCTTGCTGATTCACCAGCCAGTTCGTGTTTGGACAGAACATGACAGAACGATTTTTCTGAGCGACTGTCACGAGGTGTTACAGAATTGCCAACCGCCACAGATCCTTTGGATTGGCAAAATCACGGAACTTCGCCAGAGATTTGCCCAGTATATCCCAGTATCAACTCTCTAAAAAGCCTGGTTTAATATGCCAAGAACATGCTAAACATATCTAAACATGACATTTGGTGGTGACCCCAATGGTGCCCCCTTGGCTGATGACCTGGAGGTCCTGCCCGGGCAGCTGGTTTCGGCCGAGCCCGAGCTGCGCCTCGTGGAGTTGGACCCGTCCCTGGATCGCTTCGTGGTCCTGGCCTGCGATGGCATCTGGGATGTCTTGCAGGCGGAAGGGGCTGGGGAGGGGCAGGGGGAAATGGGAGGATGCCAAGCATGGGGAGATTTGCAGCCAATTTATCTGGATTTATGATATTTTGTGGCCAGTTGAGGGGAAAGGAATGAACATGGTGTGTTTTCATGCTGGCATTGCGATGGGCGATTTGTTCATTTGAGCCACTGCGTGATTGTTACCATGCACAGTGCGACGGCGCACCAGCTAAAGTGGTGCAGAGGGTCCAAGCATCGAAAGAAAAAAAGAAAGAAAGAAAGAAAGGAGAAACAATCGGAGAAACCATATGTCATGAAATGGCATGAACGTCCAGAACTAGCTAGTTCGTGAACAGCATGGCACCAGGGCTTGATATGTCTTGACCCATAACATGGTCGCGATCCTGCTCCGTTCTGAAGGACCAAGATGCTGGGGCGGTTTGCGCTGGGCAGTGTGGTGTTGAGCTCGCTGCTCATTGCTTGGTGACCTGACTTTCTGGAGGAATTGCTGTATGTTAAATATTACTGACTGTTTTAGTTCAGTAAAAGAACACAAACATGAATCCCATTCTTCTGCCATGATTTCAATTTATTTTCTTCTTCGCCGGCTTTCGTCAGTGTGGTGTTTCATCCACTCCGCCATACCACCAGCCGAGGTAAAGCACGCATTTGCTGCAGGATCAATGGACAATCTTACAGCTGTAGTGCTAACGTGGTGCGTTTGTGGCTGAAAAAGTGACACATGACACAAGGTGTGACACAAGCTTGCATTTGGACAAGGTCAGAAAATTCATTGACAAAGAAAAACACATAGAATCATTGACATGATGTATGCGAACTATGCGTGGTAAAGACATGCAAAGACTATATATAATCAATAATCGCCGCATTCGCTCTCATTTGCAGCACTTTCCTGTCCTAATCTAGACTGCACTTGCTTTGTGTCATTTGTGTCTTTCACTGGGTATCACCTTGTCCACCCGGCTCGCTTTGAATATTTTGAATGGTTGCTAGTAAAAATGACATGGGCATACATGGGCAAAAGGATAGCTCGGATAGCAACAAAGCTGGCTTTCCTTTCTGCACAATTTCTTATTGATCTTGTCGTGTCTTAGTGCTGGGTGATCGCCATTCGCATGTCTCAGGCCTTTGTAGCGCTGGTTTTCTCCTATTTGTTCATCGTGAAGAGCCCAGCTATGGGCATCACGTTGATACCATGCCCAGACAACCCACATGAAGGTGTCCGAGTGAAAGAAACAACAGTGAACTTAGTGAACCATCCCTTTAGTCACAAAGTGCCATTTTTGCAAGGCAGCTTTGAGCTTCTGTGCTCCGTGTCTGGTACTGTCTCAGCCCCAGAGTTTTTGAGGCCAAGACGGTTGTGGAATCCATGACATTCCATGACTGCATGGCTGGCAGAACCAGCCCTCCATATCCAGTGTGATCCATTGTGTTTCTGCAGCTTCTCGCCACGGGCTCTGACCAACCATTGCATGTCGAATCATTGGCAGACGCTGAAAACGCCATTGGCATCCCATGTCATCCAGGCTCTGACAATAGTTGTACCATGTTGTACCACGTTGTCGCAGCCAAGCTTCAATTCTGGTTGGTATCCTTAATATGCATAGCATAGATAGATACATAGATACATAGATACATGCATACATGCATACATGCATGCATACATACCTACCTACATACCTACCTACCTACATACATACCTACCTACCTACATACATACATACAGGTGTATATATACATATGCATAAACAATATCAATGATATAATATCAGGAATACAAATGCAAACATCATGTGAGATGACCACCTTGGCGATGGCCCAACGTCGTTGCGATCCCGCATCCTGAAGCCTTGGGAGGTTTCAGAGCATGTTAGTTACCTGAGCAGAGAATTTTGCACAACACAACCCAAAGCAACTGGAGGTTACTATCTTCGGATTGTTTGCTGTTTTCTGTACGTGATTGGTCTCTGGCCGGATTTGTCCGGATCCTGGGAAGCTTGGTTCACTCCTTGGGGACGGCGGATGGGACTGGATTGCGGCATTCCATGCAGCATCGGTGTCCAAGAAGCTCGTCTGCAGCGTCGCGGGAGTGTGCGTGGTCGAGTGGTATAGTTGGGGCTGGGCTACGCAGTTCATTGGTTTAATTTGGTTTATAGCGGTTTAAAATTATATATACATATACATACAGACAGACAGACAGATAGATATGTATACATGTGATGTTTATATAATTACTAATGATATCACAATGATGTCGTGCATAGATTTAGTTTTTACAAACTGTTTGGCATGTTGGAGAATGATGTTGGATGAACACCCAGAGCAGAAGACTAATCACTTTGCTTCTCTGCTTACAAATTCCTGGGTGGCTCTGGCGTGCTTTCACATCATCAGCTTGGATTTGGCGACTGAAGTGTATCCTCTTGCAGCTGTCATGCTCCAGTGGAGGGAAGGAGATTCTATCCGCTCTTGCCTGATATGGCCCCAGTATGCCGTATTGGATTGCAAGACATGGCAAAACAACTCAGCTCCCTCAACCATTCGGGTAGCCCAGCAGATAGTTGGACCAGGATAGAATATGGAGAGATCAGAGATGTAGGTGAGCACGATTGAGCATGGAATCACACATTGCCCTGCAGTCCTTGTGGCCCGACCGCCCATTCTACCATGGGATGTGGAGCCTCCAACAGTACTGCAGGCTTTGGGTTGCCCGCCAAGTTTCCACGCATGTTGCCACAAACAAAGCCCAGTGCTAGGACACTAGGACGACTGTTGGAATGCTATGCACGTAGTCCAACTGAGTCCCAGCCTTGCTGGCTGAAATTTCTGGGGCACTGGTTCCTAATGCTGTGCCAACTCCAATCTTAGTGATCTGAACAAATCATGATTCGGAACCCCAGTGGTGGTACAGCAGACCACCTGCCCAGCCTTTTGCGTCGCTGCCGCAGGCAAGTACGACGCAAGCGAGCAACATAAGATTCACTCGCTGGATGCAGGGTACTTTGTGGACAATCATTTGGGCCCAAATCTCAGAGACGAGCAGCTCACAAGCAGCTCACAAGCAGCTCAGAATCAGCTCACTACAAGGTGGCCATTGGGGGCCAGTTCCTCATTCTGCGCGCAGGTGAGGGCACCTTCCTCACTTACTACGAGCCAGATGAGGCGCTCAGCCAGGGACTTGGACAGCCCTGGCACTTTGTGGAGAGACTCGTTACGGACATATGGGTTTACCACACAATTCACCCAATCCATCACAACCCATCGCAATCCACATATGTTGGAGAGACAACTTTTGGCGACAAAACATATATTGGCATCAAGAACATATAGAACAACATATAAGATTACATCAATTTATATAAGACATATACCAACTCCATCTACGTCCTAACGGTCCTAACATCTCCGAACTATGCCTATGCCTATGCCATGATTTGTTGCAACCACCAAGGGATCACCGCATTCAGCGCCAAGGCTCGAAGTATGGGGACTTTGGTCGCTACATCGTGGCCCGTCACCGTCTGACGGAGCAAAATGCTGCGATTCAGCGCTCCGGCTGAGCGAAAGATCCGGCAGCTGAATTGGATGGGGAAATCTGGGAAATCTGGGAAAAATTGAAACTCGAAAAGTGGGAAAACCCTTGAACACCTTTCAGGGTAAACACCTTGGATCAGCACATTGAAAAATTGTCTTTTGGGATTCATGATTCCTTGGGATCCCTTTTGGCACCTTTTCCTGTGCTCATCTTGAGGGGTGAAAGTTGAATTGCTTGGCATAGGATGCATGACGTAGGACGTAGGAGTGGTGTTGCATGTTCCATGCCTGTCAGAAATATTGTTCTCAGCTGTTCCTGCCGATGTGTAGGGCAAAAACACGCACGGTGCATTTTAAGATATTTTCAGTCTAGCAGCCCAATCACACCCCAAGAGTATCAACACATCGACATTTCTTCAAGTACTATTGACAGCATGTCAATGCGCTTTGAAGTTTGTTTTCCCATCTTTGGGTTTTAATTCCTTCAGGCCCCTTTCCAAATCAACGACAACACGAGACGCTTGGCAAAGAAAAGTTGATCCTTTAGTTTAGCTTCATGATGCTTCATGGTTGCGGAATTTCAGAGTTTCATGTGGGGTTTGTCTTGATCCAAACTGAAGGCCCAGTTGGACAAGCATATCTCCATCCTCAGGAGCTCGGGGTCATGTTGCAATATCGCGCAGGGACAAGGGGGGGTTTGATGCCTTGTCACCACAGTATGTGATTGGTAGGTTCGGGTAAAACATGGTAAAACCTGAAACTTGTCTCAGATGAAAAACGATGAGAGAAGATGAAAGACGATGGATGAAATCTTATATAATAGAGAGTAAATTTCTTTCTTCCTTACGGTTGCAGTCAAAAGGAGCCTTGGCCATCCCAACATTGCAAAGCTGAAGGAGGTTGGATGGGAAATGATGTGGCAAGATGCAGTATAGCGACAGAACATCATGGACATTCATAGTTCACAGGGCCAAGAATTTGAATCTGACAAGGATCAACGTTTTTCGCATTTTGGTATGGATTGTGTATCATCGAGAAGGCCTCCAGCATTCATGATATATATATATATATAATATGACACAATATGACTATGCAAGGAAGGGCCAACATGTCCTTAAAGGGTTTATCAATTGATGTTTATTGCAAAAAGGATTCATGGCATTTCATGGCACCAGCTCCTCTGCGGAGGCTTGCGAAGATGAAGCATCCTACTATTTGGCTTTTGAACTATGCACCGGTGGCACCCTGTTGGAAGCGATAGAGGATCGCTACGCTGGAGAATGGGAGGATTGTGTCCATGCTACTCGGACTAGATCCTGCTGAAATATGTCGGGAAATCTGTCGGGTATTGGTGAACATTTCAGACACAAAGGACCACACAATTTCAGATAATTTAAGTTTTGTTGTTTCGTTTCATAACATTTTCAGTACATAGCCATAGCTAATAACGCCAATAATTTAGCCATCAATTTCGTGGTATTCCGTGGGCACTGCCAGGTTTATTTTTTCACTACCGTGCCACCACCACCACAACTTTTTTTGGGGTGTCGAGGCCTGCACCTTTGCGACCTTTCAGATCCTGAAAGCCATGGAGTACATGCACGAGAAAAAGGTGTGCCATCGGAACCTGAGCACTGATGCGGTGGTGCTTCATGGCAAGGCGTAGCGGCGTAGCGAAATCGGCTGAAATCGGCTGAATCATGTTTTTGGGGGGTAGCCCCTATCTTTCCATTTGGGAGATGAATATATGATGAATTTCAATTTTGCATCCATTTAGCAGCTATTTTGGGGGGTTCACCAGGGTTGCAGGATCAGGGTTTTGACATGTTTTGGTTGACCCATTGCCATAGGCCATATTATGTCTTGATATGTCTTGATCATGCTTGATGCTACATTGGAGTTCATGTGGTAATTCGATTTATTGGTGGACCCTAGGCTCCTAGACCAACTGGGTTGGCGCTGAAAACGGGGTATGCCCTGGTATGTCCTTAAGGTATCTTAAAATCAGGGGAAATTATGATTCATCAATTCAATCCAAACTGTTCCGGACCTTTGCCATCCTTTGCCTTGGAAGGAGAAAACCTTGAAGAAGTGGCAGATCGTGATCAACGATTTTGCTAGTGCTTGTCGGTTCACGCCTGGGCAGAACATGACGGAGACAGTGGAGTTCAAAGAGGGTACCTGGCCATTTGCTTTGACCAGACCGCTTTGTTTTTGACAACTTTTGACGGGTTTTCACTTGTGGGTATGGTCTTGCGCTAATTATATATATGTATACATATGTGATATTATATGTGCCAGTATATCCTGGATGAGCATGCGCTATTCGGAAGTTTCCAAATAGGAAAACCACAAGGAGAGGGAGGCCGAACGGAAGCAACTATTGAGTGGTTGAGTGGAGCAGTCAGTAGTGGCTAAGCGAGTTGAGCGAATGATTGAGTGTGTGAATGCTCGAGTGATTGCGTACAGACTGTAGGTGATGGAATGTGATGGATTGATTGAGAATTGAGAGGTTAATGAGCGAGTCAGTGAGGGACGGAATGAGGATATGAGGTAGAAGGTAGAATGAGGTAGTGAAGGAATGAGGGAGTCAATTACTGCGGGTGACCAGGTGAGCAGTTGAGTCATGGACGGCTGGTTTTTTTCTCCTGCCTGAACTGAATTGGTGAATGTGGAAGGTGTTAGAGGGTTTAGTCACTGGTACTGTAAGGTCACAAATAGTTGTCATTCTATTTGATGTTATTTGACCATCATTTGACAAATCCAGATCATACAACCTTTTTTGTCAATGGTGAATGGTTCAAAGTGAGTTGACTTGTCCCCAGCTCCCAAGTCTTTAATCCTAACTTCCTCTCAACGTTGTTCAATTTTGCTCAGATCTGTTTGTTTGGTTTCTCTTCCCTCAAGCTGTAGGTTTCAGTCCTCCAGATGCTTGGCAGCAAGTTCCCGCTCCACGTGCTCGATGATCCTTAGAGTTTTGTGTGTCATGCTGGGAAGGTTTATGGGGAAACACGGAAGGTGTCTCCTGGCTCTTGTTTTGACCTGAGGAGTTTAAGGACAAGACTCCTTACACCAATGCCTGTGACATCTATTCGTGTCCCTGGGCCATATTTTAACGTTGTTTGTGGATGTAACCATGGAAAATGTATGAAAATGTCAGCATAATAACATAATATAGCCACTTTGCCAGTTTTGTCATTGTGATTTATTTATTACAATATATTGCAATAATATATTTTAAATATTATCATGCAACAAAATATATTTCTTTAATACATGTATCATATGTATCATATGTATATTTATAATTATATTTATTTTTGGAAGAAGCACCGCTCAAAAAACGCAACCTGACACACTTGGACACTTGCCGCTTGTCGGGTGCTTGTGAGGCGGAGCTATCCTTTGTGCTCTGTTGTTTGGAGATCCCAATCCTGATGCGGTCAACTGGAAGAAGAACATGAGTGCAGAAAAGTCCCTGATCCTCAGGACGTTGACACCATAAAAAAATATTGTAATAAAGGCATGGATTCATGGATCAAAAAATCTGACTTTGGCAGATGTTTTTTGCAACCCCATGTATGTTTTTTGCAACCCCATGTCTATGTACTTCAAAGATCTTCAAAGTGTATAGTTACCATTCGTTACCTATATTATCATATATTATCATATATTATCATATATTATCATATATTATCATATATTATCATATATTATCATATATTGTCATATTATCCTATATTATCCTATATTATCATTTATAGTTACCATCAGTTACCCATATAATATCATATATTATCCTATATTATCCTATATTATCCTATATTAAAAAAGATGTAAATGACGGCAGGATGACCTCTGCGGATGCGCATCGTCCCACAGTGGCCGAGTGCTTGGCGGATTGCTGGTTCAGCACCATGGAAGACGTCTCCCGTGGCAAGGCGGACACCAGTGGGACCAGGATCCGAAAATGCTGTGTTTGGGTGAAAAGAGGTGAAACCCAACGAAGGATTGGAGATGGAAATCTTACCAAACATTTCCACATTTCCATTGTTGGATTAGATGAATTAGATGTTATGAGTCCCTGGCCCTGGCCGTTTGTGCTGAGCAAACAATCGCTTTGTTTCACGAGGCAATTTCTGCGCAAAATTTGGAGAATATGTGTCATGACTGCAAGACTTGGGCAAGAGAAATGTGGTGTAACTGTTTTCCGCTTGAAATATGACCAAGAGTGGAGACCTGAAAGTTGAGCTGAATTGGCAGAACAGAGTTGGGTTTAGGGTTAAGATTCGCATGCTGTTGGTTGGTTGCAGCTATGGAAAGGGCGAAACTTTCCAGTGGATTCCAGTGATTCAACCGGTCATTTCATCCATCATCCGGTTGAAAAACCGCGAGGCAACGGTTCTGCAAATCCAACAAGCTGAAGAAATTGGCGATTCACATTTCAGCAGCACATTTGAGCGCCCCAGAAGTGCTCAAGATGAAAGATGCTCGGCAACATGACATGGCAAAGTGGGAACAAAGATTAGAATCATAGAATCATATTCAAAAAACTATAGAAAACCCAACGCGAAAGGAATGTGGACATGGCTGAGTAAACCTTGGTTGGGTAGTTCAGAGGGTTGATGGTTGTGGCTATAAATGGCAGTAATTATGATGAAAATTCAATGCAAGTATCTTACTGGATATAGACATGGATATGTCAGCTGCAGAGTAATCCACGGTTACATGATACGGAATGTTCGCAACTTCTAGAAGTGCAAGTTCTACATGTGGCTGCTAGAGCCGCAATGCACATGTACGGGTATTGCGCACATACCATTCATATTTCATATTTCTCTCTTTCTTTCTCCCTCTCTCTCTGTCCCTATTATACATATTACTTGTAGGTGATGTAGATTAAACATGATTAACATTATGATTAATATAGTGCTTCCCCATTTGCACATCAATATACACACAATATCAGATATCTGGGTCAGGACTTGTAATGCCCCCGGCCACCGCTTTGCCTAAGGAGATGTTTGAGTTGGTTGACAAAGACCACAGTGGCGTCGCCGCCTTTCTGCATTTTGGAGGGCAGACTTGCTATTAGTATCAGTCTCATCAGTAGCACATATAATTATATTTAATACATGCATATAATTGACATCTATGAATACCCAATAATAAGTATGCTATACAATGATCATTGTTTGTATTGGTATTATCACCAGTTTGTTTAATATTGTATTATCACTTAATCAATCTATTTGATTCTTCGTATTCTGGTTATTGTTGCTCTTGTATATTGCCATCATCAGACATTTTTACTTATCAATTGTTGTAATTCCAAAACTATTATTGCTATTAGCTATTATCACATATTTTTCTATACCTATTATCATTAACATTAATATTAGTTGACATTAGTTTTTGTTAGTATTAGTTAACATTATCAATCAACTAATCAACTCATCAAAGGAAGTTGGGAAGCAATCTTCCGAGTTACGGGTGGCTTTTACCAGAAGAAGGGTGGTGTGAGACTTTACATCTGATGACTTTTACCTGATGGAGGGTGGTGTGAGACTTTACATCTGATGACTTTTACCTGATGAAGGGTGGTGTGAGACTTTACATCTGATGACTTCTACCTGATGAGGGGTGGTGTGAGACTTTACATCTGATGACTTTTACCTGATGAAAGGTGGTGTAAGACTTTACATCTGATGACTTTTACCTGATGAAGGGTGGTGTGAGACTTTACATCTGATGACTTATGCCTGGTGGAGGGTGGTGTGAGACTTTACATCTGATGACTTTTACCTGATGAAGGGTGGTGTGAGACTTTACATCTGATGACTTTTACCTGCTGAAGGGTGGTGTGAGACTTTACATCTGATGACTTCTACCTGATGAAGGGTGGCGTGAGACTTTACATCTGATGACTTTTACCTGATGAGGGGTGGTGTGAGGCTTTACATCTGATGACTTATACCTGGTGAAGGGTGGTGTGAGACTTTTCATCTGATGACTTTTACCTGATGAAGGGTGGTGTAGACTTTACATCTGATGACTTTTAGGGTGGTGTGAGACTTTGCATCTGATGAAGGGTGGTGTGATGACTTTTACCTGACCTGAAGGGTGGTGTGAGACTTTACATCTGGAGACTTTTACCTGATGAAGGGTGGTGTGAGACTATCCATCTGAGGACTTGTTGACCTAGGGAAGTGGTGACCTATGGAAGTGGTGACCTAGGGAAGTGGTGAGCAAGGGAAGTGGCGGTTCGGGGTTCGTCTGTGCACGTCAAAAGTGGGTCGTTTGTGCACGTCAGACGGTTGGTCGTCTGTGCACGTTTTTGTTGTGTGTTTTTGTCATTGTATCTCTGTAACATGATTCTTCTTCTAGCTTTTTTTTTAAACATCATCACACAACTCATCAAGTTATGTTTTTTTCCTCACATCTCTGTGTGGGGCTTTTGTTTTTAGGTTTGTATTCCTTGCCTTCTCCTCCTTCTCCTCCTGAGTTGCTTCTTTCTCTCTCAACTTCACCCAAATTGTCTCACACAACTCACAGAACTCATCCCAGACAACTCCTCTCATCTCACAAGTCACAGAACTCGTCTCACACCACTCCACTCATCTCACAACTCACACAACTCGTCTCATCTCACAAGTCACACAACTCATCTCACACAAGTCATCTCTCACAACTCATCTTACACAACTCAACTTACTCAAGAGCTGCTTTCGTGTGCCATTTGGTGGAGCTGCTTTCGTGTTCTCTCACTGAAGTTCACCCAAGTTCTTTCACACAACTTATCTCACAACTCACACAACTCATCTCACACAACTCCTCTCATCTCACAAGTCACAGAACTCGTCTCACACCACTCCACTCATCTCACAACTCACACAACTCGTCTCATCTCACAAGTCACACAACTCATCTCACACAAGTCATCTCTCACAACTCATCTTACACAACTCAACTTACTCAAGAGCTGCTTTCGTGTGCCATTTGGTGGAGCTGCTTTCGTGTTCTCTCACTGAAGTTCACCCAAGTTCTTTCACACAACTTATCTCACAACTCACACAACTCATCTCACACAACTCCACTCATCTCACAACTCACAGAACTCATCTCACACCACTCCGCTCATCTTACAACTCACACAACTCCTCTCATCTCACAAGTCAC
Organism: Cladocopium goreaui; assembly: GCA_947184155.2. NCBI lineage: Eukaryota > Dinophyceae > Suessiales > Symbiodiniaceae > Cladocopium > Cladocopium goreaui. Next base: position 79,998 of record CAMXCT020002650.1, read on the forward strand.
ACAACTCATCTTACACAACTCATCTCACATGAACGTTATCATCCCAGCCCACCCCACCCCACCCCACCCACCCCCCCTACCCCCACCCCCCCAAGGGTAACTGATCATGAAAGAGCAGTGCGTGTAAGTGCTCTACAGCAAGAAAGATGATGAGGTTGCTGTGCGTGTGCAGCATAGGAACATGAACCTTATTAACTCACCCCACCCCACCGGTAACTGATCATGAAAGAGCTGTGCCTGTCTCTGCTCTACGGGAAGAAAGATGATGAGGTTGCTGTGCCTGTGTGTGCATAGGAACATGAACGTTATCATCCCACCCCACCCCACCCCACCCCACCCCCCCCACTGGAACATGAAAGAGAGAGGAACATGAAAGAGAGAGGTTTAGCTTGCCCGAAATGGCTGGCTCCCAGCATCAATGTGCGCGGATGACCGCTCTTTGTGCGCGGATGACGCGGTTTCGCTGTGCGCGGATGACTCGTTTGCAATGTGCGCAGATGACTCGCTTTCAATGTGCGCAGATGACGCGTTGACCGAAGTGGCGACCTGGGGTAGTGGTGACCTAGGGAAGTGGTGGCCTAGGGAAGTGGTGGCCTAGGGAAGTGGTGACCTAGGGAAATGGTGACTTAGGGTAGTGGTGATCTAGGGATGGTGACTTAGGGAAGTGGTGACTTAGGGAAGTGGTGACGAAGGGAAGTGGAGACCTGGGAAGTGCTGTCGCGTTTTGTTGCCATGTGCGCAGAGACATGCGGGTTAGACACGTGATGCTGCAAAACGCATTGTAATGGCTGCATTCATGTTGCATGGGGTGTGTTTTGCGGAGGAAGCCGGAGCACGAAACCTTGCGTTTTTCCGTGTAAAGTGGCTGCAGGCGGCAATGAAAGGTACCTCCTGTGTGCGGCGGGTGCGGACCGACCGTTTCTATGTGTGATTGGTTCTCCCTTGGAGTTCTGCAACGTGTGGTTGTTCATGTGTGCGTAATTCGTTGCGCTTGTTGAATCGCAGGTTGCAAATCGCATTGTGATGGCTGCATGAATCTTGCGTGGGACTTGTGTTGGGGAGGAAGCCGGGGCACGAAACCTTGTGTTTTTCCGTGTAAAGCTGCAGCCGGCGATGAAAGCTACCTCCTGTGTGCGGGCGGGTGCGGACCGTTCGTTTTGATGTGTGATTGGTTCTCCCTTAAAATTCTGCAACGTGTGGTTGTTCATGTGTGCGTGGTTCTATGCGCTTTTTGAATCGCGCGTTTTTGGAAGCTGTGGTTGCGAAACGCATTGTAATGGCTGCATGAGTGTTGCATGTGGTTTGTTGTGGGGAGGAAGCCGGAGCACGAAACCGTGCGTTTTTCCGTGTAAAGTGGCTGCAGCCGGCAATGAAAGGTACCTCGTGTGTGCGGCGGGTGCGGGCTGGGTTCGGCCAAGTCTTGGAGTAGTCCGCAGTATAATGGCTGCTTCGATGTGTTTCGCGTGTTCTTGCACATTGCAGTTACATTGTGTTTTGGAAGCCGTGGTTGCGAAACGCATTGTAATGGCTGCATGAGTGTTGCATGTGGTTTGTTGTGGGGAGGAAGCCGGAGCACGAAACCGTGTGTTTTTCCGTGTAAAGTGGCTGCAGCCGGCAATGAAAGGTACCTCGTGTGTGCGGCGGGTGCGGGCTAGGTTCGGCCAAGTCTTGGAGTAGTCCGCAGTGTAATGGCTGCTTCGATGTGTTTCGCGTGTTCTTGCACATTGCAGTTACATTGTGTTTTGGAAGCCGTGGTTGCGAAACGCATTGTAATGGCTGCATGAGTGTTGCATGTGGTTTGATGTGGGGAGGAAGCCGGAGCACGAAACCGTGTGTTTTTCCGTGTAAAGTGGCTGCAGCCGGCAATGAAAGGTACCTCGTGTGTGCGGCGGGTGCGGGCTAGGTTCGGCCAAGTCTTGGAGTAGTCCGCAGTGTAATGGCTGCTTCGATGTGTTTTGCGTGTTCTTGCACATTGCAGTTACATTGTGTTTTGGAAGCCGTGGTTGCGAAACGCATTGTAATGGCTGCATGAGTGTTGCATGTGGTTTGTTGTGGGGAGGAAGCCGGAGCACGAAACCGTGTGTTTTTCCGTGTAAAGTGGCTGCAGCCGGGGATGAAAGGTACCTCGTGTGTGCGGCGGGTGCGGGCTAGGTTCGGCCAAGTCTTGGAGTAGTCCGCAGTGTAATGGCTGCTTCGATGTGTTTCGCATGTTCCTGCACATTCCAGTTACGTGGTGTTTTGGAAGCTGTCGTTGTGAAACGCATTGTAGTGGCTGCATGAGTGTTACCGGGGGGTTGGTTGTGGGGAGGAAGCCTGTGCTTCGTGCACGCTTTGTAGTACAAAGTAGTACTGGGACGTGCTTTGTGCAAGCTTTGTAGTAGAAAGTATTTTGTAAAGACTCGTCTGTGTAAATGCACCTGTGTCTCAAGCTTTCTGACGTGCAGAGTGCAGAAGAGCCGAGATGAGTTGAGACAAGCTTCGGTGAGATGAGAAAGGTTGAGCTGTGCTCAGATGAAAGGAAAATAGTTAAGAAGAACTTAGCTGACATATGAGAAGGCATGAAATGAGATGAGAAGAACTCAGATGAGATGAGTTGTCTGAAGTGTGGAGTGTGAAGTGCAAGTGTGAAGTGTGGAGTGCGGGGTGTGAAGAGTGCAGTGCGAAGTGTGATGAAAGTGTTCGCTTGGCGTTGCATTGCGCCGGGTCGCGCGCAGGTCATGCTCTTGGACAACAGCGGCGCAGCAGGTTGGCACAAAGCACGCACGCAGGGGCCTGGCCGGCGCACGGCGCATGCAAGTTCTATAGATGAAAAAGGTCTTATAGCACAACCCTAAGGCAACTTCCGCCCCGCCTCGTGCGGGCACTACTGTTGTTAATGTCAACATACTTATATAACATTATCAAGACAATGTCAAGCTCCGCGCTCCGCCGAGAGGTGTCCCTGGCAGAGCTCAAAAAAGCCATGATGGAGTTGACCCTTGGAGCGGTGATGGGGGCAGTTGGGCCCCCAACGATAGGCAAGTTGGTTGGACATATATATAGATATATCCTGACATATCGGTATGAACTATGAATATATCTGGAACTAGGCTTAATGGCGGATATATTGCAAACATATAGTGCACAATTGCTTAGATGATCTTCGGTGATTTGGATTTATACACTGATGGGGTCTCTTTGCATGGGCTGATCAAGGGTGAAACTTGACCAACTAGAACTACAACGCTAAGCGAGGATTGTCACCATATACTGTATGGGTGGGAGAGTCACCTCATCTACTGTATCACTATTTTGGATTGTTTTGAAACAATATTATCCATCAAGTCACATCAACGTTCGAACATCCTAGCATCATGATTTGAGAAACCTTGTTTCAGTTGTGTGACTTTGGCCATGCAGTTCTGCAAGGATGACAAGTGGAGGCTACCGAGCAAGAGCAGCCATTCCTGAAGACATCGAGAGGAGGGGCCATTTCACTTGTGCAGGAAATTTGGGATGTGCTGCTCAATGCTGGCATATTTGTTAGCTTTATGTTGGGCAGAGTAGGCGCTCATGTTCATTCTATTTTGGTCCGTATCGGTACACTCTGCATCCACTGTTATGCGCCATCGTGTGCCGGAAACTGCTCGCTGCTGGTGCTGTGCAGGCTGATGGACCTGCTGGACGTTGATGGCAGTGCGACCATCTCATATCCAGAGTTTATTGCTGCAATGACTGTCCATCCCCTAGCACAGCCAGCATCAGCCAGCATTGCCACTGAAATTGTCCTCCAAAAATTTAGCTGGTGATGCCCCCTTTTTACTTTCCAGTGTGCGTGGCTTGCGAAGGACGGACATGGGGGAACCGCCAGTGCCACGTAAGGACAGAAAGCACTACACGACTGACAGCACTTGCCTAGTACCTCGGAAAAACTGCAGATGATCTTTCACGGCAGTTTTGCCAACAATGTGCATGACATGAAACATGATCACAAGGTGGTGTTTTTTGCGGCTTGAAAAATAGTATACTTTTCCTTCTCATTATTATACACGTTATACATGTAATTCTTGTTTTTAGCTGACCACAACCCAAACTTAACCGTTGGTTGTGTTTTGTAGCAGTCTTATGTTTGTGCTCTGACATGCACGTTTTGTCCCAGGCGGTCTTCAGGAGCCTTTGCTGCAGCAATGGGAATAGAGACCTGGATCCATTGGCCACGACCTGCCACGGCCATCAGGACCTTTGACCGCAATGGTGACGGCCACATCAACCGCACCGAGCTTCAAGAAGCACTGAAATCTGAATCCTTTAAGGCGTGTCTGAGCATGAAAGTTGGGAAGTGGTGAAAGGAAAGATATGGAAACTTTTAAATAGACTGTAGCTTCTATTTGTCCTCCTGTTTTTTCCCCCTAGGTTTTGATTGGGTTAGCCACATGTCTTTGACCCATGTACTGGTATCAAATCATGAATTCTTCCGGGCACGTGGGTGGAATGTCGCTGCTTCCAGGATTTGGATTTCAATCTCTTTCCTGCGATTGAAGAGGCCGGATGCTGGTTCAATGCTGACCTGACTTTCATCATCCTTCAATGATAGCTGGTCAATATTGGTTGATAACATCTAAGGGTAACCTTTCAGACAAACACCTTGTTTTGCCCGAGGCATTCTCAAAACACTGTAAATTATGGGTCATTCTTGCATTCCTGAAAAGCTCAGGTAGGGGACCTGTGCGTCATTGCACAAGTCATCTGAACCCTAACATCCTAAAGCCGCAAACCCTCAACCCATCTAAATCCTAAACCCCTGCAGCCTAAACCCTAAAAACATCTATATAATTAGATAAAAACTATCAAGGAAAAACCCTAAACGCAAAACCCCCTAATTTCCGAATTCTCAAGCCCTAAAACCAGTGATGTTCGAAACCAGGTGTTTTGGCAGAACCTTAGTTAACCCCTTAATGATTGTTGGTAGTTGCCGAGGTGTCCTGCTTAGGTGTTGGCCTCCGATCAGGACGGAGATGGCACGCTGGATTTTGAAGAGTTCAAGGTGGGGGGCGGTGGGATCTCCAAGTCACCGTAGCCTTGAAACAAATCAAGTGATGTAAGTCATGGTCTAATGACTTGGATGATTTTGGATGATTCTTGGGGTAGCCCTATGACTTAAGAAAGCTCCAATCTAAGTACCAATGATGCTTTATTATGATTTATTATAGGTGCCCATTATAACCCATTGTCATAGATGATCTATTTATAAGTGGCTCATCATTATCAACGAGACTGTTCAGACTTAAGACCGGGTGGTCTTAGATCTGAGGAAGGACATGAACACCAAAATGATGGCGTTCGCTTTTCGTGTCCACTGGCAGGCCATGATGCGAGACTCTTCTAGCGCAGACGTGCAGAAATTGTCCAGAGATCGTGTAAAACAAAAGGACCATCACGATCATCATGTGGGTAGCATGGAAACCTTGATGCCTCAGAAGTGAGATGCATGGCAGTTATGATGGTGTTGATCCGCGATTCCCATTTCGTTTTTGCAGTCTCGTCACTAATGGTATATATATATATATTATGTATAACGAGCTGAGACATGCAAAATTCCCAAATCAAAGATTGGGGGATGGAGGGAAAGAGAGAGGAAGTAAAGGGGAACAAAAAGCACAAACATCTGCAGAAAGCATGGTTGAAAGTGTCACTGGACATCCCATGGCAGGATGTTCTGAAGAAGAAGCCGCAGGATTCTTGGGCACATAAAGCCTGAACTCGGTAAAGTAGTGAAAGCTTTAGGCAGCAGCAGAAACAGATAGCGACAGCACTTGCCACATCCTCGGCCAAAGGCCAGTGATAGTGGTAGACCGCTGATGAAAAAGACTGTGCAGCGGCAGAAGGGCACATGTTCGCGCAAAAGGTTCGGGTCATTCCAAAAACAACTCTTGATTTTTGTTTCGCAGGAGTCCTGGATTTTTTTATCCAGTGTGATCCAGTGCCAGTGTTCATTCATGTTTTTCCACACATTCTGACGCCTTTTTTAGACATGTCTTTTGCCGTCTCCAAATGAGAAATGCTCGGATGATCGATCACTGTGGCGTGCCCAGTCCCAGTGGTGGGACCTGGTTCGGACCTGGTTCGGACCACCTGGTGCCATCTCAAGTGTTTTTTCGGCTGTTTGCAGGGGTCTCTTTGGGTCTCTTTGGCAGTATGGCCCTGCAACTCTGATTGAACTGTGTGAAAATGTGTGAAAATACCTTCAACAGAGCTACTTGTACACTACGCTTTGTAGCTTCTAAGATTCGGAGTCGTTGATCCATTTTGATCCCCTTTGCAGCTAAGGATATCTTGTCATATCTTGGCGAACGTTCCAACTAAAGCAGAGCCATGGAGTATTCCACGCCCTGGATGGAAGGACAGGGAAGTTGCGGAGTGCGGCCTGGGAAATTGGCATCAAAGGATCCAATTTCATCCAATTTCAATCTTGAAACCCCAACAAACACAGCCAGGACGTTTGCGAATCAGTTCTTCCCCAACATCCTTAGGCTTAGTTCGTTGCAGTAAGGTGCTGGTATCCGCATCGCAGGCAATGGCCGTGTTATTTATTCTGCTCAGAGCATCTTGCCAGAGCAAAACATCGCAGATGGCAACCCAAAGTTGGAGCTCTGAAAATAGCGCGTCCGAAAAGGTTGCTGGAGTTGCTGCGGGTTTTGGGCATTGGATTTTTTAGGCTTCGTGAAGGTTTTCCAGAAAACCTTGACACCTGCTGCCATCAGCCTGCAAACTTTGATGCTGTAGCTAGGTCATGCTAGGTCCCCCAGGTCACTTCTTTGTCTTGTTGCTTTGCAAGTCGGATTTTCGGCAAGAAAAGCATCCAAGAAAGCCGTGGCCTGTGGCATCCTGTGGCACAAGGCATCATCACCTAGTGTAACTGGTCTGTCCTGATCGGTACTAAGGGCTGGCGTGCTCATTGTCATTGTCATCGTAGCATGCTTTGGGAGAACATGGGGGAACCAAGCATCTTTCTCGGGCTAGAGAGGGGGTCCATGGATTTTACTTGAGCCCAGCATCGTGGGTCAAAATGGTGAATACATGACTCTACCAAAGAAAAGGATAGAAAAGGGAGTGTGTGCAGTCAGATGATTGTGTGTGGAAGATTCTGGAAGGACATTCTCTGCCACAATTTTGCACCAAACAGTCTCCGGCACTGTGTGAAGTCCGAAAAACTGAAGTGCCATTTGTGCCAGACGGCATCGTTCGCCACCTCAGCGTATTTATTTTGGTAGAAGCCTCAGGACGATCGCACTGCATGATCTCCCAAGGTGATAAGGCCCAAGCAAAGCTCCGGCTGCTTATACTAATTATATAACTAGCAAATTAGCAAGTACTGGTAAGTAAATAAGTGACATCATTTTTTTTAAATATACAGTATCAGCTATAGTTATCAACAGTTAACATTAACTAACAGTAATTAACTAACATGAATTATAACTTGATTAGGACTGTATTCTGTGCATACACTACCGTATCATTCAGTATCCTTCCACGGTTTCTGAATGGAGCTGTCAGTTCCTCAGGTGCTCGCGGAACGATGCGCAGAGGATTGGGAGTGAAGGGCAGCCTCAACAAAGAACACCTTGATATAGCACAAAGACACGCACTTGTATTATACGTATATAAGCACATACACAGATATATGTATAAATATATATATATATATATTTAAATTTATAATTTGTATTTTTGGAGTGGGACTTTGTCTCTTCTCATGGCTTTTCACCACTGTAGAGGGTAGGATTCAAGGAGTTGTGCAAAATTTATGCCGCAATCCCCAGGACAGATCTCTGCGGCACCAGTGAAGGGGCCTCAGGGCAGGCAGGGTGTTTTCGCATGACACCTACTGTATTTTTCTCACACCATCCACAGCAAGGCGACACTCTCCACAGCAACGGCACGAAAAACGGAGAAGAATTGGAAGAAGAAACAGAAGCGACAGAGGTATCAACCGTGTAAAGAAAAGGGTAAGAGGATGTAAAAGGGAGTGTTCCCAGAACGTTGACAGGTTCCTGAAACACAATGAACAGACATACAACCGCAGAGAATGGTGATGCTGCAGTGAGTTGACAACGGCCATGTTTTTGCTCATGCCCAGTTGGTGGTGAATAAGTGGTGCCAATGAGCCCAGCAAAAATGCTGGCAACGCCAGGATCAAGTAGCTGCCTGGGCGATGATGGTAGTGGGGTCATTGGCTTAGTAGAAACATGTTGGCGCGGTTTGGTCCCCACAATTCTTGACACATTTCCCAAAAGTTGTTGCGGGTACAGGACTGCTGTTGGATGGTACCGGAGAGGAAACCACACATGACAAATCTAAGAGAGTTTAAACAGAAAAAGAGAGGGACAGAGCAAGCGAGCGAGCGAGGGAGAGAGGGAGAGAGATGGAGAGTCGTTCAGTATTTTGCCAGTACTTAGGTTTGTTTTCCTGTGGATGGGTTGTCAGATGAGTGCATGGATGGAGACCGTGCGGAGCTTAGAAGTGGCTTGGCTTCACCCCCTTGGCATCCCTTGGGCATCCGACCAGGCTGTGAAGTGTATCTCTTGGCCTGGAGCCTCAGGGTTTCTGGTGCTGGATGCCAGCCATGGTGTTGGCAAGACAAGGGTTTCTGAGGGTTTCTGGTAGATGCTATACACGCATATGATTGTGTATATATATATATATATATATTATATACATACTTACTGTTTACATCTGTACTTCATGGATGTTATAAACCAACTTATAACATCCTATAATTGGGTGGCACCACCTTGTAGGGTTTGTCGGAAGCACTGGATCTTACTTTTGTCTTCCCTCAGGTCATGCAAATGCATTCTGGCGACGCCCAGCCTTTGCTTGCTGCCTCCCATCACTCTGGCTTTGCGAGGCCCAATCTGGCATGATGGTGTTCTGTCATCATTGTTGATTTGGGATCATTGGGGTAGCAGGGCAGAATGATCAACCCGTTTTTTGATGAATCATGTGCAAAACACCGACCAATGAGATGGCCTTCCATTCGCCACCATGCCACATCTTTGATATATCTCACATTGACGTCTCCTTGCTATTGTGAGGTGTGAGCCTCTGGGGTTTCTTGTATGTCACAGCCTCGGTACGGCATGCTCAAGAGCGATGTGTTGTTGCCCCGAGCTGCCGTTGCTGCGCCATGCTGCGCCTGTTCTCCACCCAGGTGGCCTTCATGCTGGCATCCCGAGGCCCGGGGGTGCCACATTTTTGGGTCGCGAATGTTGGACTATCATTGAGATTGGGGGGAAGATGCATGATGAGTGGAACACCTTGAGCCATCACAGTTTCTGACTAGCTTGCATGTAAAATAGATTTAAATTAATGTGGGATACAGATTAGTGTAGGGGGGACCCCCCCCCAAAAAAAATGTTAAAAACACTAGTTCAAAGAAGTTTTATAAATTCAAATTATAGCAGTATAACAACTCAATAATTATTTGCAAAAAAAGTACATAACAACTAACCACAATTACCTCATTCATTCCACAAAATCATCACTACTAACCATATCATCATCTCATTCATTTTCATAAATCAAAACAACCTACAATCTCTACACCTCATCCATTTTATAGAAATCGTCACAGTCAATACATCATCACCTCATCCATTCCATACCCAAAACAAAACAACCAAACAACAAACAAAAAACAAACCAAGCAAAGCGCAACATAAAAAACAAAACAATACACAACAATACAAATACTTCCTTAGTCTTTAATAATCCTATCTTACAAACCCATAACTCTAATAATATTATCATTAAAATTATGTAAGTAGTAAATGACTTCAATAATTACTATCGTAACCGACAGAATTATGGAAAAAATAAAACGTTCAACTTAGACAGGCGGCGCCTGCGTCCGATTTTTCCATAATTGGATTTTTCCCCATAAGGGTTCAAAATATCCCGGAAGTGATCCGAACCTTTTTTTTTCCATAATTCTTGGAGGTGGCCATTATTTCCATACTTGATTTTTTCCTGTGAAATCAGGGGGCTAGGGCAGATTGACCGGTTTTTCCATAATTAGTTTTTCCATAATTAATGTTTGGGGCTCCACCTGTTGGACATGTCATGGATCCACAATTCAAACCCGTTTTTTTTTGGGCTATGGAAGCGAATGGTGAAATGGGGTTTACATGTACATACCCGTATACATAATATTATGTATATCAATGGCAGGCTTTAGGGGCATATACCAGATCTTTAGACACATATTTTCTATAATTCAATATTCCCCCTTAAAATGCATTCAAATTGCGAATCGATGGACATACAGTCACCGACAGAATTATGGAAAAAACAATTATGGAAACAATAATTATGGAAACAAAAGGTTCGTAACTTTTCTATCATAGACAGGCGGCGCCTGTAAATTGAAACGTTGAATTTTTTCCATAATTCTGTCGGGTGCTGTAATTCAAAATGAAATGCTTGTATTCCTATTATACTGTCTTTATCATTGTCTTCATCTATATCTTCCTGTATTTCTTCAACTGCTTTATCTAATACATAATCTATATTATCTTTATCTACGTATTCATCAAAGCCATTCATAAAATAAATCTCTCTATAACTAAATTCATTTTCTCCATATTCCTTTTCTGGGAGTTTTGCCACTAATTGAACTTCAATATCAAGTTTAACTCTATAATTTACATCATCTTCTACTTCTTCATAGATTAAAGATAATAATTATTCTTTTTCTTCTGTTATTATGTCTTCTATACTTTTTAAACTAAATGGCACTCCCTCTCTCATAATACAGTATTCAATGATATATATCTTTTTTCTTGATTTCAAATGTCTTGTTATTTTAGGACCAAGTCTTGATATTTTATATTGTGCTGTATTCTCTTCAATGCTTCTTTCAAATATTTCGGGTCTCCAATTTTTTTCCGAATCAATTTTACTCAACACATCAACAGGTAAATCCTTCACACAATCCATCCCACTAATATACTTAAATAACTATTCTTTAAGTATATATTCTATGATTAAAATAAAGCATTCTTTTGAAAACTACTTAAAGATAAATTAACTAAATAAAATATATATATATATATATATTTAGTATATACTATTATATGATGAAAAAAGTTATAGACTATTTATTGAGTAATGATTTAGCAGAAATACCAAAGAGAGGAAGGAAAGAATTGAAGTCCATAATCATAGACAACAGGAAATTCAGATACAACAAAGACAAACCCATATCGAATGTCTTGACCAAGAAACTACTATCAGTAAAGAACACTAATGAATACAGAAGTTATGCTATGAAAAAGGCAACATATGTTGTAAGTAGAGAAAGGGTTAGACAATTAATAACCAAACACGCAATAAGAAATAAATTTAGGGTCAGAGATATTCAATCAGCATTTAGAAGATATGCTAATTCAATAGTTTTAGAAAACAAGCACTTTCAAGG
>CAMXCT020002651.1:0-91363 GCA_947184155.2 Cladocopium goreaui
CTATCTATCTATCTATCTATCTATCTAGCTATCTATCTAGCTACCTCTTTATCTATCTAGCTAGCTATCTATCTATCTATCTAGCTATCTATCTAGCCATCTATCTATCTAGCTATCTATCTAGCCATCTATCTATCGAGGTATCTAGCTATCTATCTCTCTAGCTATCTATCTATCTAGCTGGCTATCTATCTATCTAGCTATCTATCTACCAAACTATCTATCTATCCAGCTATCTATCTATCTATCTATCTATCTATCTATCTATCACATGTAATCCTGTCAGCTTTCCAGAGAAGGTTAGTTCGCAAAAACCAACTAATGTAACTTGGGTTTAAGTTTAAATTAAAAAAAGCGGGAGGGGGGGATTGGGGGGAGGGCGCGGCGCCTCCCCCCAAAGCAGAATGCAAGCACCTCTTCTCACATGTTACGTTGCTAGTTTTCAAGAGAAGGTTGGTCATGTGATACTCAGGGATGTAAATACTGTGCAAAATGCATCTTACATGAAAATCAAGTATTTAAAGCAGGCAAAGCAAAAAAAAAGCAGACAAGCAAAAAAGCAGAGAAGCAAAGAAACAGGAAACGCACAAAAGCAAAACAGCAGAAAGGCAAAGAAGCAGGAAAAGCAGAAAAGCAGAGAAACAGGAAAAGCAGGAAAAGCAGAGAAGCAAAGAAACAGGAAAAACAGAAAAGCAAAAAAGCAGAAAAGCAGAGAAGCAGAGAAGCAGGAGAAGCAGAAAAGCAAAAAAGCAGAAAAGGCGAGAAGCAGGAGAAGCAGAAAAGCAAAAAAGCAGAAAAGCAGAGAAGCAGGAAAAGCAGGAAAAGCAGGAAAAGCAGGAAAAGCAGGAAAAGCAGGAAAGCAGAGAAGCAGGAAAAGCAGGAAAAGCAGAGAAGCAGGAATCCAAAAATAATTCCTAAACCTGATCAAAAAAAAAATCCTAAAATAATTAGCCCTCCATTGATAAAACCTCTTTTTACAATGGTTCAACTTGTGCAAACTACACCCATTACAGTAAAGGTCTGTATTCTCCTGGGCCAAGTCCGGCCAAGATTTGACTCCGAAGCCCCTCCCAAGCTGCATCACTCTTTTGTCATACCTCTTTAAGCCTCTTAGGCCATCTGTGGAACATGATCACCTTGGGCCAGAGCCCGGCCCACAACATCTGGACCTGTAATCCAGACATCGCATCAACGAATTAAGCTGCACCAAGTAAGACGCAGATCTGCAAAGTCGCATTGTCATTGGGTGAAGACCACACCTCGCAGCTCAAAAGTTGAAAGTTGAGGAGCAATCTTGCACCACATGCAAAAGCCCGTCACGGATACCCCATCCTGAGCCTTTACCAAGGAGGAGGATTTGTGTGTCTGTGTTGAGAGCATTTCCAAGGTTAAGGGAAGGATTTGATCATGAACGGCAATGAACGGCACCTTTTTTATCTAGCTCTCTCTCCCTCTCTTTTTATCTCCCAAAGTCCACGTTTCATCGCCAGGCGGCATTGTCTTTAAAGCTCGTCTCTGGGCGGATGCATCGGTGCGATGCACTCGCAAACGTTCTTGTTCTCCTGGCAGGACATCTGCGAGATTCAACATGGAACCGGAGCAAAAAATATCCCCAAAACACGTGAGCTGCGCATGGAATCCGGTCATTTGGCACATAAGTATTGTGACAGGGATGGGGGCGGTTCATCCAATCCCCCTAGGCCCTAGTATTTTCACCTCTTTTGAACGAAACCATCTCCACTCCTGACTGATTCTCCAGTAAATCATGCAAATGTTCGCAGACCATCTTTGCCTAGAAAGAACATTCAACAACAAGAAAAATGTACCATTCTTCCAACAAAAAAAGGGATGTAGTCCGGCTAATTCCAACAATTCACCATGCCCACCAGGGCTTCATATTATGAAATTGGATACACTCCTTGTCAAATGTGATGGAAAAGGAAAATGACCCCCGCCCCCAGGCAGATCTCCTTGGTCTCCAGGTCCTCATCATATCGGAAGCGCAGGATTGGAAACCTGGCCACTGCGCCAATGCCGGCCCCAGAATGTCGGGATTCAAAGTTTGGATTTCGAAAACAATGCAGAGTTTAATATAGATGGCCTGTAGAAGGTGAGCATGTTATAAGTTATAAGGGTTCGTTTCTGACAAAGTGGGAGGAGCTCATGCCACCCCGCTGAGCCATGCACTTGGCGTCGGGACATGAGTGCGTAAGGCCATTGTCATCCCAACAGGGGTGGGTTCCTGAGCCAACAGCCGGCTACGGCGGCTACGGGATTAAGTGAGGATTCCCTGAACCAAAGGGACCCAGCGTCGTTGGTGGTGCTCCCCCTATCTGACAGTGCATGGGATCATCCCAATTTTCAGGGCTCAAACATCATTGAAGCAGCTGACCTGCTGAGGAATTTCCTTTGCCAAAGTCTGGATCCTTTGTTTTCTAGGTATCCTCCTAGATGAATTTGGAACATGTCCAAGCTTCGGCAAATGCAAGTCTGTTTCTCCTCGTCATAGTCCAGGATTGGATGCTCTGGGGTACAGTGCGAGTCTTTGCACAGATCCTGATGAATGACCGAATGACCTACGACCTGGGATGGGGACCTCACGCGAGCCAAGGACCCCAAAACTGGGAGGGTTGGTACACAACTACCAGAAACGATCCAACCTCTCCAGCTTTTTGGACCCTGTTGGGTTGAATCATTGAATCCATGGCCACGGTATATCGGCGTCCTTGCTGAGGTACACCGACTTGTAGTTGGGTTCCTTGCTGCAACCACAGTTGAGCTTCCCCTGGGAATCATGATAGAAGCTCAAGTACTTGTCCTCAGTCATGTGAGAAGGACTCTCCAGCAGTGAAAGTCAAAATGTGTTGGAACTCATTGAGGCCGGTCAATGCACCAAAGCTGTGGATAGGACCACGAGATTATGTGTGATTATATGTATATGCACATGGCATGTAAGAATGATATATAAGTAGACATATGCAACCTCAAATCAACCCATCTTACGGGACTGTTTTGGTTTCGGGGTCCGTGCAAAATCTCCAGGGACAGGAGTGGAAAGCTTTAGCTCTTCCAACTACAACTCGAATCTCCATCCTTTTAGTCCCACCTCACCAAACAAATCTGGGAAGTTGAGTGGTTTCACCCCACCCTCCAACCTACGGGCGCCAAGTGAGACAGCCCAAGCCCAAGCGGCCTCCGGCACATCACCCGGGCACTTGTGCTGGACACCATTGTCATCCCAGCAGGGGTGCCGCAGGCACACACACTTCTTCTGCGCAGGGTCGTAGTCCAAAATGGGGAACGTGGCATCGTTGCAAGTCCTGCGAGGACCAAAGGGACGGAATCCTTCGTCGCTCGAAATGATTCGAAAAACGAGCTGCTCCCGTGACCAACTGATTGGTCACTATTTATTAAATCATGAGTTTCAAACACCCATCCCGTATGGAAAGCACAAGACATCAAGGCCATCCCGGTCATGCGAACTCACAATTTGTTTGGGGGATGGCATCCCTGGCATCCCCAGCACCGGAAAAACCACCCTGTCCTGCCCTTACACAGCTTGGAGATGTACACGGAATTGCCTGAGACTTCCAGCAGGGCGGCGAATCCTAAGACCTCGGTCGGATCCAGCGTGTTTTCTGAGGTGTCCCGATCCAATGGCAAAGCCCTTAGAAAACGCGGGGCCGCCTAGATAGCTAAGTGGACTTATATGTTGGTTAATACCTAAGGTTTCTGGAGGATATAACTATAGTCAATGGGGTGTCTTAATCAACTTATAACTACTTATAACTGGGGGGGGCCACCTTGCACCGATTGGGGTCTAGAATCCTATTATCTGCGATGCAAATCCGGCAAACTCCATCTGACGACGGGGAAAATCAGATTCTCAACTGACTGGTCAAAAGTGGCAACAGTAGTAGTTCGACGCGTTGACATGACCAGCTGGTAGAAACTATCAGTAGTGTTGTGGCCTTTGCCTTGTTGTCTCAAGTCTTACTCCCCGCACATGCCGGAAAGTGCTCCGTATGCATTCATATACAATTATTTATATATATATATTTTATATATATATACACACATATGCATCAGCCATTATACATATACATAAGCATAACTACATCTCATTGAAGCACCTTTTCATTCAATGGAAGCAGACCAAAAACATGACAAATCTATCAAATGATTCAAATGTTTAACCCCATCCAGCAGAATTCAAGCTACGGTACCCACTGAATCATTTTCCCTCGCCCACAGCTCACACGGCACAATCCCGGCTCGCAGCTGAGAACCAAAATGCCGAGACGGAGTCCGGGTTTTGGGGATCGCTCGAAAAGAGGTACCACTGGTTAAAATGCTCATGCAGCTCTTTGCGAGAAAAGGAAGCATGATACCTTTGAATCCTTGACATCCTCCACACTTTGTTTGTAGATTTTTAACTCCAAAAAAAACTTATTCAATTGGGATCATCATTCCTGGTAGGAGTGATGATCATAACATAATTTACAGACCAACCAGTATCCAGTATGCATGTTATATATATATATACATATGAAATTAAACAATAAATACATAAGTAGACATACATATGTGCATAAATATATGTAGTGTGTTCACATGCATGATTGAAACCTCCCGAATATGTTATGTAATCCAGCTTCATCCAGCGTTTTTGGCCTCATTGGTGCCGCGTCATCTTGTGGTTCTTCAGCTCTGCCTTCGCCCAAAAAACGCCTCCGATCGACCTTCTGAGATTCTCCATCCAAAAGATGCAATCCTTAAGAATGGATCCAGACCAACAAAACTGGAAAAAGATAAAAAAATAATAATATATATATATATAATATATATATAAAACTGGGACCTTGGTGATTTTCGTGTTTTTAGTACTGCTCCTCCCACCTTGGGCACATGCCCCAGCCGGCCCTCCAAGGTCCGCGTGGCCAGGCACGACTCGATGTTGCGCTGCAGAGCCGCAACCGCCTGACATAGCTATGGAATGCTATGGACATCCATGGATTTTCACATAAAAAAAATATACAAATGGTGACGCTTCCATAGCTATGTTAGTTAAGTCTACTGGAGGGTCAACTAAGTAAATCTTCAAGTTTGATGGGTTTGCACCACCCATTTCTGGTCGCTTGGGTTTGCCACATGAAAACGTGCCAGAAACAATCCATTTGGAAGTCATTTGACACATTTCAATAATCCGCTTTACATTCTTGAGGCAAAGGGGTAATTAAGGGACGAAAGGAGGAATGGTTCAGTGAAAGAGCGGTGTGTTAGGAATTGGGAGATACGAAGTGCAGAGGAAATCTGATGACGCTGATGTTGCTTGCGACGATATGGCAACACTTTGAGCCACGGCAACACTGCTTCAAAAAAAACAGAGGGGGGTGGATACAGTAGTTAATTAACTGTCAAGTTTCACCTGATTGGTGACTTCGGCCCCTGCCAATGCCTTGCTAAAGCAAGAGGGACTTCAGCTAGCAGAAGCTAGTTTTTCTCATTAAATCCCAACTGGGGATGCCTTATAAATCCCATTTCCCGCACACTCAATACCCCCTAAGATTGGGGAGGATCTCTGATCCCAGCAACGCAAATTTGACATGTTTGATTGTTGGATTTGCCAGAGGTCCAGAACCCTTGCATTTCAATGCCGCTTTGCTGGGCCCATCAACGTTTTGTATGGACACCCTAAAAATTGGGACATCCCTTACGGCCCAGTGCCTTTCACCGGTCCACCTTAAGTCGCCCCTGTCCGCCTGCGGATCTTCAGCACTGCCAAACCACACCTGCAGCTCCCAACGACTGGGCGAAGTGATGGCCCAAAGCATCCTACCAAATGGCCAGAGTCACACTTCATTTTTAAAATTGCATGATATATTCCTCTATATATATATATACAGGGGGATTACTCATATAGCTACGGTACACAGAGGTGATTCATCCCTTGGAAGGATGTACAGCCTGCTCATTTGGTGCTCGAAACTCTGGACCCTCAAAGTTGGATGACTTCGCCATATAATTCACAAAAACAAAAGCAAACCATAGATTGGATATCAAATAATCTCTATACATACTTCATTGAAATACCACAACAGAAATTGTGAGGCAGCCCACATTTGGCTATATATATATATATATGTATATATATATGTATATAATCTAATTTATTGACGTCTGCAAACTGTGAATCGGTGGTAAAATTCATGATGTATCCACACAAAAATGGAAAATGTCGACTCAAGTTTCCATGATGCCTCGATTCGAAGGGTGCTGGGAACTCCACCTTTGGGGCCCGTGATCTTGTCCTGGCAGCACTGGCAAATCGCCATGACATAAAGTTGTCAAATTTTTGGTGGAAAAACGGGCTGAAGATGGGTCAAAGGCGGCTTTAACACGTTTGACTGTTTAACCCATGTGGTTTTGAAGTGGAACAAATCCGAAAGAACTGTCCATGGCAGTAGGTTGGCAGACATGCCCCTGCAGCCTCACCCAGCCCCCGCTCCACCAAACGCAGGCCGGTGATCATGTCCGGTTCCAGCGTGTTGCCCAAAGTTCCCAGCACAACGTTGTTCCAGTACTCATCCTGGATTTCACTTGGGGGGTTGGACGAAAGGTAGTACATGTGGGGGAAAGGGAAGAGGTAAGCAGCAGCGCCATGGCTGATTTCGACAACATGGTCGGAAGGTGGGCTGGGACATTGTTTGCGAGAGTTATTCGAAACTGACATGAGTTCTGATCAATAAGGATACGATGGTGATGTTCTTCCGCAGTATCATACCTGATGCCAGACATTGGAGTAGATGCTGAACTGCGTCCGCGGTGCAATGGGTGGGACTCTTGGTGGTTGTGCGATGGAAGACGTCGAAAGCGTTCATGTTGGTTTTCTTGTTTTGTCGTAGGCATTTTGAGAGCGGCGACTTATTCGTGCTAGCTGCTGCAGTCGTGCGCTTAAAGCTTCGTAACGCCATTATAGTGCGATTATATCTCGGGGATTGAAAGCACCTTTTGCGTCCACCTTGCCTCCTGGTGATCGCAATTGCAGCAAGCAAAGCTGCGAATTGCCTCTATATTGCGATTATATCTCGTTGATTGAAAGCAAGTCTTGCATCCACCTTGCCTTCATTGGTGATCGCAATGACTTTGGCTCTATCTCGGGCCACACACATTCAAAGACACTTTGCTTATTATATAAGTCATGAAACAATATTAATATGTGTACTGGATCCTGTTTCCATGCCCTCTTCATCCGAACACAGCAACATCATCACCAGCAACATCATTAAGTCGGATGATTTCAACCCAACCTTATAGAAGTGGGTCGGATGAATGCAACCTTAATGGCCTGAGGTGGAGACTTTTATGTCCACCTCAGATTTTGGTGCATTTTTTCCGAAACATTTGCTGACCTCTTCGTGTTGCCTCTTGCCGTGGTGCATTGTGCAACCTCGTCGTTTTTTTGTGGTGTTTATGTTAGATGCATCTGCATTTTACCGGAAGAGTAGGTTTTTTTTTGGGGGGGGCAGGCAGGGAACAGAACTTCAGCCAAGCCAAGGGTGTGAAGCGATGAAGAGATCATACAGACTGTCTCTGTAGGTAGATGTTTGGAACATCATTGCTACCTGAGTGTTTCCATGGAAACCTCCGCGACTTGTGGTGACTTCAGCGAATTCATTGGTGCAAGAGTCTGGGGTTGTGTGTGTGCACTCAAAGACGCTTGCCAATAATCTTCTTACTTGGTAGCTGTTGTTGTGGCATTAGTTCTCTGCGTTTGCGCTTGTACAGTCGTGTACGTGCCAGTGCAATTTTTCGGTTCTCACTGTGGCTGCTCATGTACGTGCAATTTCCGGCTATCACTGTGGCTGTCACGGTCGCTATTGTTGCTGCTGTTGTTGTTGATAATGATGATATGATTGATGATGATAGTGATCATGGTGATGATGATGATGATGCTGATGCTGATGCTGATGCTGGTGATGATGTTGCTGTGATCGATGAAAAGGGCATGGAAACAGGATCAGCACACATATTAATATTGAATATTGTTTCATGACTTATATAAGCAAGTGTCTTTCACGATCACCGACGAAGGCAAGGTGGGCGCAAAACTTGCTTTCACTCACCCAGATATAATCGCACTATAATGGCGTTACGAAGCTTTAAGCGCACGACTGCAGCAGCTAGCACGAATAAGTCGCCGCTCTCAAAATGCCTACGACAAAACAAGAAAACCAACATGAACGCTTTCGACGTCTTCCATCGCACAACCACCAAGAGTCCCACTCATTGCACCGCGGACGCAGTTCAGCATCTACTCCAATGTCTGGCATCAGGTATGATACTGCGGAAGAATATCACCATCGTATCCTTATTGATCAGAACTCATGTCAGTTTCGAATAACTCTCGCAAACAATGTCCCAGCCCACCTTCCGACCATGTTGTCGAGATCAGCCATGGTGACATACCAATTGCAAGGCAAATCCACAGTCCACTGACAGTGATCTTGCTAAAACCTATAACATTTCGATGCACGATACAAATCTCCCAAAAAATGATACAGATACATTTATATAATTTATATACTATTTTCTGCAAATGTGCACACAATGAACATGCTGCATTGACATACTCCGCTGAGGTCGTCTCTATACATGATAGCCTCACAACAATCCTACTTTTCAAGCCTCAAACTGACTCGGACCAGAGAGGAATCGAAGAGGGGTGGGCCCCCCTAAAGACTAAAACAAAAACATGACGGAAAAAAAATCCGGGATTGGAGGCAGACCCTGCCACAAATACTTTAGAGTACTACAGTACATGGAACTCAAGTAGCCTACGCTACCTTTCGTGATCATGAAACGCCAGCCCAAAACAGCCCCAAAATCATCATCAAATTATACAATCTGTTCCGTTCACTTTGTGGGGATGGTACCAGGGCGAACTGACCCCCACCAGAACCCAGTCATCTCTTGCATGAAGTCATGGTAGCACAATCTAGCCGCTTGGAATCTCGCTCATAGAAACAAACACCACTCCGCAGGACCTGTTCACACTACCTCTGGCAAACATGGCCGGATATTCAGGAGATAACCCAAAACATATATCCAATTGATAGGCGAAATTGGATATATATATATATATGTGGTGATTAAATTAGTTATATACAATACAATATATCCAATATCCAATTGGTATCAGATATTAGCTATGGCCCCTTCAAAAATCCAATGGTTTTCAGCCATCATGCGCTAAGCTCCAGACCAGCTGTGCTGCCCCAGTGGAGGTCTCAGACGTGGGATGAAAACATGGAGAAAAGGAAAACATCGAAAATCTGGAATATAGGGAAATATGAATGTATTATTTTCTTTCTGCACCGTTCATTCTCACAAGATACAACAACAGCTTCACTTGCACAACTGTTCAGCTGCTTCTCTCCTTTGACACGGGGGAATGCCAAGTCTGCTGAAAGGCCCACCAAGCCGTACGGTTGGGCTACGCATATGGTACATGGAACCTGTGGGATTTACCAACAAAATTGGTCTGAAACTGTAACATCTGACACATGTTGTGTCTGAAGCGTCTGATGATGTCTTCTGTGAAGATGATGAAGGCATGAAGTACTGCTCGTGCTTGAAGAAGTTGCTGATAGTGAGGCCCATGCTGGTAGTTGCTCTCTTCAAGCTTGTCGGTGACTTCATCCAAGGTATTGATGGAATTGGCCGTCATTTCACGGAGCAGCACGCCATTCTGGTATCTTTGGAGCTCGGCCAGAAATGCGACTTTGTCTGGACGAATCTTGTTGGCTATGGGTGGTGGGCGGGCGAAATTCGGCCAACTGAAAACGGTGACCCAGCCTCCACTCCCTTGACAGGAACTGCAGGAAATAGAACAGGTTTCTCAAAAAGACGTTCGAATGAATGCAAGCTTGTTTTCCATGGCATGTAAAACAAGGAAGCTTCAAGAAAATAAATAGTTCGTTTGTCTGCGCCAACTGCCTACACTAATTTCTTTCCGCACGATTCAGTCTCACAAGATACAACAACAGCTTCACTTCCACAACTGTTCAGCTGCTTCTCTCCTTTGACACGGGGGGATGCCAAGTCTGTTGGAAAAGCCCTCCAAGCCTCCCCCTTCTCTCAGGGGCTTTCTCCAAAACCTGTCTTCCGAATTTCTTTAAACTCCGGGAGGTCGACCCTCAAGGTCTGCAGAAGAACCTCATGTTCCTTCTCTCTAGAAGGGAAATCAACCAAGTTACACTCAGTAGGGACACGTGCATATCAGGGAAAGATGCACCACTCCAATTCGAGCTTAGCTATGGCAAAGACAATGTCCTGGAGGTTAGGGTTGCTGGCATATCCCTTGAAGATGAGGAAGCGACACCCGTCGTTGTCTAGAAAGATGACCACGTGCTTTTTTCGCCAGCTTCTTCCCCCAGAGATGGAATGCCACCAGCACCGCAAAGGCTTCGAGTTCCTCGATTGCCTGCTCCTGATCCTCATCCATGAACGAACGACAAAAGCTGGCATCCGTGAAGATGCAAAGCACTTCGTCAGCGTTGGCGTCTACAAGTCTGGGCGGGGAGTGTAGCATCTGAGCGGCTACCGCTTCCAGGGCCCTTTCCGTGTGCTCCAACACTTTGTTCTGCTTTGGAGGTCGCACCGCATGGACGCCCAGCTCGTTGATCAACCGCCTTGTTGAGCGGCCAAAGAGTTGATCCTCAGCAAACCCCAGCCGGCCTTTGAGTGACGGTGTAGCCGTCGCTGTCAATGTCCCTTCATCCAGCGTCTTGGCGATCTTTTGAACTTCCAGGAGGCCATCGGAGGTCTTCTCGAAGCTGAAAACGACGCCCCAAGGGCTGAAACTATGGCACCCATCTCTGAGGCCTTCTCACCAATTTTTTCAAACTTCCTCCCCAGGATGTCGAGAAGGGTCTCGAAGTTCAACTCAGCACTTTTCGCAAGGATCGGGCTCGACATGCATACGAAATCATCAAAGTAGCATGTGAGGACAACGCTAACCTTGAGACAGATCCACTGGAGCATCCTGGCACATCTAAGAAAAGCAACCACGCTACTTTTGGCTCCAAAATGGAGGCTGTACTGCTGGAAGCATTTGGTCTTCTCCTCGCCTGGATCATACACAGCCAACCTCGCCCACTTCAATGAAGAGTCTGACACAGCAAGTTGGCGATAAGCACTTTGAGGTCGAAGCTACGTCCCACGAGGCGACTGCTTTTCTTTGCCTTCCGCGGCCCCTTCATGAACTCACAGACAATGGCTGCGATCGTGCCGACCCTATCCACAGTAAACTTGTTTGCAATGGTCACTCCACTGTTGACCTGAGACTCGCTGTAGTTGTCAATCGGCCGCACCTTCTCCGACTGGACAACAGCAAACGTTCGCGAGACGGGTCCTCCATCTTTTTCTAATGGCTCCAACCAGCCCCTGGCTGCTTCTTCCAAGGTCTCTTGCCAAAGCTCGGAATCTACAGTGGCAGTTCCACTTGACTTGCAGGAGTTCATGATCGCCTTGTTGCTCTTGTGCGCCTGCTCTTCCAAATCAGCGATGGACAAAGTGGCAGGCTGGAAATCATGAGGAAGGAGACCCTCTGCACCTGAAGTCCCAACTAAGTCAAAGCCGTTCATGGTATCCTCCACGATGGTCTGGTGAGGGAACTGCATCTGGGCCAACATCTCTTTCAAAACCAGCCACCTTTTCCCTTTGGGAATCTTTTGCCTATGTTTTGGAAAGCTTTCATGAAGTTTCTTTTCTTCGGCTTCCAGTTGCATAGCTCTGGTTGTCCACTTCTTCAAGAAAGCGGCTCTATCTCTTGCTATTGCTGCTGGAACTTTTGTGACATTTTCTTGGATGGCTTCTTTCACTCCATCTGCGAGGCCATCAAAAATGCTTGCTGGGTGTCCTCACTCCAGGGCTTCTTGAATGAAGCTCTCGACCGCCCATGGGGCTCCAATTGCAATTTCCCACAGTTGGCTCTCCTCCCCCTTCTTGTCAATCGCTTTCTGCGTAATGCGCAAAACGCGACCATTAGCAGGGAAGGAGACTCCGTCGATGACTACATCATCTTTGAGTTTGGCGCCAACATTCAAAGGTGGAGCCTTGGAAATGATGTTGACCACAACGTGGCTCCACTCTGGTATGAAGGCTAAAGACTTCTTGGTCTGGTTGTACGCCAAGGCTCTAGCTCGCTTGTCTGGGTGAGCTGGGAGTGCTGTTCGAGGTTGAATGTACTCTGGCTTGATGAAGTCGTGCACCAACTGCGCCCAGCGCTTGCTAATGGGTATTCAACTTCATCGGCCATGGCAAAACCCCAAGGGGCCATTCCCCATGGTAAGTGCACATGCTGGTTGGTGCACTCAGCCGCAAGTGCCTGCAAACACTCCAAATCACTTGCTTTAGACTTGCTTTCTTTGGTCGCATGCCACCAAACATGCAGCTATGAAATGTGACCTCGAGAACTGTTGCCCAAAAGGAAGTAAGCCAAAAGATGCTCCTCGCAGGTTGCTCCACGGACCAGTGCACACCAAGCTGATGACAAAGAAGTTGCAACCTGCATGCTGCAGCATAGACTTTGTTTGCGAGGTCTAAACGTTCCTTGTCTTGCTGAGTCAAGTTGGGAATACCGTCTGGGAATTCATCACTGCGCAGTGGTTTGGGCCCGTGATGCTTGGAGCTCATTGGAATTTCACGGGCACGCGAGGTCGTCCTACATGGTAAACCAAAATGGTAGTACTTGCACTTGTTCCCAGGTCTACTTTCACAATTGGTGCTTTGCTCGATCCCGTGACCACTCTGTCAACTCCAAATGATGCCATCATCCCTACCTTCCTGAATTGAGCTGTCAAACCTCCTGTGCCGGAACAGAATTCAATGGCAAATGGCGCACTCCCATCACGAGGTCGTGAATGTTGTTGCGGCAGATGATGTTCCACAGCGGGTGCAAGTTGGCTTCCATCTCCGTCACGGGTTTCTGGTGATACATCCATCGGCAGAGCTTCATCAGCAGGTTGGCTCGTGCATCTAATTTCCTTGGGCTCGAGGCCCGATGGTGTTGTAGTCAAAACAAAGCCGGGAACCGTCGGGCAAGCAAGATGCGCAACCCTTCAAAGCCAATGGAAGTTTTCCTCCGGAGGGGAAGCCGCCTTGCTTTTGGTTCTTGCCCGTCTTCCACACCTTGTTGCTGGCGCGGTAAGTGGCTTTGCCGCCGCATTCCCGCGCAGTCCATTCCTTCTTGGGCTCTGGCTTGGCCGTTGCTTTGGGTTGAGGTGGAGCAGCCTGCGTGGGTAGCATGTAGTACATGACCGTGTGATCGTTGCGCGGCTGCTCAACCACTGCATCGAGGGTGCGCTTTTATGTGGTGGTGGCTTGATGCCATCTCTAGTCAACTCCTGCATCCTCACAAAGGCTTGCCGGTCTGCACACATCAGCTGAGTGATATTGGGCTGCTTGAACCCTGGCGGCGCTGGCTGCCTCATGATTTGAAACAAGTGCCCCGCAACGTCGAATACCAGGCTTCTCCTCGTCATCGCTTCCATGACGTCAAGCTCAGTACCTACCCGGCATTGCTGCCCAAACGCAGCTCCATCCTGGGTATGCACTTGGCTGGATTCAAATACTTCAGGGAATCAGCCTGCATCATGCCACTCACGGTGTCATAAACGCAGGGAGCCACCTCAAGAGGACCCTCGTGCGTCAGCCCGGACAACCTGTCTCTCTGTTCAGAGATTCTCGCCATTTCTCTCTGCAGCCGGGAGCTTGTTCTGCGTCGGGTCTGCAGCTGGATCTGCTGATGCCCTTGCTTGGGCTTCAAACACAAGCCTCCTCATGGTCGCCACATCTCCGACAGTGTTGAGCCTTCTCGGGGCTGCGTCAGTCAGCAGCTGCCGGATGGCTGCCTCAGTGGCTGCGGCCCCAGGCTGTCCACAGGCAACGTCCCAGTGTGTTCACTCCAGATGCTTTGAGACCAGTGAGATATTCTTCATGGAGCCCGAGTTGTTTGGCCTGTCTCTAGAAGGCAACAGAGCTATCGGTCAGGTTCATGGCAGCCATAGTTCCCTAAAGAAAACGTGATGTTTCTGAGATGTTGGAAACAACCACAAACAAAACGACATACGTCTGCACTTCTCTTGGATTTCTCACTTGAAAATCGCGAGCTGTGAGTTTCAGCTCTGTCACTGGGCAATTTCAGACCACATGTCGCGAGTGGTACCTCATGTTGCAAAATACCTCTTGTGAATTGTCGCCGTAAACCTCATGTCAACCTGCTTCCTCATGACGTGGAGTGCAAGCATGCATACACCAGGTGCAGGTCTCAACTGCCCCAAAAGAAACTCACAATCTGATTTGGAACAAAATAATTCAACACAGCACATGCACAAAACATGAAATAAAATCAGCATGAAATGGATACCGCATGTGCAAGGGAAAACATAAAATGAGATTGCTGCTGACCTTCTCAAAGATACCAAGACACAATGCACGACCAATTACCACATGTTCGGTCTTCCGACAGACTGGCTCTTTGTCTCGGAGCACACGTCTGCTCGTTTGCTGTCCTCAGCTCGAACGTTTACGCTTGCTGGCACAAAAGACTGCTAGGCTAGCGCTAGGTGCACTGACTTTAAAAGCATCGACTGCACCCTCTCCATTCGAATGCTGCACCGTAGGATTCTGTGACCGGCTGCAACTTGTTCTTGAGATCCTGAGAACGAAGGTGAAGCATTCTGCTCCCCTTGTATTGCATCAGTCTGCCGTCAACAGCTTGAGGGACTCCACTGCTACTGACGCTGTCAAATTTCTTGTGGAAGATGTTCATTCGCCTCTGTTGCGCATTCGCTCTCTTCTGGGTCTGAGCTGGGGCTCTCCAGCAGCTCGTTGGCATAGACAACCTGGCCCTCTTCGAAGATCTCAAAGCCAGCCTCTGCATGCTGCTCCTCATTGAATGGATTTGAGGGTTAAACGCGGCAGTTACAGAAGGGTCGGCAACCCCTGCATCAGACTCTCCAGGCGGCTCTTCAGCCAAGCTTGGGCTAGGAACCACGCTAGCTGGTGGAGGGGGCGCATCACCATCCCGGCAAGTGTCTTGCCTGTTGCGCCTCTTGGACCTCCTTCATGTAGCCGGATCTAATTCAGTCGGGGTTGAAATGGCCCGGCCGAATATTCAAGAGCATCCCACACAATTCTCGAAGTGGCCTGGCAAGAAGATCACGTGAGTAGCAGGCCAAAGGTTTGTCCTTGATGGCATGGTGCCCCAACATCGCACGGCCGGTATCATCTATACCATACCTGGCAAACCATACCAAAGTCGTAGCCTTCAAACTGTGTGAACTCGTGGCCTCTCCTTGGTCTCGGCGATTCCCGGGAAGTCGTTGGGCATGGAGGAAGACCCCTCAGCCGATGTCAGGGGTCTCTTTGTGAAGCGACCTCTTCCAAAACTTCCTTCCATGCCAATGCCCAAGCTCTGTCACCTGCTCCGTCTATCTGGGCAACAAACGGAAGGTACACAGCCTTCTTCTCTGCTGTTTTCGAGGTCTTGTGAATCCTCGTCCTACCCTCTACAAAGCCAAAGGGGCCGTCGTCCGTCTCCATGATGTCGAAGCCAAACTCTGCATCGGAGAAAGGTCTGACCACCTCGCTCTGGAAAACAGCGCGGACAACATGCAACCAGCAAAGTATCTGTCCAGGAGGGTGTGCAAAGAAAACACCATCGCCTCCAACTTTCGCACCTCTTCCATGGTGAGTGCTCTAGCTTGCTGAGTTGGTTCCCTCGTTGCCAGGACTCTCAGCACTCTGCCTTGAAGTAAGGTCCCATCACGTTCGGGAGCTCAATGTCGGCACCATGACGTACTTGAAAAACTTACTGGCATGGACCAAGTTTTTACCGATGAACTTGCTCCTAGACCCTGCTTCACATTGACTGAGAAAGTCCAAGAGGTTCTTTTCAGCAAGTGGCCACCATGGCCTGTGTACGTTAATGCATCAGTTGATGAACTCCTGTATATCACGGGCTCGTTTCAGGACAGTGGCTGGAGACCGGACTCCACATGCATCTCTGATGTAGGTCAGAGACCCTTCACGATCCTGATCTGAAAGTTTCCCCAAGACATACGTTCCTGCATTGGATTCGAAGCCGCTGCTCTCCAGAATGGTGAGCCAACACGCCAAAGCCCTCGCCCATTTGAGATCCAAGGCTTGCCTGTAGTCAGTGTCACAAAGGGCTTTGACATGTTTTGCAAACATGGGAAGGCGGTAGCTCTGCGCCGCACTTGAAGACTGGAAAGGCAGGTAAAGGTGTGCTATCATTTTCGACTGGTAGTCCAAGAGGATCAGCTGTTCCAAAGATTTGTGCAAATACACCTTCTTCCCACGGCAGCTTCGGCAACCCTGCACTACGCTCATTTTTCAAACTGGTCAGCCATAGCAGGGGGATGACTTGCAGGTTCCCAGTACTCCTCATCGAACTGGTCATCCTGGGCACTCCAGCGTTCAGCTTCCGTACCATCATCCATCATCATAGGAGCCATGGACAACGTCGGGCCCAAGAGCATCAGAAGGCTCCTTGCCCACACCACCATCCAAGCCCACCCACCCTCCACTCCCTTGACAGGAACTGCAGGAAATAAAACAGAATCTCAAAACGACGTTCGAATGAATGCAAGTTTGTTTTCCATGACACGTGAAACTAAGAAGCTTCAAGAAAATAGATGGTTCGTTTGTCTGCGCCAACTGCCTACACTTGTTGATCCAAAAATTCTGGGGTAAAATGGGAATTGGATAAAGGTAAAACAAGATAAAACAAGTATATTGTAAAGTTCGCTGGTAATCCAGCATAGCAGTGGAAAGTCTGCCAGCTCTGGATGATCCTACAGTTTTTGAAAATTTGGACTTCCCAGTGTCATATATGCTTGCATATCAGAGTTAAAGAAGGACGACATCTGCACATGAATACATCCTTCTGATACATTTCTTGCTTTTGCTGTTTCCGCAGCTGCCAGCTGGCATAGAACACTATCCTAGCACAAAACTTTGTAAAGGACAAGTTGCCGATTCTCTGCCCAGGGTGAATCTCAGAACATCTCAGAACCAACCACCACCTTACACCCTCGTGAAGTTCAGGGATTCGCAAAGCTCACCTCAAAAAGAAAGCCCCTGCCTTGAAATGAAACTGGAAATGTCCGCCTTCAGAGTTTGCTGCATCCTGGCCAACTTCGCAAGAATGGACTCCAACATCAAAGCTTGCTGGCACATAATCCCAGGTGAGCGAGCTGAACACTTTTTCTTGAACACGCTGAAGTTTCTGCGGTGAGTCTGACCAAGTGGTTTTGACTCAGTGACTACCATACACCCTTCATGGTTTCAATTCACCAGTTTCGACCGGACTCCAGCACCACAGCCAGATTCAAAGGTCCCAGATAGCTAAAACGGTTGCATGGCCCTTTGAATTTTCCCAACTACTCCATGCCAAGTGGGAAAATCATCTAACGACCGAATAATTTTCAAGTTGTCCAGTGCCAAATTAGTTGGCCGGCGGCGTATGAATCACTGCCAAGTTGAAGTGTGGTCTTCCCAGTCATTTTTCTTGCCACGCACCTCCCACTGAGGCAACACCCCTTCCCGGAAGATCATCAAGGCATCCACATAGTGGCAATCCTGTCACACAAGTCTCTAATGACCACTGGCACCAGAGTTTCTGGCCCTGACCAACAGCACTCGTATTTGTGGCGCTTACCTTCTGGTAATCAAACATGGTTTGCTGGAAAATCCCTCGTTTACAGATGATTTTCTCAATTCCCATTGCCATGTTTGATTATCTACGTTTTGTGGGTCAAGACCTCCATGGGCCATTTGGTTTCCAGGTCCACCATGTATCTATCCACCATGGTCCTCAGAGCCGTCCAGGTTCTTTTCAGCCATACGCCTGCAGGCATGGCACTAGCCACCGATACGAATGGAAACGTCCAAGGATGTGGATGCCATGATCTGATGCGAATAATTTTTGATTCTCATTACAAATGCATTACGAACCAGGGCCAAAGGTAAAATATACATACACATATGTAGACGCAAAGTTATAGACACAAAATTATTGTATTATGTCATGTGAAACGCATGAAAACACGCAAGGCTGCTGCTTCCCACAAGGCAATCCGCACTCCTCGTCAGCAAGTCGCTGGGTTGCGGCAAGCGCTCCCAGGTCTGCCAAAACTCCTAGTCGTCTTCTTAAAACATTGCTGTGGCTGCCACAACTTTGATCCCATGGACAAAGCGATGAAGCAATTAGTTTCAATTTTGGAAACACTTCTTAGGGTATGAGTTGTGTGTTTCGGGACGTCGTTCCACCCATGGTCTATGGTCAACTTAGGTAACAACCAACTAACAAATTAGTAGCTGAAACACATCACCGGATACATGTGAAGACCAAAAATAATTTCTGTGAATACTGGCATGTAGGTTGAATTCAGTAAAACGTCTTTATGCTTGCGCACTAACAGATTGTGGCCACATGGGTTGCAAAAACTTCCATGATTTGAGCTAGTCAAAACAAAAACAAAAAAAAACTGGACTCGACCCCTGGAAATGACAGAACCACTGACTTGGATTAGCTGGTAAGCAGTGAGTCGCCGAAAAATAAATGGAAACATGTTTTCTGGGAAATATATTGCCAAAAAAAACGGAAAATGATCAAATCCAATTTTCACTTTGGGAAGGCCAAATTTCCAGCCCCGCAGCCTCCACCGAAGAAATGGACGCAATCCTCAACCATCCGTGCCACGGAAACAACGTTTGCGGTGCAACTCTGCCTTGATGCGCTAAACCCAATATAGACCAATAACAAAGCCTATGGTGCAGCATAGTTGGTAATTTTCTACCACCATTTGAATCCATCCAAGTCTGTTTTTCCTTGACCTCTTCAAAGATTTTGGCCACGGAACTGTTTTGTGGACTCCTCATAATGCGAAGAGCTTGTCCCACTGGTGCTCTTGGGGGCAGCCCGCTGCTGCCAAACAACCCAAGAGCATTTGAGCGGTAAATCATCCATGAGCGAATCCTGGTGGCAGATGAGCGCCAAAAAAAACGAAATGCCCTAGAGAAAAATAATCATTTAAATTCATTTAAACATCATTTAAACATAGATAATTTAGAAAGTTTATAAATGAACGATTTTCCATTGCTATGGTTATGTTTGGTTAGCGAAGGGTAAAACAAACGCAAACTGATATTTTTTATGAATGTGCCACCTTGAACAAGACATTCGCTCTCCCAGTGAAACCCCTCCAGTCCCGGCTCCTCATCACCATGCAATTCCGCCACTTCATCAGGAGCCGTCACTGCCGAGTTGAAACCTCAAAATGGTGAAGGTTGAAAGCTGTTCATGTCTGTTAAGGATGGGTGGGAGGCCATCAGCTATCAGCAAAGCAAACCAAAGATATCAACCGCACACTATGGCCATGCAATATCATGACGAGGAGGGGCGGGAATATCTTAAAAAAATGTTTGGTGATATCGTCGCTGCTTATTTTTGAGGTTGTTCATCTCTTTGGTGGTGGTCAAACCAACAAGCACCAAAAAAAAAACATGTTTTGCTGACGCTATACCTTTTCCGATATCACTACATTTCTTTCAGGATGGCTACGCATTGGCTGCGGCCATGCAAAAATTGAGGGCCAAACTCAGGAACACCATGACGGCATCAATCAAAACATGGACAAAACAATGTGATGCATCGGTCTTTGGATTTAACTTGCTTTGGCAGAGGAATGTACAATACAACAACATCAGCATGATGGAATTATATGACAAGGCCGCTGGGAAATAAATGCGCTGGCATTGTGTGTCACTGGATGTTTGAACCAATGACAACAAAGCTCTATATGGATACAAACTGGCTGAAATGATCACCTTGACTTTTGACATTCGCACAAACCCTTCCATCCAGAACCTGAACTACATGCAAGGCGTGTTTTGGCTGACTTGGACAAAAAAGAACGTAAAAACTTCGCACCTCTTGATAACAACTGCTTCAGAGACACGAAACAAACAAACCCATCCGTAGTTTCAAGTGTTCCTTTGCTTTGTTCACACCAAAACCGGTGAAACCTATACTTTTCACTGAAACAGAATGGAGCCTGCAAAGCATGAAGCAATGAAGCCTGCAAACATCATCGCGCAATCGTCACAAGCGTTCACAACGACCGCCCCCAGAGGCACCAAAACCCCAGGAATCACGGACCAACAAAACTGGACAACCTTTTGCTCATCGACAAACATCGGGTAGCCACAATAGCTGGTGCTGCATCCAGCCAAAAACTTTTCGCGAAACTGCTTTCAACAACAATTTGCTTAGCAAATCATGCAATTTGATTGGGGGCCGACGACTTGTTATTGTTTCAAAATAAATTTGCCGATTTGATATGGTCTCAAACAGAATGCCCGGATTGTCCGCACTGGCGGCGTTTCAAGGTGTGAGAGGTGAAGTGGATCTTTTCGCGCCATTGTGTTGTGTGAGGCAACCTAGCAGATCGCCGTAGAATGGTGCTCACGCAGATGTTGGAGCTGGTTCGGCGATGTGGTAGTGACGCGACGAAATGCTGTAAACTACAGCCCGTGCATGGTGGTTCTGGCGTCGAGATTGGGGCGGCCCGTGTTTCGGCCGTTGCGTTTTTTTTTTGCATGCCCGGATTGTTTCGCATTGCTGGCGGCTTTTCACAGTGTGAGTGTGAGACGTGAAGCGGATGTTTTTCGTGCCATTGCGTTTTTGTGAGCCAGGGTTGCAGATCGCGAGTGGCCCGTGGAAAAGCAGCTAACAACTGAGTAATAGGAACAAGGTCCCTCGCTCAAGTGCCAAAAGCCCCAGGGAAGGAAAAAAACGACAAAAACGACAAACTAGGTGGGAAAAGAAAGAAAGAAAGGAAAGAAAGAAGGAAAGAATGAAAAAAAAAATGATAAAAAAAACGTACTCACCTGCGCTGACACAGATACCCTGCGAACTTCCATAACCAAACAAAAACACTTGAACACCGATAGGAAACCATTCACTGCAGCAGCACCAAGATTCTGACATGTCACTGGCAACAAACATGCCTGCTGACACTGCAGGTCAAAAATTTGGAATGCTGCTGCATGCAATTTTTTCCCGCGGAAGGCGGCTCTCTTATATAAGTTTTTCGCCGGCGTTGGAGTTTCCACACAACGTCAACCCACTTCAGGACACTGGTTGCATCCGGCAGGTTGGACCCCACATGAAGTCTCGTGGTCTCATCAGCAGAGTCCAAAACGTGCCCAATCAATTTGTAGGTCTCAACACAGTCGAAAAACAGGTGCAAGGTGCACTAAAGCACATCCTTTTTGCAGAATCAGCATCAACACAATGCTCAAATGATCATGCATGTCTCTGCTCGGGCTCTGCTAGGAATTTACGACCGCAAGAAAATTTAACACGGGAAAGGCAAGCAGCCGCGGCAGCGACGTGGTCTTGCAGGTGTGTTTGACAAACGGTAAAGAAACCATCTAACATCAAAAAGTCGCAACTTGCAAGATTTTAGTTTATTCAACGCAGCGAGGTTAACGAATGTTTCTGCGAACGTGCGTGGCCTTTGCACATGACCATGCTAGTAAGGAATAGTTTGGGACCTAGTGCAAACTTAATAAAATATTTACGGTATGTATTCATGTAATCATTCATAGATACATAAATTCATAAATTCATATAAATTCATAAATTCATTGATTCATTGATTCATTGACTCGTTGATTCATTGATTCATTGCTTCATTGCTTCATTGATTCATTGACTCGTTGATTCATTGATTCATTGATTCATTGCTTCATTGATTCATTGATTCATTGGTGCATTGATTCATTGATTCATTGATTCATTGATTCATTGATTCACTGATTCAGTGATTCATTGATTCATTGATTTATTGTGTTTTTTTTTTTTTCGTTCGTTCGTTCCTTCGTTCGTTCGTTCATTCATTCATTCATTCATTTATTTACAGTATTCATTCATTCATTTTTTTTTCATTTATTCATTGATTCGTTGGTTCATTCATTCATTCATGCATGCATGCATTCATTCACCCCTGTAACTGTTCATTCGTTTCGTTTCATTTCATTTCACTTCACTTCATTTCATTCCTTCCTTCATTCATTTATTTATTTTTGGTTTCAAACCCATTCCTTCAATCACTTCGTTCACAATCATTTTGTATGCAGGGAGAGGTGAAGCAAGGGGATGGAATCAGACCGGCACTGTTCATTGCAGTTTTGGAACATGCAATGCAAAAATGGAACCAACGTCTTTCAATTGAAGGCATTGACTTGACATGCTGACCGGCATTCGATATGCTGACGATTTCCTTGTTAATGCAAAATCTGAAGCAGAATTGGTTTTCACGGTAGCAACAAAAACCCTTGATTTTTGAGTTGGATGCCATGGGTTTTGTCGTTGAACAGGTCAAAACCAAAAATATTTTGCACGAAAATGCTTGACTCACCGCTGCACATTGTAATTGGCCAAGGACAAATTGAAGTAGTCGCCCATCGAAACGTTGGGACGATGACGATGGATCACGGCAGCTAAACAAAGTCAAACATGGCTGTGCCAGGCTGGTTTGTACAGGGGATTTTGTATCAACATGTGATCTTGTGGTTGTAGGTTTTTGTCCTTCTTGGATCGTGGTCTCACCTGAGACTCGGACGGGCGGAAAAAAAAAAAATCGGTGTAATTCAGCGCAATTCAGTCCAATCAATCAAGCATTTGTTCATTCCATTGATTGAATTCAATGTTGCTCACTCGTTTGTTTTCTTCGATCCCCTCCGTTCAATTTCATTCAATTCAGTTTCAATTCCTTCCAGCGCACCTTTTCATCTGCTTTCACTCAAGTTCGACCTGCCAACGCCATTTTTTTTTTAATATAGATGTTTTTGTCGTTATAATCACTGTCCTCTTTTTTAAATTTCCGCCCCCCCCTCGTGCAGGCACTACTGGACAATAACTGTTTTGGAAACAATGGTTTGCAGTCCTATGAAAACAAAAAGGCAAATTCCCGGGGCCTTCTACACAGAATGACGAAGAAACACATGCCACCAAGCAAAGCGACAGTGAAAATAGGAATTGATGTGGAAGACGTCTCCCCTAGTCCTCCGCTTGCGATAAATCTAAAAAATTGCGCGTCGAAACAGAAAAGTCGAGGTAACAGCCAAGGTTGGAACGGCGAACAGGTGCAGGATGTGTACCCCAAAACGCGCTCCAATAAAACCAACCGAGAAATGGTTGAGATGAATTGGTATTGGTTCCCTCAAAATCGCACAGTGAGACGACAGCGTTAAAAAGAACCAAATACGGTGGATGGGAGGGAGGGAAAAACGATATTGAAAAAAAACGGAACGACAAGCAGGAACTGGGATATGATCCAAAAGCGGTAACATGGCAGTGGAAGGAACGTATTGTGATGCGACAGTCCTCAAAAGATAGAGGTTTGCGATAAGCACTACCGGTTAGCTAAAGTTTGCGCCCGTGCCTGCAGGAACCACATATCAAAGACACGTGTTTGTTTAAAACAATGTGTTTGTTCTGAAGACATTGCGCCCAGGCAATCAAATTCAACACGTAAACGATACTCAAAATCAACATTGGTGAGGATATGGCAAATCAAGATGTTGCCCTCATAATCGTTTTTGTTTAACAACGCACAATTTCAATGAACCTAGCTGCCAGTTCTGCAAGCCTGTTCTGCAAGCCAATGCAGAACACGATTCCTTCAGACACGTTTGTCATTTATTCCTTGCAAAATGTTCAATGCGGGACCAATGGACGCAAATGCACGACGTAACAACTCCAACATGTCCACCAATTCCTGCCCTGTTTTGCAAGAATCCATGTGTCATGGCCGTACTAAATGGTCGTTGATCCTTCCACCGCCCCAATTTGAAGATCATATTTTTAAGATCAACGGCCTATCAGTCGCCCAAATGTGATGGCAAGAACCACGGCAACCTCGAAAACAAAAGCAATGACAGACTGGCAATGGCAGTGGCAATCTCCAGGGCAACATGGAGAAGGAAAAACCGACAAAGGCAAAGGTAATGGCAACATTGGTGACAAAAATGCTGGCAAAAACATGGCGGGAGCAAAAAGCACAGGAGACAAATTCAATGGCAAAATTTAGGCCACAAATAAAAGCACGTGGCAACACAAACGTCAACGAAAGAGCGACCTTGCATTTTGGGCAAAAGCAATGCCAACATACGGGGGCAAAACAATAGCAAAAATTGCGACAAATTTTAAAGACTGGACTGGCAAGTACGACTTTTGGAAAGGCGCATTTCATGGCCACATGATATTGCATGCAGCCGTTGGTTTCCACCAGCGGTTTTTGAGATTGCACCGTACCGGTTTATTTTTAATCACATAAAATTTTGTGCTGAAAAATTGGTGTGCTTACTGTTCACTGCTGGGCAATCGCCTTTTTTTGTTGTGTTTTGGTCTAATCGTTTTTTTGTGTGTCTCCGCCATGCTGGAAAGTTGTGCCATGCTGGTGGGGCACAGACAGAAAATGTTGAGCAAAATTCTGCCCACGCAGCTGCCCACCTGCAAGTCAAGAAAGGCATTCGTTTTTTGCAAACGTAGATTTTATTTATAACAAAAAATGGACCTCGTTTGTGCTCGTCGCTTTGTAAATTAAATTTCTTATTCAAACAAACGTAAAACTCAAAACGCCACGCAAATCGCTCGAAGGTCGGACATGTATTTAATATTTCTTTTTGTCTTTGCTTATCTTAATTGAGTCGGGGGTGAAACCGCACAAACACAAGTCAAGTGTCTGGTAACTGTTTCAGGTCAACAAGTCATGTCGCCTGTCACCCCCCCACAAGATAAGGGAGGGAAAACGAAGTTTGGGAGGGGATAGAAAAATCGAACGGGTCAAGTGCAACCCACCCTCCACACCCTAGCCAAAATTGCGCGGAACATAAAATCAAAATGTTCGCAACAGAGCAAAAGGTGAGAAGACTGACATCAATCTGATCTAAATAAAAAGTGAGAAGTAAAGATCATCCTTTAAACAACAGTGACAGATGTAAATGTCACAACATGATAATAAACAGAAGTTGTTTGGAAACTTCAGTTGGTTTCCAGCATTCAGCCAGGAGCATCTGCCGCCGCACAAGTGCGGAATGGAAAAGGCGTCCAACTACGGAAGTTTCAGCAGATTTCACCGCACTTCCACACATCTTAAACTAGCTTGAACAATTTGAACATGTTTAACATCTTCAACTCTTCACAGGAGGATCAGCTATATTTGCTTGACTCTGAAAGCTGAGCTGAAAACACCGCCAGGCTCACCAACACCGTCAGTTGGTTTTCAGTTCATCAGATTTTTCTTTTTTTTGTTACAGGCGGTACGTTCGCAAGCTCACTACTCCCAACAAACAAAGGCCACAACAAGTTGAAGCCAAACGTTTGTGCTCGTCCCTTTGTAAATTAAATTTCTTATTTCAAACAAACGTAAAACTCAAAACGCCACGCAAATCGCTCGAAGGTCGGACATGTATTTAATATTTCTTTTTGTCTTTGCTTATCTTAATTGAGTCGGGGGTGAAACCGCACAAACACAAGTCAAGTGTCTGGTAACTGTTTCAGGTCAACAAGTCATGTCGCCTGTCACCCCCGTTTTTTTTTCGACATGTAAAGAGCTTCACTTTCTTGTAACTTCCAAGAGCATTGTTTCAGGCAAGCATATATCGCCTGCAAGGTTTCCTCCCGAGATTGCCTGGCATTCTTTCAGTTTGGAGCGTGACGGCAGGTCAGCAATGTTTGACTCCGAAGCCACCCTTTCATACCATGAAGCGGAAGGAAATTCTGCTTCTACTAAGGACACTGCACGACAGATGTTGTACATGGACAGTGAAGGGCTGGATCCTTTGATCAAGCAAAAACGTGCAGCCTCGTTGTCAACGAAGTACAGTGCTGAAGAATTGGAAAGTTCATTGCGGTAAAAATACCTCACAAGCAAAACTGCAACCAACTCAATTTGACAAATTTTCTGCTGAAGTCCAATAGATGTCCAGTGCTCCATCAGGACTGGTGGGATGGTTCCCCAGTGAATTGCATTAATGCCAAGTTGAGGGATTATGACAACTGCACCCCAGGTTCCATTCCCATTCTCGTACGCACCGTCCGTGTAAATCACTGCCGGACGATCGCTGCTCAGGAAGCGAATTTCTCGTGGTCGCATTCGGTTAATGATCCTGCATGTATCATTGCACAAGCGCGATATGAGCTCTGTATCTGATGAACCTGACTGCAAACTTGCAAACTGTCTGGCGGCAGGCTTCAAACAACGTCCAACCACAAAGCCACCAGCATAATTCAGCAATCCATGCATAGTCGCCGCCTCGGGTGCAGACACAGTACCCTTGGCAGCGTATGATTCAAGCATCTCCAAAATCCTCTGTATCCGACTTGGGCAGTTCGCCACTGTCACTTGTTTGTTCCAAAAGTTCTGCAAGTGGAATGCTACTCCCAACACCTGCATGGTGTCAGAAAAATCAACACTCTTTTTACCAGTCGTAGCATGCTTCCACCCAAGCAAATCCAAAAGGTGCTGCACCACGTTCGTAGTTGTTGCCGCCAAAGGTTCAAACTCAATAACAGGAAAATCATCATAAAATACAGTGGTAAGGAGGTGAAATTTTCGAACCATCAAAGTCCAGATACCGCGCGTGATCTTGTTGAATGCAAAAACGCTGGACGTGGCTCCAAAAGGCAGTGACTTCGATATAAAGAACTTCCATTCGCCAGATTCACTTCGCACTCCCAAAACGCTATGTCTAGCAGACTGAGGAGCAACACTGACCTGCTTGTACGCCTTGCTCAAGTCGATGCCCCTGCCCAGCAGCAAAGGCTTTCGGTCGTAGTCAGGGTGCCTTCGACCAGTGAGGTGGTCACCTGAAGAAAGTTCGATGTCGATATGTGGATCTCCGCAGAAAACACCCAAAGCAAACGCAAGAAAGCAACTGATTACGTCGGTGTCGTGCAGGTCAAGGTGCGACGATGTTCCAAAGGCCGCATTCACTCCCGACGTTTTGTAGTTGTCAATCACTCTAGGTTTAAGGTCTTCACCTTGCAAAAGAAGGAACCGTTGGGACATTGACCAGTCCGCACGCCCAAGCCTTTCTGTTATATCAGACTCCAAAAAGGGACCATCCAGAAAACCAGCAGATACCTCTTTCATAGTTTCTTCCATAAGCAGTTTTGCAAGCCCACGTTCTTCGTCAGTAAAGGCTTTGCCCATAAGGGCTTTTCGTCGCCACAAAGCACTGTGGTCCAACTGTTCGGTTGTCATTGTAGGTGGAGCCCATCGTTGTTTGTACAAAGCGCTTTCGTCTTCCCAGCCAGTCAGGGGAACTCCTTCGCGCATATAGCGCACAACCTCCATGTCTTCGAACCCAACCTGGGTCAGCAGTTTTTCCCAAAGTTCAATGCGTTTTGCCTTGGTCACCTCCGCCACGTTCTTGTCCATTTTGACTTTCGCCAGTTTCTCCGCAAGAGCCAGTCGCTTTGCAATTTCAACACATTCTCCCAGCTTGCTGATGCGGAACAGGGCAACATCTGCCATCGAGTGTGTTGCCACAAAGAAAATAGCTTTCTTCAAATCATCTGGTACACCCTTGTGCGTAAATGCAGGGTGCTGCAATTCTAAAGAACGCTTGAGGTGATCATGATGGTTGAAATAAATGCCAACCTTGCAGCTTTCAGCTGACCTCTCGCTGTCGTCTCCCCCGTGTCCCAAGCGAGCCAAAATTTTGTGTGGCAGTTGAGGGAGTACCGTAGTGACAATAATTTGGGAAAATTCAGGGATCAATTGGTCATGACCTTTGGCTTGAATGGATTGGGCCATTAAAGATTGCAGTCGAAAAAAATTTGAGTTATACTCCAGTGCATTAGCAGCGACCATTGTACTTGCACATTCAGCATATCGATCACAGAACATTGAAGGATATTGAGCTTCCGCTGCAGTAGAAAAAATCCACTTATCAAATCCACTGACAATTGTCCATGGCTCATGGTTGTGGGACTTGTCGCACATAATCCCCAGTGGCTCAAACTGTCGGGTCGACACCAGCAACTTGGTTGACTTGGCACGGTTTCCTCCGTGCATGCAAAAATCAAATTCCACGGGGTGAAAACAAAAATACCACTCAGCAAATTCAGGGCACTTGTGTTCGCGTGCTTATTGCTTGACCAGTGTTGCAAGTACTGTCCATAACCACGATCGTAAAGGATTTTCCAGTGTAATGAATGCTCCAACACGAAAAAGTGCATGCAACAAGCGCACAGCATGTCTATAAACAGTATTTGCAGCGTCAACTCTCTGCTGGTTCAGAGTGCTCAAATTTGGCAGGCCAAGTGGATGCAACGCGTCACGGAGTGGCGCAGGTTGAGGTGCTCCTTGAGAGCGTAATGCATGTGCAACCGGCACTTCTCGTGCTCGGCTGCAAGTTCCACACATAAGCCCAAAATGGGCTCCTACCGGCTTCATCTGTTCGATCATGCCTTCAAGGAGTGAAATATTCTCATGCAATGACAAATCCAACTCAAAAATGTGCATCTTGTTTTTGAAACGATTTGCATGATAGTCAATCGGAAAAACTTGCCAGCCCATGCGTTGCATTGATGCAGAGAGCGCAGCTGAGCCCGCACAGATTTCCAAAAAGACTATTGGTTTGTCTGCATGAGGGTGAGAAATTGTATTGTCTTGTTTCGGCTCAACAAGTCAGTGCTTACACTCAATGTAAGGTCGCTTCTCTGTGCAACCCTTGTAGTAACATTGGTGAAGCCCCAAATGACAACGTGCTTTCTTCTGATGTTTGCAAATCCCTCTGTTGTAGAAAACACACAGCCATTGACCGTTCGGCAGCTTGCTGGCGCAGCCGTCTGGCATGTTGGTGAGCATCTCTTTGATAGTGGGCCCAGAGCTGGGACCTGACGCAGCACCTTTCGACTGAAATTTGTTCTTCCCTTTGCCTTTGCCGGATCCACTGCTCTGTTCCCCTCGACTGTATGGCTCGGAACGATGTCCTGAAGGCGCTTCAGCGCGCACTGATGGCAATGGAGTCATGAAGCAAAGAACTTCAGGAGACCTCATGTAATTTTTCAATTGCTCAT
Organism: Cladocopium goreaui; assembly: GCA_947184155.2. Classification (NCBI taxonomy): domain Eukaryota; class Dinophyceae; order Suessiales; family Symbiodiniaceae; genus Cladocopium; species Cladocopium goreaui. The sequence goes on from CAMXCT020002651.1 coordinate 29,192, forward strand.
CCAAAGGTGGTTTCTCACCTATGCCAGAAATCAACTTGCCACGGGTTTGCTGTGAGATGTGCATCCACAGTTGCTTGTCAGCACTCAAGATCTGCTGTGTCGTGACATACTTGTGTCCAGCTGGAGGCGGCCGCAACAACGCAGCAAACATCTGTTGATTCCACTCTTCAATCAAATCAAAGGTCACCAAATTGGTCTGATGCATGGCCAAAGATCGGCGTGTAAATGCCGCACGTAGTCTAAGCTCGCCCGAAACATCACATTGCAAGTCCTGAGCCTTCTTGGTGACTTTGAGACCTCCAGCATGGTCAATGCTCAGCGCTGACTCTTTCTTTTCCTTGGTAATTTCTTCTTCTCGTGACATGCACTTCTCAGGTCCTACATAAAGCAAGCAACCATCCTCGATCATGTTTTGAAATTTGTCAACCAATCCATGACTTGGTTCGACTGACGCGTCGATGATCAGGCCTTTCAATTCCTTTTTCTGTTTGTCAATCCTAGCAAGTCTCTCTGCAAGTGGCATTTTCCTAGGCTGGTCAGCCTCAGTTCTTTCTGTTCTGCTACGTATGTCAGAGAGCACCATAGCATGCGCTTCAAACCACAGCCTACGAAGTGGAATCATTTCAGCTGGGGCAACCTCGACCAAAATCAAATCTTGGACTGCTTTCTTGAACTTCTCTTCAGTGTTTGAAGTTGGCGTTGCATCACTTGAAAAAGCAAGGCTCCCAAACGTGTCCAACCCAGCTCTCTTGAGCTTCTCTAGCAGGTCCTCTTGCATCCCTACTTCCAGCGCACGTGAGCTGAAAGCATGTTTCGAATCAAGTCCGGACATGGCTGCACTTTCGACCAGCCGTCGCTGAGTGATACAGTTTTATTGTTATCTTGCAAAAGATTGTCAAGTCAAGAGCGAAACGTCCACTAAAGTGAGTTATTGATTTGAAAATCCACGCATGAAAAACAGTGTTCAACAAGATCGAAATTGAAACGCAATGTTTCTTCATAAGTTGAACCACAATCGTGAACCTTCAAACATGTGTCATTGATGCAATGAAATTCACACTGCAAGAAAACATACATTCATGAAGCTGTTCGCTGTTTTTCAAAGGCTTCGACAGTTGTGCATCGGATCATTGGTGCGCAAGTCATGCGCTGACTCTGAGCAATTCACGCATCAGGCCAATGAAATTCAATTTCATGTTGTGCAAGTCACCACAAAGGAATTCAATTCACTCATTCCCTGTGTTGTCAGCTAAATTCATGCTGCAACAAATTGAAGTCAAGTCAAGCTGGGTAATGCAACAGCGAGATTCAAAAATCATACCAGCCAATGCATTGCCAGTAAGCAAGATTCGACATGTTTGCTGAACAGATTCCCGCCTTGTTTGTCTCTCGCCCGCCCCAACTCACGCTTCTGTTGCACTAAGCACTCACTATCAAGAATGCTGTGCACACTGAGCACAAAATGGAAATTCACATGCCATTTCAAAATCAAAAGAAGGCTTCTTGTAGTTCGCAGAAACTTTTCGTGAACATGCCAAATTTTCACAGCCCACTGCTACATGCAAAACTCCTGACAAAACATGCTGCAAACATGACTTGAAAATTTCTTCAGTCAACGGTCCATTGTGCACAGGTTTCTTTGCTTGAGGCACTGGCAGAGTTTCGCTTGCACCCAGCTCAATGGGGTCAACTGACTCGTCAGAATAGTTCTCAATATCGACATGTTCTGCATCTTGCAAAGTCTGTGCAGCTATCCGAGCAGCCCGAGTTGCATCAGGGTCAAAGTAACCCTTTCGAATGGAGTCCAGAATGCGCCACAACTTGGTTTGAATCTCGGCAAGCGCATCTCTCGAGTATATCAATGGCATTGCTAACCTGGAGTCAAAATGGTGCCCCATGATACGCCTCTCATCAATTGACATGGCTCCAGATGTTGCCGCCCAAGACAGTGCAGTAGCCTTCAAGGTGTGTGTGCTGTATGAAGCCGCCTGAGCCTCACTCATACCAGAGTTGCACAGCAGCTCACGTAGAAAGTATACACCTTCACCAGACGTCATTGGACGATTCAACCATTGTGATGTTTCTTCATTCCAGGCCGGCATCAAAAATTTGAAATGATCCATCTTTTGTCGCTTCCGGGCACGAATCCATGTCCATGCCCAAGAGTCCTTTTCGTAAAGCCCATTGCCCAGGGCCAGCATAGGAAGGGCAACATTCCTAGCTTCCTTGCCAGCCGTATGTGCTGTCTTGAATTTCATGCTTGACGTCTCCAGCAGTGATATGTGACCACTCATGTCCAAATGCACGGTCTCCGCACGAGCTGCGTCAGCAAATCTTGCAGATGCCAGCAAACAAAAAATCATGAATCCTCCAATGCATGCCTCAACATCGTTGCACTCACAGACATGTTTCTCCAAAGCATACAACGCATCAGCAGTAAGTGGTGGAGCTTGCTTCAACTCCCTTTTGCCTGAAAGCATAGTCCTGCTAACTCCGTTCACTCTGCCAGAAAAAATTTGAGCAACATCCACCCTCGCAAAGCCAATGTGATGTTCGAAAAATCCAATTGCTTTGATAAATGACTGCAGAGATGTTGCAGAGGCTCCGGACAGTTGCAAGTGCTTGGCATAGTCGTACACCACAGCCTCTGAAATGTTCATGGGATAGCAACGTCCCCCATCAACTGCCCATCGTGCAAAACGGTGATAGTCTGCAACCCTTTTAGATACTGTGCCAGGCGCCTTGCCAGCAACAGCATCAATAAAGGAAGTTGAAATTTTCGACTCTGGTACCAGCTTTCCTGAAAAATCCAGAAGTGCTCTGCCCAGTCTTGAATCCAAAGGTTGAAAAAGAACTATCTCTTTGAGTTGCCGCATTGCACAATCAACCAGCTGATCATCTGTTTTGGCAAATGCCGTTGCCAACAGTCTTTTGCGTTTGAAATCTGAGACTCCTTGCACCGGTTCCTCATGCGAGCTCACTGCACTATGCACAACGCCCTGAACAGATTCAAACCGCCCATACGTAGGCAGCTGTGGTTGCCTCCAAATGCTGTCCAGTGAAAATACATTGTCAAAATCCATTCTATTCAAAAAAGAACTTGGCAGTGAAGAAGACCCAGCCACATGTTGAATCACAAGGTTGTCAATGGTTCGACTGACATCCATGTCAACTGTTTCAGCCAAGTTCCTATCAGCCCGTGCCTTGGCTGTGGGCACCATGAAGCGTCCAGTCTGGTTTTCAACGTCATCTGGTCTGTCCAAACTTGCAGCGAGTGAATATTCTTCCTCAACTTGCTGCTCTGCAAATTCCTTTTCCTCGTATCCAAACAAAGGACTGAAATGTGAATCTTGTCCAAAATCATGATCATTCAAAGCATCTGGAAGTTGTACGTGTTCCCAGTCCATGTCGCTCTGGCCTCCATTGTCCCCTTGCGAAACAGGCCACTGCGCAGCACCAGCTGCATCTGGTAAATCGCCCAAACTGTGTGAATCACGCACAAGTACCATGAAAACAAAACACTTGCAAATCCAGGCAGTGCTTGTTCAAATGAAAACTGAAAGTTCTGTCAGAGAATGCACGTCCCGTAAAATCAAGATCTTTCAAAATTCTGTCAGGCATCCATGGCGATATGGAAAAATCGGATAGAAAAATCGAACGGGTCAAGTGCAACCCACCCTCCACACCCTAGCCAAAATTGCGCGGAACATAAAATCAAAATGTTCGCAACAGAGCAAAAGGTGAGAAGACTGACATCAATCTGATCTAAATAAAAAGTGAGAAGTAAAGATCATCCTTCAAACAACAGTGACAGATGTAAATGTCACAACATGATAATAAACAGAAGTTGTTTGGAAACTTCAGTTGGTTTCCAGCATTCAGCCAGGAGCATCTGCCGCCGCACAAGTGCGGAATGGAAAAGGCGTCCAACTACGGAAGTTTCAGCAGATTTCACCGCACTTCCACACATCTTAAATTGAACAATTTGAACATGTTTAACATCTTCAACTCTTCACAGGAGGATCAGCTATATTTGCTTGACTCTGAAAGCTGAGCTGAAAACACCGCCAGGCTCACCAACACCGTCAGTTGGTTTTCAGTTCATCAGATTTTTCTTTTTTTTACAGGCGGTACGTTCGCAAGCTCACTACTCCCAACAAACAAAGGCCACAACAAGTTGAAGCCAAACATATTATATATATAAATATATTATATTATATATATGTGTGTGTGAGAGAGAGAGAGAGATGATGATGATTAGGTGAGTTTTTGTGAAGATAGTGTGCCCCTAAGTCCAGTGGATTATCCACCTCTCTTGACATCGTTCCTTTCAAAGGCCACTTGTTGATACCAGTCCTGCCGCATCCACCAGCTTGAAATAGGATGCTGCGCTAGGGCTTCCTCCAAGGTCACCCCAGTCCGATTTCACGGCGAACCTCGGTGTGGCAGGGTTGCCACCTGGGCCTAGGCACAACATCCACCCAAAATTGTACAAATGTTAGGGCCCTTGCTGATTGTTTTTCTTGAATGATTTTTTCAGATTTGCACACCCCTAATTCGGCCGCTAAAGCAAGGACCTTTTGTTTACTCCACACTACCGTAGCCCGTGGCCCAACAGTTGCTGTGCCAAGGGGACTCTGGATCAGTTGTCATCTGGCTGACTTTATGATGGCCTCCCCCACCTCCGCACCACGAAGCATAAAGATCAAGGTGGGAGAAAAACAAGTCTTGGAGCTAAATAAAGATCAAGGTGGGAGAAAAACAAGTCTTGGGGCTAAAAAACGCAAAACTAGACGACGGTTGGCCCGAGAGCGAAAAACGCATTTTTCAAGCAGCTCTGAGTATGGTAGTCGTAAAAAATAGTCGGTGAATGGTTGGTCAAGTTTATATGAGCTATGGAGGGATAGGTTGTGAAAGTAAGATTGATTAAGAAGAGGATACATGTGATAACCTATGCACATGCACTGTGCTGCTTGGTAAAGGGCATCGTATGACACATGACGTGCAACCACAGAGAGACATAGATAGAGAGAGAGAGAGGGAGAGGGCGAGAGAGAGAGACGGAGAGATAGAAAGAGGGGGAGACGAGAGAGAGGGAGAGCGAGAGCGAGTCTGTTGTTAGTATTGAGACACTATATTACAAGACAATACATTAAAGGTGAATTTTTGCACAGAAGCCGTTACACACAGACGCATTTCCACACAGACGCTTTTACACACAAAAGCTTTTACACACAGACGCTTTTACACACAGACGCTTTTACACACAGACGCTTTTACACGCAGATGTTTTTTACACACGCATACACGCTTTCACACACAAACACTTTTACACACAGACACTTTTACACACAGACGCTTTTACACACAGACACTGTTACACACGGACGCTTATACACACAGAGGCTTTTACACACAGACACTTTTAAACAAACGAAAGCGTCCATCGCAATTTTTCCTCAGGTTTTGACGTCCAACGTCCATTTCGTGCTCGTGTGCAGAGCATCACTCTCATGACACGCAGACGCTTTGACACACAAAAGCCTTTACACACAAACGCTTTTACACACAGACGCTTTTACACACAGACCCTTTTACACACAAAAGATTTTACACAGAGACGGTTTTACACACAGACGCTTTTACACACAGACGCTTTTACACGCAGATGCTTTTTACACACGCACACACACTTTCACACACAAACGCTTTTACACCGCTTTTACACACAGACACTTTTACACACAGACGCTTTTGCACAACTGAGCCATGAGGGCGACTCAGAGCATGAATGAGTGCCCCGTGCTCGCATCCAGAGCAGGCTGCAACTGTAACTGCGCTGATTTAGGTGACAAGCTGAGCACTGCAGGTGCCCATCGGTCCATGGCACGCGCCCACTACGGAGCACCCCCAACCAGCAGCACACCGCGACACGGTGGAGAGCAGTTCACATGTGTGTAACCAGGCGCCAGGGACCAATTAAAATACCATGCTCTGCTCAAGAGCCGGTCGGCGGCAGACTACGAAGCTCGCAAGCGTTCCCACCACAACACCGAAGCCACGTGCACCGCTAAAGGGTTGCAGTTTGTCCCTCTTGTCACTGAAGCATGCGCTGGCGGTTGGGCACCTGCAGCCACTTCGACTTGGAAACTCCTCGCGCATGCCGTCGCTGGTCGCACTGGTGAGTCTGTCTCCGTTTTGACGGAGCCGGAGCGGCTGCAACAAACCCTGGCTTTGACTTTGCAGCGGGAGAACGCTCGAGCGGTCCTTCGAAGAGCTGGAGACGCCATTTCTCCAACAGTTTCTTTGGAATCGCCTTAGCCTGCCTCAGCCTCCGCCCCATTTGGTGAATGCTCCGTAAAACTTTGCACCGCTAAGTTGTGCCTTGAAAACCAAAACAAAACCTATCGCGATCAAAGTTACCCAAAGGCTTTTCCACAAATAAACAAACGTGAGTCAAACTTTCCGTGCTCTCTCGCTCAAATCACTCCAGACAACAAGCAACGCTTCAACACACACTCTGTTTCTCTCGCTCGGGCTTGAGCCAACGAGTATCGTTGACCATTCAGTTCAAATACTGTTTAAAGGTGACAAAAACCAAGGAGGGGTTTTTGTCTAAACTGCAAACTGGATTCCAGTCTTGACGAAATTCCGAAAAGCGATCCACTGAGGATCAAAAGCTTTCATTCGGTTCTAAAACTGTTGAAATATTTCCAAACTGTTCAAATAATGTTCGGTTTCCTACAAAAACATCACAACTCTCAACTACAAAACGAGACGAGTGCAACCGCAGTGTCGGTTGTGCTCGTTGAGTGTCACAAAATGATCTATGCTTCATAGAGCATCCAAAAACATTCAAAAGTATATCTTCCACAGATGATATTCGGTCAAATCAAAACTACAAACTACGATCTGTCCATTCACAATCGTTCCAAGTCAAAATAGGCTCGTCCACAGACGATACTTGGTGAAATCAAAACTGTGCAACGTCACTGATCTCTCAGCGCTATACCAGGTAGGATTTTCACACCCCCTTTCGATGAGAGGTCAGTATGGAGTCTTCGTCCAATACGTAGTGCAGTCAATGCAATGCAATCCAATCCAGAAAGTCATGGCGTCCCATTCCAATCCAGAAAAATCTAGTCCTCTGACATACCTGCAATAGAAGAAGTTGACGAAGCAGTTCTTCGCTGGCGAGGTACTGAATCTCCGAATAAAACCTGTGTAGAATGTTCCAGTGTACAACATGCAGTGCACCTTGCATATTCAGTCACTGGCAGACTCTTGAAAGTACGGCAAAATCGGGTCAAATGAAACTTCTGTCCTTGTTCAGAAACAAAAATACATTGCCCAATCTCAAAAGTCGAAGATGAAATACGGCAGATTTCACAAATTGTAAGCCCTCTCTTCACATTGTCCCAATCTGGATAACAACGACAACGGCGATCAAGATGATAACATCTCTCCGCAGTTCCAATGTACAAATGATAAGAAGACGAAGTCTGAGCTCTGTGCATTTGTCTGAAGTCTGACGTTTCATCCGATGTAGCCTGAGTATATTCAGCCTGAATTGTCGCATCCCTCAACTCTGGACTAACTTTCTCAATAACTGTCTTACGTTCCAGTGCTCCACAAAGCCAGAATATAACAACTGTCCCCAAAGATCCAATCATCACTCCAGTCAATGCAGAAAATAGCACCACAATGAGAAGCTCATCCATGGCTGGCGAACGCGGCGCGGCCGGCCCGGGCTACACGAAAAAGAAAACACACACACACAACAGAACAAAACAACTGGAGTGTGAGCGTCCTGATGCGAGCACTCTCTCAACGGAGTTGATAGGCTCCTGAAACTAAACTGATGTCATCACCTGATTCCTGATGACAAGACTTGAGAATTCACTTAGTGAAGTCTTCACTGAAAACTGTGCCTGACAATCGAATGTCCCTGAATCCGCTGTGAACCATGCAAACATGCAAATTCCACTGAACGGTTCAGCTGAAAAAGAAAACTGTACTTTCCTGAAGTCAAACTGCTGACATGAAATGCAAACTGATGCAAACTGCAGTCAATGACAAACAAAATCACGATGTTTCTTCCTGTTGATCAATCCAACGAAGTGCAATAGCACGACAATAGAATCTGGCAAACTTATATGAGTATCTTTCCGTCATCGAATAGTTGACCTGATTCAATGGAGCGTGGTCCTGAGTACACTTACACTGAAATCTCTTTCCAAGACCTGTGGCAAGTACTTGATCCGAACATGCAATGCGAAAGACTTTACCAATAGGCTGTCCCTGACTGGTTTCCAAACCCATGGCACATGCAGCACAATCCGCAAACTTTTGCATGTCGTGGTCAGTTAGAAACTTCTTCAATCTCTCGTCTGACCAAAAACGGTTCGATTTCGGAAGCTCCAGAGTCACAGCACTACACACATTGCTCATGCCCTTGATATATGAAACATATCTCTTGCAATGATCAAGAAGCCTGAAATACGCATCCTGAGCAGGTTTCCTGTCTTTCTTGGATAAGTCCAACAAAGGGCTACCCCCAGTACAGGGAAGAGAAATGTGTACCTGAATCAGTTTCTGTGAATCCGCACTACCGGAAGATCCCTCAGCAAAGTTCTTCAAGAACTTATAGGCCTGACGTTGAGTTGAAGAAAGCTCCAAACCGGCATGAATTCCAATGTAACTGCATCCAAACTCCCTAGAAGCATTTTGAATCACTGAGTCAACACCACAAGCAAGTTCCAAAATCAAAAGATTTCCACCTGAATCAAACATGGTCATACTTCCATCTTCAGTCACACTGCAAACACCTGAACGAGTTGGAGTACGAGATCTACCTGAGTTTTCACTGAGGCTTGGACTGACTTCGGTCCCGTTACCAGGTCCAGTGGGATTTGCAGCTGCCGGAGCTGGTGTTGTAGGTGCGGCCGGAGCCGGGGTCGCAGGTGCAACTTGGGCAATCGGCCCCGCCAAACGGAGCTGCCCCGTTCCGATAAGTCGGAACAATCGCAGATTCACCTGCGAGTTCAGCAATCCACTCCCTTGGCATGCCACACAAACCTCTGTCTCGCCTCCCACCGGTGCTGGCGGTGGTGTAGATGGTACCGGTGAAATCACCGGAGCATTCGACCAGTGAGTTGAACTTTGTCCTGGTGCTTCTCCAGCCACAAGGGAATCTCCTGCTGAAGATGTAGGCGTCGCCGCCTGTGAGTTCGCTGGCGTCGGTTGGTGCACTGTAAGTGCTGACAATCTTCCAGATCCATGTGCCGCTGCAAGATGGACATCCCCATGTCCCGCACTGTCTGAAACTCGGCGTCACAAGGTCCACAGTTGCAGGTGCCGCCTTAGCTGCCTCTTCCACGACTCTCCCAACCGAGCCTCTGATCTCTGTTGCTGGCTCTGTCGCCTTGGACTTCTCAGTCGCTTTGGACTTCTCTGTCCCTTTTGCCTTCTCTGTCCCTTGGGTCTTCTGTGGCGCACCTTTCACTGGCGGTGCCTTGCTTGGTGGTCTCTTTGGCGGTGTTTTGGGTGGAGTTTTAGGTCTCCTCACATCTCTGCTCGAGGAGGCCGCTTCTCCCAGAGGTGGGTCCTGAGAAAACTTAGCCGGAAGTCTCGCACTTGGCGCTGGTGGTGGCCGCATAGGTGCTGAAGTCTGCGGCGGAACACCTGGTCTGCTCCTGGCGATCTTTGGGCTTCCACCCATCAGAGGTGGAGGTGGTGGTGGTGGCAAGTTCTTCTTGACACCTCCTCCAACCGTAGACATAGTTCCCAGGTATTGTCCGCCCACCTGAGATGCTGAGTCTTCTGGACGGACATCGTCAAACTCCGAGGTCTCCTGAGGAATGCTCCCCATATTTCCCTGAAGCCTGACTCGAGGCCGGGTCTCCCCTGCCCCCTCGTACTTGATGACGCCCTCAGTGAGTGATACTCTCCTCATCTTCTGCGGGCAGTTGGCACTCAGATGCCCTTTCTCACCACACTGGTAGCAAGTACGAGTCTCATTAGGATACCTGGAAAAACCTGACTGCACAGCTCGAAACTTCTGCTCCCTGTCGATTGGCTTGACTTCCATTGTCTCTCTTCTGCCTGAAACAGGGTCGAAAAAACTTCGAACTGGTACATCTCCTCCACGGGCTGGAATCTCAAAGGCTGGTGCAGGCTGAGCACGCTCTTCTCTGGCAGTCTTCTTAATCTCTTCCCACTTCGCCTTCTGGCGTCTCTTCGTCTCCTTGTTCTTGAAGCGGTTCTTCCCGGGCACCTTGGCAGTTGCCCCAGGCTCCAACTTCACCTTGGTGACCTTCAAACGCCTCGGCATGAGCTTGGCTGCAGGCCTCTTGGGCATTCTCTTCACCTGAGGTTTCTTTCCAGATCCAGAAGACGGCTCACCTGATGGCTTCTCTCCTGAAGTTGCTTCGCCACCTGGAACTGCTTCCTTGGTGTCCGGTGTACCTGAAACAGTCGCAGCTGGCTCACCTGATGGGGTTGAACCTCCTCAACCACTGCATCTCGGCGCATAACTCCCCCAGTTGGGTCCTCTCTTGGCTCTCCTGTCGTCCAATCCACGCGAGTGAACCCTGAGACACTAGACCGTGTATCTTCCTCTGCCATCAGCGCGACAGCAAGAGGCAAACTGTCCGGGTTTGTCAAGGTTTCTTGAGCAAACACAGCTTTCACATGACGAAATGATCTCTGATCTCCTGAAACTTGCAGTTCTTCTTCCAAAACAAACGAAATCAAACGTTCTCCGCACAAAACGCAGTTCCTGTTTGACAAACATGAAATTGGTTTTGAATAACTGTTGTCACAAACTTTCAAGCAAAAACCAAGGATATTCGAAATCAAACTGAAATCAACTTTCACAAATCCAAGCATGTTCCTGTAAAATAAAAACTTCTGAGTTGGCAAGCACTTGGTAAAACAATCCGCTGGGTTCAAAGTTCCTGGAACGTGCGACAAAAGCAAAACTTTGCGATCCATCAACTCTCGGAGCCAATAAACTTTAATCTCAATGTGTCGGCTCTTTCGCTGCAAATCAGATGCTTCGAGAAGCATTTTCCCTGACAAACTGTCGGTCTTGACGACCAGTGGAAACAAGTATGAAACTTTCATAGAGTCTTCGTCATCAGACTCTGCTTCGTCATACCAAGTCACCTGAGCGTCCTGAGGGATAATGTCAACCCATGGATACAAACGACCAAGCACAAAACCCAAAGTCCTGAGCAAGCCGATTCCTTCCTGAACACCTGACTGTAATGCAACAAGCTCAGCCTCACAGGAGGAGAGCGTCACAGCTGACTGGTGCCTGCTGAAACACTTCATCAAACACTGTTGAAAGATGAAGCAAGTACCTGAAACAGAACGACGTCCAGTACTTTTCATGGGTGCAAACCCAGCATCTGTGTACACTTCCAAACCTTTCACATCGGGCAAAGCAAGCTCTTCTGATGGAAAACGCAATGCAACAACATCCATGTCAGTCATAAGGTACCTGAGTACAGCACGCAAACATTTTTCATGGGTCTCAAACGGTTGTGCCTGACCAGTTCCAAGCATGCTGACCAAAATCAACAAGTCTTGACGAGTTTGGCAATACCATGACAAACGACCTAGAACTCTGCGAAAACGTGCATGTCCTTCTGCTGACAATGGTTGGCTTCCTTCCTGTTCCAGAATGGGACGCAAATCCGGAAATGTTGTGCTTCCCTTCTTCAAATCAAACTCAGCAAAAGCTTCATCCAAGTACGTTGGATCCACCTGCATGTACAAAGCAGATGAGCCTGGCCTTCGAAAGATACTTCGACCAAGGAAACGCAAGTGTCCCCCTTTCAAACCAACGCGGCCAGTCTCTCGAACCTTGACATGAGCTGATAGTGCAGTCATGAGGGTCTTGAGAGCTGATTCCGAAGTGGTGGCAACAAGCAAATCATCGACGTACGCCATGATGACGATGGGTGCCTGATCTTTGCCAACCATTCGACCAACATACAAACAAGGCTCCACAGTACCTGAAACTACTCCAATGCTCTTGACAATAGATGAAAAGAAAACGATCCATGCCTGAGAGGCAATTCTCAAACCGTTGATGCCTTTCTCAGCCCATAGAAAAATTGGTTCTCCCTTCATAGTTGACATGGATAGTGGCATCCGGAGAATTTCTGGTCGCTCCAATGGTGAGTTCATAAACGCCTGAGAAACGTCCAAACCTACCAAAAACATGGCTTGATTCCCAACACTCCACGCCCCACAAGCAACTCCAAGAACCATCCTGAGTGCTTCAATACTGGGTGTTGGGCTAGAGATGCCCATACTTCTGGCAGACTGTCCACTTGCAAAGTCTTTGGCAACGATTCTGGCGCGCACACCTTCCTGAGCTTCTTCTTTCTCGTTGGTAACCCACCTTGTGCCAATGATGCGCTGGCCACTCTCTCTCGCCACATTCTCGGCAAGAACCTGACCTGCACCAACAGCAGTGAGTCCACGAATCTCCTTCTGCATGGCCAAAAAGGTTCCTTCAGCTGGCAAGTCCCTGGGCGTGACATCAGACACGGCTCCACTGGGCTTCCAAAGCTTGATCTTCTGACCACAAAAATCCATGACGACAAACTCATCGCAGTAGCCATCGTACTGAATTGACTCCACTGAAAACCGATCTCGTTGAGCAGCTATCTGGACAACCTCCGCGCGGTGGCTGCGGGTCTATGCATTGCTGATGGGCCTTGGCAGTGCTTAGAAACGAATTGTTCAGATGTGGTGCTTGCAAGTTTCGATTTGCTTCAGAAGATTTGGGCTGTGTCTTCAAAAGAGCGGAACGCATTGATGCATGCCATGCATGGCAATGGTGCAGGAAGCAGAGCAACAGCTCGCAAAAGGAAACAGAAACAAAGCAATAACCAAGCAAATGGCTTCAATTTGCAACAAGCAGGTGAGATTCTCAAACTACTCTCTCAGCTTTTCCAATTGTTGGGACTCGGGGGTGGCGGTGGGAATTTGCTTCAACAGCTCAGTGCTATGATGGGCCATGGCGGGTGTGCCAAACCCAAGAAGACTAAGAACAAGAACAAAAATAAACAGGGCGGTGATGGTGGTCTGGGGGATTACGGCCAAGGGGGTGGTTTTTACCCTTCTTCTCCTCCTACTCAGCCCCCGCAGAATACTTCGAAACCACATCCTAAGCAAAAGGCGGACGTCCAAAAACAGCCACACACAGAGCAGCAGCCCCACAAAACGCCCAAGACCTTTGCTGAAGTGGTTCGAGCCAACACTGCGTTTAAGCCGGTGTGGAGCCTGCGTCAGTCAGACTGGACGGGGCCCATTTTGGGCTTTGATGACTTTTGTGTCGCACTGGATAAGCCTGGAAATATTTCAGCTACAGTGCAAGTGAACTCGGAAGAGCAACTTGAGGAGTTGCAGGTTTTGCTGAAAGGCGATTCCCCTGATATCAAAAGAGAGCTCAACATCACAGCTGTGATGCTAGCGCCGAAAGAGGCCAAGCAGACTGAGGAGGATCGACCTTTGCGGATGGTGCCAGGAAAGATCTCGGGCAAGGTGCAGCCCAGGCAGGCGTTTGTGATCCCACTTCAAGGCCAAGGGCCATCACTCAAGAGAGCTGCCGTTGTGTCAGCGGCTCCTGCAGTGCAGCCTGAAACTGTTGTAGTGAGATTAAGTGTTGATGCAAAATATTTGCAAAACAACGAGTGGCAGAGCATCCAGGCCAAGCCAAAGGCAAACGCGCAGGCTTGGTTGCATCGGCATGTTCCAGAGCATGTTGCGGACAAAGTCTTTGATATGTGGGCGTTTCAGCAAGAAAGCATGAAAGGCGGAGGCAAGCCAGTGATCACTGGCCTTTTACGCATTGAGCGAAGTGCTGCCAAAGCTCTTCTAGGCTGCTCAGGCAAAAGTACCTGGTTTGTGGAGCCTTTGCAATGGAACAACTCCGTGATTGAATCTTGCGATGTTGAGTGGGTCAAGAAAAGTTCGGAACTTGATGGGCCCAGCTACTTGCAGAAGGTTCAGTCCATGGCTGGTGACCTGGGCATTGCCCGGGGATGGAATGGACTGGGAGTACGTAAGCCAGGAGCGCCGAGCCTCCTCCTAAGGCCAGAGCTTGGCGCGTCACTGGTGTTCCGCGAGATTGGGCGGCTAGTACCTTGACTCAGGAACTTACACGTGCTGGCCTGACTGAACTCAAGGTGTTGTCCCGGAAAACTGTGGGCAAACAAGTGGAATGGTGGGTGCAGGCCAATGCTCAAAAGGATATGGATTTCATTGAAATTCAGGCTGGCGAAAAAGTCATTGTAGCTGTTGAAGCTCCAAGACAAAGACGGCAGAGAACACATACCATGAAACTGGCTAGCAATGGAAGGGTCAGTTATAACCAGAGCCATGCATGGCAGGCGATTGCCACGCCTGCTCCTCGCAAATCTTTCTACATGGGAACGCCAGTCAAAAAGCCAGTGACTATTGCAGGGGCTGAGAAGGTTCCTGCTGAGAATTTGGACGAGGACAAGTCGGACGCAAAGATGGACAATGCTGGAGAACCCGCTGGGGCAAAAAGAACTGTCAGTACTCCTGAAAAGAGTCCTCCGGCCAAGCGTGTTGCGGGGGAACCCAAGCCCCCTCACAATATGAAGGTGAAAAGCATCCCTGCTGACGGCAACTGTCTTTTTGAAGCCCTTGCTCAAAGTTTGGGCGGAAAAACAGCCAGGAATGTGCGTGCAAGCGTTGTCACCCACCTGACCAAGCACCAGGGTCGTTACAAGCCCTGGTGGGACGGCAAGGAGCCAACAGAGGCGGAGAATGCTTGCGAATCATGGGAGAGCTATCTCACCATGCTCTCAAAGATTGGTGCTTGGGGCAGTGCTCTTGAAGTTTCTGCTGCGGCTGTGCACTACGATCGCCCGATCATTGTCTTCCAGCCTCGTGGGGTTCCGGAGATTTACAATGGTCGTGGCAAGGGTGGTGCTCCCATCGCTTTGTGGTTTTCGTTCAAAGCACTATGAACGACTTGAAGGTGCTTTCCCTCCTGAAGTTTTGACTCAGGCCGCAAATGGTCCAATGCAGGGCAACAGAGGTGGAGGATCGGAATGTGGCGCTACTTCAGTTGGTGCCACCAGATTGTCAGCTTTGCCGTCACTGGTTCATAGCAACAATAAACGTGGAAGGTGTGCTAGCCCCGCGCCCGCCTCTACTTTGTCAGAGCAGCGCAAGAATTCTTCTTCCCCTGCGGCTGCTACTTCGGGTCGGGGTCCGTGCACGCCACGTGCAGCCAGTGAAGGACAAGACGCAGCCAGTGCTTCGTCCAGACGCACTAAGCGTACTGAGTGGACATGCCCTTTGTGTGACTTTTCCACTGGGGTGTGCAAAGGATGGGTTGACAAGAAGAGAGCTCATATCAATGCTTGGCATCCCGATGAGAAGGAACAGTTGAAAATCGGCTTCAAAAACACGTTGCCTGCGCTGTCTGCGGTCAAGAAGGGAGGAGTCTATAGCTGGAAGTGTCCTGTTTGCAAACTTGGCTTGTCCGCTGATCACAACCTCAAACCTGGCCAAGTGTACAGCGTCATCCGCAAGCATAGGGAAGACAAACATCCTCAGGCGGATGCCAAGCTCTTCCACAAGGACAGCAGCTTCAGACGGGAGAATGCTAGCAAAGCCACGCGCCAGGTGCGTGCAGCTGCAGTGGCTCGAAGGTTGCTTGGCTTCAAGCGTGGCGATGCTGGAGCACATGACCCCACTTTCGTTACCATTCCAGCCACAGGAAATGGCAAACAGAAAAGAGTTGGAATGTCTTACGTCATTTGCAAAACTTGTGGCAGTATGGCTTTGACAGCGAAGCGTTTGGCAAAGATTGCTTGTGAACAGTATGCTTCCAGCAAAGGGCCCAAACGAAAGCAGTTGGTGGAAAGATTGCGTGCGTGCCTCAAAAATGCAGACATCAGCGATGACCTCAAGAAGGGTGCCCGCACAGTTTTGGAAATCATCGACTCTGGAGCATTTCGCACCACTGATACTGCAGCAGACAGCACGCATCAGATTGAGGCCATTGTGTGGCCTGCCAATTTTACGGTGCGTTTTGCTTGTGTGCATTGCAAGCGTTGTGTCAACAACATCAGACGGCTTACAGGAAGTCAGTGTCCTCGTAAAATGGTTTGGACTAAGTTTCGAAAGGGCCAGAGGGATATTTTGGTGCCTCTTGCGGCTCAGGCTCCAAGTGCCAGACAGCGAGCTGCTTCGCGAGCTTTGGACATTTTGGGATTGCAGCAGGATGGCGCTGTGGATCAGAACCCATGACGGGCTCTGACAGCACTATGCGGTTGGGGACTATGAATGTACGGTCCTTGGGAGGCCGCTTGGGTGGTGTGCTTGACTTTGCTCAGCTCCAGAATTTACATGTTCTGTGTCTTCAAGAAACTAGAGTTAACAATCACAGCTGGAATGCTGTGACTCGTGCCGTCAAGGCACGCGGGTGGCAACTTTTTCCTGGCCCTCAAGGAAGAAATTCGAAAAATGTAGTGGAAGGTGGTACATTGGTTCTAACAAAGTGGCCTGCTGAGGCCTTGGCCCTTCCTGTCGACATGGTGTCTGTGGAAAGATCCATGGCCGTCAAACTCTATAGACCTCAGCAAAGGCCGTTGATTCTCATCAATGTTTACTTACATGCTTCAGATCGCACAGCTGCCAGCCGTGCGCTGGGTGCGCTGTTCGAGTTTGTTGCTGCTTGTGGTGAAGATACAGTGATCATGGGTGACTTCAATTTGGAAATTCATTGTTGGCCAATTTCTAACGTTTTGGCTACTGGACAGTGGCGGTCCTGTGATGAGCTGGTTTGCGGAGATCGTGTTTTAGGTGGTACACATCGAACTGCTGCAGGTGTTTATACAGGTGTGGTCATTGACTATGGCTTGTGCACTCCTCGGTTAATTATTACTGGTAGGGAGCAACATCTTGGCGTGGCTGACCATGACGCGGTGGTTTACAACTTGCATGTGCCTGGTTCATTATCCACACCGTGGACTCTCCCAGTTGGTGCCCCTTTGCATTCTGAAAAGGTTGCTGAAGCTTCTTGGCTAAGTGCTTGGGAAGAAGTATGTGACGATTTTGGAAATGCATTGAGTACAGGCAACGTGGACTCTGCTTGGACCTTACTTAGCAACTGCGCAGAATCTCTTCTTCTCGCACGTGGCAAAACTGGTCGTGCTATGCGCCAGGGCCCGCAGCAAATTGCCAGTCCTCCGTCTTCAAAAGCGCCTTCTTTGCAAACAGTGAAAGAGCGCAAGCTCAGACGCTTCGCACGAAGAGTGGTGGAGTACCAAAAGGCCCCGTTGCCAGAGTTGGAGAAGAAGTTGGTTCGTGATGGCCCTCATTTACATCATTCTTTGGCTTTTTTCTCTTTGGATGACCCCAGGTTGGTTAGTGCAGTGCTAGAATTGGCAAATGCAGAAGCTACAGCAGCGTCCAAGTTACGCTTGGAGGCGTGGAAGGACAGCGTGCAGGAAAATGCCACCAAACTAGGCAGGTGGGTCAAACAGGTGCCGCCCGCCAGTCCTACTGCAAGTTTTGATGGCCCCATTCTACCTGCAGATAGGGCCAAGTGCGCAGCATTGGATTGGGAGAGGTATTGGAATCCAGGGTCGCTTCCGAATTTGAATCTGGGGGACCAGTTGTACTCTCAGATTGGCTCTGCAAGCGATCCATTGCCGGATGACTGTATTCAGGTTAGTGGTTCTGAATTGGTTCGGATTGCGCTCAAAGCGAAGGACAAGGCTCCGGGCATGGATGCCTGGACAGCTCTCCATTTGTGCAATCTTCCCATTGCTTTTTGGGATCAGGTCGGTGCTCTTTGGGATGCTTGCTTGCGACATGGCTGTGTTCCTGCGATGTGGAAAGATGTTAGAATTGCTTTGTTACCAAAAGCTACTGGTGGCATGCGCCCTTTAGCCATTGTCACTGTCCTGTGGCGTATTTGCATGAGTGCCACTCTGAAAAAATTACAGCCTTGGATTGCGGAATGGGCTTCGCCCGAACTTTTTGGTGGTCTACCAGGCAAGGGCATCATGGAAGTCCATGAACGTTTCTACGAAGCTGTCAGCGCGGCAAAGCAGTCTCGTGTCGATTTGGTCGGGTGCAAAGCTGATGTTCGCAAGTGTTTTGATTCAGTTTGCCCTCAGACAGCCATTAAAGTGTGGCGATGGTTCGGTGCTCCCTCATCAATTTGTGATTTACTCGCTGATTTTTACAGTGAACAGCGTCGTTGGTTTGCTTGGCAAGGTTCTTATCACCCTCATCCGGTTATTGCTCAACGGGGTTTGTTGCAAGGCTGTCCAGCCAGCCCTGCGCTACTGAACGCTTTGATGACAGTTTGGGTGAGGTTTGTCAAACGGCAGGAACCAAGGATTTCTTTGGCTATTTATTTGGACGATCGCACCATGTGGAAACAAGGTTGTCAAAGTTTTGAAGTGGTCATCAACGCCATGACTGCGGGAGCGCAAGCCGATGCTATTCTCGGCTTCGAACTTCACCCTGACAAATTGGCTAGCTTCGCCACCAAACCGCATCTGGTTGCCAAGGTGCGCAAGAAGAAAGATTTAGTAGGTGTACCTGCGGATACTTTCACACTGCTTGGCATTCAATACAATTTGTCACGCCCCAGTTCTTGTGTTGATGCGGATATTGTCAGTGACAACATTCAGCGACGGTGTCTCAAAATTCGTTTGGCAGCACAGCACTTAGGCACTCGCATTGCATTGGTGCATAAGTTGGTGATATCTTTATTTGCTTGGTCCGGTGCTTTTCATCACTTCAGTGCAAGAACCATTCGAACATGGACATCTATGATCGAAACTGCACTTTGGGGTCGAAGGGCTCCTCCAGGTAGGAGCCGGCTGCTCTTTTGGAATTCTTTGGGTTCTGCAAGACTACATCCGATGTTTGCGCTCCAGTTCACCGCCGCCCGGGCGGAATGGAATCGGCAATGCCGCCGTGCCCAAGGGTTGCCTGCAGCTACCTCGCCTGCTCCTCGCTGGAAAGCAGTACTCAAAGATTGGAAATGGCGACTTGACGATGGCCTGTGGCACACGCCTGCTGGGATTTTGAAACCTGGGTGGATGTCTTTGAAAAGCTTGCAAAAGGCCGCTATCCATTCATGGCTCGTTGGTTTGTGGACTAAAGACACCAAAACGGATGGTCGATGGCCAAACGGCAAGGAGCCGGTTTTCCTTTTTCAGGCAAATGCAGCTTTAGGCATGGATTACTACAGTCGCAGGGTTTTGACTGGTGCTGCAGTGGATGGCAGGGTCACAGAGCGCTTTGGTTCTGCTTTGAGTTGTGAATGTGGATTGCGGTCTCCTGATCGAGAACATCTCACTTTTCACTGCCAAGCGCAGCCATGGGATGGTGAGTTCAGGAGCGCTACTGAACGTCGTTTGCTGGTTCCACTTGTGGATGCTCCTCCTGTGTTGCCTTTTTCCAACATGGTTGCAGATCCTGCTTTGGTTACTTTTATTCAGCAATTCGATCCTCTTCAGCGACCCACCTTGGGTTTGGACGGCAGTTGTATCATAGCTACTTCCTGTGATCGATGGCAAAGAGCTAGCTGGGCGGTTTCGACACTTTCAGGCACCACTGTTCAAGGTGCCGTGACTGGTTTTGAGCAAACACCTGCTGCAGGTGAGCGTGCTGCTCTTCTGCAAGCTTGTTTAGCCTCTTCTGCAGCTAACAGACCGGTGATGCTCTTGATTGACAATCAGGCTTTGGTGCGGCGGCTTCAGCGAGGCATTAGCACTGGCCGTTGGGAGGGTGACTTGCCGCTTTTCTGGCAGCGGATCAGCGGCTTATTGATTCAGGGCACTGTTTGCACTTGGATCCCTTCTCACAACAAGGTGCCTGACTGGACACCACCAGATGGTTGGATTGATGTTCATCTCTGCCGCGTTCTCAATGCGACAGCCGATGCTCAGGCAGGTGAGGTGTTGCGTGACTCACGCTCCATGATCGCTGCGGCTGTGCAGCGACATCAGCGAGCCGTGGCTTGGGCTGCAGCAGTTTGGCGTCTGCAGAGGCTACGGACTTTACCTTTTTGGCAAGTCGTACTTGATCAACAAACATTCCATGCGGAATGCTAGCTGGCGCACTGTGTTTACTTCTTTTTTATTTCAGGCAGGTTTCGCTTCCTTTGAGTTTTGCTTGGAGAAGTATGGGAACTTGATTCTCGCAGATGGCATACTATGGCGTCTTAACTACTTCACTTCGGTGAGGAGCAGGTTGACGTCCGCTTACAACAACAACAACAACAACAACAACAACAACAACAACAACAACAACAACAACAACAACAACAACAACCGATCTCGTTGAACAAGTTCTGGTGATGTCAACATACCCACATGATATGGCTGCGCCATGCAAACGTCAACCATGGGCATGTCACCAACGTCCTCAGTGGCCATCTCAACGTCCACAGACTCCACTGGGTCCGGAGCCAAAGATGGAGAATAAGAACCATCTCTCACCCCACCTTCCTGTACCGGAAGATCCTCCAAATCACCAAGCGATGGCTTGGCAGTTTCACCTGACACAAACTCAGCTTGTCGCTTGCGACATTCGGCAGAGTGCCGGGTACCTGGAGCATTCATACCTGATTCACAACTTGGACAACGGCGCGTCGGGGTCATCCCAGCAGGCAAACCTGGGATGCGCGGCAATGGTCGTGAAGGCACGGCCACAGCCGGGTCATTGGGCTCAACTATTGGTAGTTGTTCCTCAGGCTTGTCGGGCAAAGCTGGCACTTCTCCCTTCTTCTGGTTACGGATCCAATTCCAATAGCGCTCACAGCACTTCTTGGAATGTCGACCTTGTCGAGTGGCACATGAACTGCATCCTTCAGTTCGTCCATGAGCATCAACCCAATGTCGTGGAGGCTGCACCTGATCTGGAAGTCGTGCAAACTCCTCGGGCAAAATCTCAATGGGTGCCTGATCAACAAGCGATGGATGATCACCTGAACCTGAGTGACAAACAAAACGTTCAATGAGATCTTGTGGATACTCAATCGGAAAAACAAGTTTCAAACTCTTGGCTTGGAAAAACTTCAGTTCATCAGCAATTTTCGCACAAACAAAATGAGCAAACGAGTTCCTGACAGGATACAAATACGCAGCAGTGACAAACCGTCCAATACTGTCAACACTTTCTGGGGTCTCTGCAAGAACCCTAGAGCAAAACATGGCGGAAATTCGAGTTCCTTCAGATGTGTTCCTGAGCAATTCCTTTCCAGTCTTTCCTGTGTTCTGGATCTTGCCGTGGAGGTTGTGCATAGCAGTCACATACCTGGAAGCGGCCTCCCAGGCAACCAAGCTGTCGACCAAATCCAATCCGGCCTTGGCCAGTTCCAAGCGCAAAACAGCAAGAGCTTCCTTGACTTCTCTCACACCACGCTCAACTGATCCAACCGTATCATGGTTCTGAGGTCCAGCTTTGTTCACAGTGAACTCCCTCGGCAAACCAGATCTCCTCAGAACAGTTCCAACTTCGTCCTGAGCATCTGTCCTGAAATCAACTGGCGGTCCTTCCAAAGTCTCAAGCAATCCAAACTCAGCTAAGATCTGACGCAAATGCTGGCCTGTCACCTGAACATTCTCGCTCACCGCAGTGACACCAAGCAAACCTGAAAACACCTGACCCAGCAAAATCATCTTGAACTTGCTCTCAACCAAACCCAAAAAGAAGAAATCCACCTGAACTTCAAGGATTCTCTCACGCAAACTTCGCCTTGGTGCTCGAGAAACTCCTCGTCCCTGCTGGCATTCCAAACAGTGTGGATCAAACGGGTAATGGCCTCGAAGAACATGTTGACGCAACTTCTCCTGACTTGACAGCTCAACAGCTCCAACCATGCTAACTTTCAAACCTTCTGGCTCGACCACTGATGACTCAACCAACTCCATCGGCTGACTGCCATCCTTCAAGCTCGGTTGTGCTGCCCTGCATGCTCGTAGCCACGGAGTCCCTCCCCACAACAGCACGTCACTAATGAGCGTTCCACTGTCCTCGTGGTAGAGGTACGTCTCTCCAGGTGACTGAATCACACTCCAACCCTTCTTGACCAACTGAGTTGTCGAAATAATGTTGTGTGACACATCCCCAATACAACAGGCCAATTTGAATGATTGAGTCTTCTTCTTTCCAGATGCCCCAGTCACAACCTGAAATGCCAAACTTACCAAAACATTGGCCCTCATGTGAACTGGAGTCCCATTCGCTGCATAGTAGGTTTCCAATGCTCCTGCCGAATCCTCCTGAGCCTGGCAACGATACATGCCCTCATAGTTCTGCGACAGCACCGACGTGGCAGCTCCAGAATCTAACAACCACCAAGTTCCCTCTGAACTTGAAACCTGTGATGAAATGAGCGGCATCATAATCGCTTCTCCAGATTCTTGCTCTTCTTCTTGAGGTCCTTCGGCTGAAACTTCATGCATCTTTCCCTTGCGACCACCTTTTCCTCGTCCAGCTTTCGCTGCAGGCTTGGCCTTGGCTGCACCTGAACCTTTCCCAGTGCTCGAAGACGGAGAAGAACTTGCAGACTTCGGACTGCTGGCTTGGCAATTCGCGCCAATATGCCCGCTCTGTCCGCACTTGAAGCACTTCACACGACCCATATTCGTGCTGCAATCCTTCTGCATGTGTCCAGTCTTGCCACACTTTCGACATTTCACTCCTGAATTTTTGTTGATTGCGGCAGTGTTGAGCCACAGCTCACTCTCTGGATCCCATTCCCACTCCTCTTCGGCACCTTCGGCGTAGTAGTCCTGCTCATCTTCGTAGCCATAGTAGGTGCTCCAGTCACCTTCGGCTTCCAAGGCGTGCATATTGCGGCCTGATCCTCCACCCAGTTCTTGGAACAACCTCTGCTGTTGTTCGAACTTCAGGGCTGCTGATCTGTAGTCAGTATAGCCCTCACCTGACGCATGCAAAACGACGTAGTTCTTCACGTCACTGGGCAAGGATCTCAGCAACATCAACGTCAAGTCGACCTGTTGCAAATCCAAGCCAGTCTTATCGCAATGCTGAGGCAAGGTATCGATCAACTTCCGATACTTGGACAAACCAACGTCCATCTGTCGGACTAGATCACTGATCTGTGTAGGGCCACTCTGTGCCTTAAACGTCTTGGACATGAACTCAGACCTGAAAAATGCAGCTTCCGCTCTTGATCTCAAACTGAACTCCTTTGCAAGCAAACGCAACGCCTCAAAACCAGACGTTCCTCGCGCTGCCTGAAAAGAACCATCCATACCAATTCCTTCTGAATAGGCCTGTAGGATCATATGAGCTCGTGGATACTCTGCAAACGCCTGAGTTAGGATGGCCAGCAACCTGGCACTACGAAGTTGCTGTGCAGGTTTCAGATTCGTCATGTGCAGTTCGTGCGGCCAACTCAGCGCACTTTCAAGCTCCCACCCAAACGTATCACTTGCCAAAGCTACCCAGCTTCTCAAAGACTGAACATAGCCGGCAAAACCCAAAATCTCCTGTTCACGTGTCTTCCAAGTTCCATGCTCACACTTGGGCAATGGAGGAAGCCACTTCTCACTCTTAGTAAAGACATCCCTGTCATCCTGTGACGATGCTTCACCCTGAGTGTTCTGTGCAGTACCCTGCCCCAGACGAACTTCACTGATCAGTCTCTGAGGCGACTGCTGCAAACCTGGTGGCTGTTCCACAGTGTTCCTTGGAAAATTGGGTTGTGGACTGGTGGGTGGACGATCTCCAAATGATGACAAACCACTTGAGATAGAAGGTGATGTCTTCGCAACTGGTACCTGAGCTGGTTGTGATGCAGCTTGCTGCACCTGTGCCTGAGCAAACACATTTTGTTGATGAACTACCTGTTGTTGCAAACCATTCAACCTCATGTTAAACTCACCCATAGCCTGATTCAAACTCAAAGACACTATCTGGACTATCTGAGTCATCTGCGCAGTGGAGAAAACTTCTTGCTGTCCAGTTGGACTTCCTGTTATACTTCCACAACCACTGGCAGCTTTCGGCGGTGGGGGTGGTATAGAGGCATAAGGTGCAGTTGCCCCTCCAGGCAAACCTTGTCCGCCCTCCGGCGAGTTCATCCTGAAACGTTGAGGTCCTTGTGCAGGCTGTTGCTGTTCCTGAGTCGTAGGCGTACGAGTGGGACTTCTTTCCCTCTCTCCACGCTGTGTCGGTACCTGACCCGCACCGCCGCTTGCAGATGCGTCGGCCATACCTGAAACACAAACAAGATTCACGCAAGACCTGAGCAAAGTATAAACTCACAAACACGGTTCCTGGATCCACAGACAAACCAAGATCACACAGATCTGTGGTAGGAGCACGAAGCTCCGCTACCACGTAAAACTTTGCACCGCTAAGTTGTGCCTTGAAAACCAAAACAAAACCTATCGCGATCAAAGTTACCCAAAGGCTTTTCCACAAATAAACAAACGTGAGTCAAACTTTCCGTGCTCTCTCGCTCAAATCACTCCAGACAACAAGCAACGCTTCAACACACACTCTGTTTCTCTCGCTCGGGCTTGAGCCAACGAGTATCGTTGACCCTTCAGTTCAAATACTGTTTAAAGGTGACAAAAACCAAGGAGGGGTTTTTGTCTAAACTGCAAACTGGATTCCAGCCTTGACGAAATTCCGAAAAGCGATCCACTGAGGATCAAAAGCTTTCATTCGGTTCTAAAACTGTTGAAATATTTCCAAACTGTTCAAATAATGTTCGGTTTCCTACAAAAACATCACAACTCTCAACTACAAAACGAGACGAGTGCAACCGCAGTGTCGGTTGTGCTCGTTGAGTGTCACAAAATGATCTATGCTTCATAGAGCATCCAAAAACATTCAAAAAGTATATCTTCCACAGATGATATTCGGTCAAATCAAAACTACAAACTACGATCTGTCCATTCACAATCGTTCCAAGTCAAAATAGGCTCGTCCACAGACGATACTTGGTGAAATCAAAACTGTGCAACGTCACTGATCTCTCAGCGCTATACCTCCCTGCACTTTCACTTCCTCCTGAGCCCCTGGTGCCTTTTCTTGCGATGTTGGGGCTAATGAGCCGCCTGTTTGCATCCTGGCACATGTTCAGGCAGTGCAGCCAGTTGCCGGCCCTTTTTTTTGCTCGCTGGCGTTTGGCTAGCCACGGAGACATCAGCCCGTGTCTCCTTGTTTTTAGAGCCACCCTGCTGTTTTTTCCAGCAAAGCTATGTATATGTGGCCCTAATGTATCCTGATGTGAATCACATCAGTGTTTACACAACTTTCTCTCTAGAATGACATGAAATGGAAAACACCATGCAAGTGCCACAAAGGGCAGATAAAGAGCAAATTGTACAAAAAACGCAAGTCTGGCTGGGGGATTTGCGGGTCGTCGCTTTGGTGTGGTTGTTGGTTCTTTGTTTTGCTTCAATCGATTTGCTGATTTCAAGGACCGTGCGTCCTGGTACGGATGTTTTTACTGCTTACTCACACGTAAGGACCGAGCCATTAATGCGACATCGGCCAAACTCGAGGAAAAAAAAGAGCAAATTGTACAAAGATGTCAAAGCAATAACATGACAGTGAAACATACTGGGTCGTTTGTCCTGCAGTCAGCCAAGGTGGTCATTCGAATCGGCGTGTGACGGTCTCAGATCATCCTTAGTGGGGGACATATGGTGTTGGGTAGGGTTATCCTGACAGTCTGGCGACGTGGGCCTGGAGAGACTGCCCAGGTGAAACATGCTGTCAGTCATGTAAGGGAAGGGCGAGCGGCTGGCCAAAGTGTCTCCTCAATAAGCCAAAGTCGGTGTGCGGGAAGGAGAAAGAGATTGCGGCAGGGCGGCAGTGAAGAGGGAGATAATAGGTGCATCACCTGAACAGACCTCTGCTGAGGATAAGGAGAGAGCACCAGAACACTCTACATGGTGTAGAGGGAGATCCTCATACAGGGCCAAGGCCTTGGTGCCATACCGTGCTCCACCCCTCCGCAACGGATGTCACAGAAACTAAACCAAGCCCGCCTAGTTCGGCACACAGGGAGCAGAGTCCGTAAGGCTGCTCTTTGTGATCTCGCTTGTCATCTACATACGCTGAGATGATAGTAAGCTATCACCTCTTGCCTCAACAGTTCTTTTTCACCCATAACTGGAACCTGTCGCATCACTGCCGTGTGGTTGTGTGTTTTTTCGGGTTTGTTTTTGGGTGGTTTTCTTTGCTTGTGTTTTGTGTTGTTTTTGTTTGGTTCTTTGTGTTTCGGTTCTTGTTTTTTGGAACGTGACAAGGAAATAGAACTATGTATCGGTCCTCTACCAGTTGACTTTTGCGGCCCTACAGCTTGGCCCCTGCGTGAATTAGACAATTAATCCCACATGCAACATGATTGGAAACATGTTGAACGACCTGGCGGAAGCCATTCGGGGTTGGACGGAAAAAAAACTGAAACTGCCGCATCTAGTGGCCTCTGGGATTGCCACTCCCAGGTACCGCCACTCGATGTGCAGCCGACTGGTGTCATGCCTGGAGTCTACTAGGACAATGGTCTGGGTGGGTTACCTTTCCGGTTCCCGAGAGGCCTCGACATGGACACTTGCGAGGAATCCTTGATGGCTTCCAAGGCAGACAACTCAACTTTCATAAGTGGGAACACTCAGTCTCCTCCCAGGTGAGATTGTGATAAAGGTATTATCAGGAGACAAAATTTACCAGGCCATGGAAATTGAGCAAGGCCTGCTATTCCGCAGGGATTTGGAACGAGTGCCAAGCAACGTCTACCATCGCGACTTGGCGCAATTTGGGTGCTACTGCTGGCGGCAGCTCTGTTTGGAACAGTAGATTGGCAGCCACAATGGCAACTGTGGGAGCGAAGAGCTGAAATGGGAAGCCGGTGCCGTGCCCTCACCCAGTCCGCAGAGCTCACTTTCGGTCTTCCAGCCGTATTACTATCGGGTGACACGTTTTCAGTGGTAAGAATCCGGGTGAAATTTGAAGCTATTTTCATTGCTTTGTTATTTCCCTGAACCTCTTTTTGTTTCCCAGAGTTCTTGACCATTTATGTCCCCAGGTGCCTTGTTTATTTCCTTGAGTCCCATATTCATTTCCCAGAGCTCCTTATTGAGCTGCTGGAGCGCTTCGAGTTCCTTGCTCGCTGCCCTGAATTCATGATGTATTTCCATGCATGCTCTATTTGGACTATTGCACTCACTTCGCTGTTTATTTCCTTGCGTTCTTGTTGTTTCCTGCGCTCCTTATTTGTTTCTTGCATCGTTCATTTATATCCGGAAATTCATGATTTATTTCCCCGAACCGCTACTTTATTGTCAGTGTTTTCCATATTGATTTTCCCGAATTCTTTTCTTTCCCATATCCCCGGGCTTCTTTCAAGGTTCTGAATTTCTCTGCATATTTCCCTGAATTTCGTCGGCTCCTTTATTTCCTTGTTTATTTCGATAGGTTCGTTTTTATTTGTTTGTTTCTGTGAATTTTGATTTGTTTCTCTGAGTCTGAGCCCCTTGTATTTTCTTCCCTAGCAAAGACACATCAAGTAGTTAAGTCGAAGCGCCGCCCTCAATGATGACAAAATGCGTTTGTTGGATATGTAAATTGGAGAGAAGCTTTGAAACATATACATTACTTACTTGCCATCATTGAGAGCAGCATTTTCGTTCGTTCACTTGTTGCTTCTTTGGTTGTTAGCCATCATTGAAGGCGGCGGTGTCACTTAATTACTTACTGTTCGTCTTCTTCGTGTTGCAAAGAAGTCCGTAGCCCATGTTTTTTATTTACATTGCATGGACATATCGTGAAGCTGGTAACGGCTTCAAATTTCACCCGGATTCTTACCAATGAAAACGTGTCACCCGATAGTAGTTGCAGTTGCCGTGCGCTGGTGCTGTGCACCACAATGCTAAAAAGCTTTCCCAGACCTAGTTTTTTAGATTGCACCAGGGCAGCGTAAAGCCGTTAAATCGTAAAGTTCAATTTTCTTCAAAAAAGCTCTTTGATGTTTTAAAAAAATCCCAACTTTACCACTTTATGATTTTATGATTTAATGATGCGATTTTCAATCTAAAATGTAAAACCAAAGGTAATTGAGAGAGGGCGGAATTTAAAAATAGCCACGAACTTTTTCGCAAGACTAGGAAGGGTGTTTTGGGCTTGTTCCCATTTCATCCTTTTCCAATGGATGAAAATTTTATCTAAGTATTTCGCTGGTTTTGATCTTGGGGTCTTGAGGAACGCCGATTTGAACTGGTTCATCAGTGCTGAAGAACAAAAGTGACGGCGCCCACCATCAAAAAGAACATTTATTGAAGTGTGCTTTCAAGGTTTTTCCTGGTTACGGTTTTTCTGTTCAAAGTATTTCAGGGAAGCTGCTTTATCTGAAGGCACGATTGCCTGCCAGCAGTGACGACGACAACGTTTTCTTAAACTCCGCGCGTATGCGACTGCAGCGTAGCAATGAGAAAACAAAGGCTATTGAGTAGACTTTGCGCTGCTTGCCGGTGAATGCCTGATGCCATTTTCTGCTTCCATTTTTGGTTGCGCTTCTGTCGAATTTTCAATAGATGAAGCCACATTTTGCTTCATTTTCAACACCACCGCTTGGCTTCAAACATGTCATTGACTATGAACAAAATTCCGCAGTTTGGGAGCATGTCTGTCATGAAGGTTTCCAGCGCAAGAAGCAACCAGTGGTGGTTCTTGACATGTCCCAAGGTGATAGCACATGCAAATCGATTGATGGATGCTGCCTGTCGTCCATCTTGTCCTGTTTATCAACATCCATGTTTCCATACGTGCCTGCTTTCCAAGCATTGCCGCGAACCAAGGTGAAAATGACTTTAAAGAGGGGGCTTGATTTCATGCTTTTTAGACCTGACACGGATATAGACAGTCTTGACATTCTTCTTGTCATGTTGCTGATTGAAATATGCATCCATTGGAAAAGGATGAAATGGGAACAAGCCCAAAACACCCTTCCTAGTCTTGCGAAAAAGTTCGTGGCTATTTTTAAATTCCGCCCTCTCTCAATTACCTTTGGTTTTACATTTTAGATTGAAAATCGCATCATTAAATCATAAAATCATAAAGTGGTAAAGTTGGGATTTTTTTAAAACATCAAAGAGCTTTTTTGAAGAAAATTGAACTTTACGATTTAACGGCTTTACGCTGCCCTGGTGCAATCTAAAAAACTAGGTCTGGGAAAGCTTTTTAGCATTGTGGTGCACAGCACCAGCGTACGGCAACTGCAACTACTATCGGGTGACACGTTTTCATTGGTAAGAATCCGGGTGAAATTTGAAGCTATTTTCATCGCTTTGTTATTTCCCTGAACCTCTTTTTGTTTCCCAGAGTTCTTGACCCTGAACGTCTTTTTGTTTCCGGGGTTTCTGATTTATGTCCCTCAATCGCGTATTTATGTCCCCAGGTGCCTTGTTTATTTCCTTGAGTCCCATATTCATTTCCCAGAGCTCCTTATTGAGCTGCTGGAGCGCTTCGAGTTCCTTGCTCGCTGCCCTGAATTCATGATGTATTTCCATGCATGCTCTATTTGGACTATTGCACTCACTTCGCTGTTTATTTCCTTGCGTTCTTGTTGTTTCCTGTGCTCCTTATTTGTTTCTTGCATCGTTCATTTATATCCGGAAATTCATGATTTATTTCCCCGAACCGCTACTTTATTGTCAGTGTTTTCCATATTGATTTTCCCGAATTCTTTTCTTTCCCATATCCCCGGGCTTCTTTCAAGGTTCTGAATTTCTCTGCATATTTCCCTGAATTTCGTCGGCTCCTTTATTTCCTTGTTTATTTCGATAGGTTCGTTTTTATTTGTTTGTTTCTGTGAATTTTGATTTGTTTCTCTGAGTCTGAGCCCCTTGTATTTTCTTCCCTAGCAAAGACACATCAAGTAGTTAAGTTGAAGCGCCGCCCTCAATGATGACAAAATGCGTTTGTTGGATATGTAAATTGGAGAGAAGCTTTGAAACATATACATTACTTACTTGCCATCATTGAGAGCAGCATTTTCGTTCGTTCACTTGTTGCTTCTTTGGTTGTTAGCCATCATTGAAGGCGGCGGTGTCACTTAATTACTTACTGTTCGTCTTCTTCGTGTTGCAAAGAAGTCCGTAGCCCATGTTTTTTATTTACATTGCATGGACATATCGTGAAGCTGGTAACGGCTTCAAATTTCACCCGGATTCTTACCAATGAAAACGTGTCACCCGATAGTACGCACACCAGAGGTCTGGCAAGCAGAGATCAAAGGAGAAGTTATTGATTTGGTGCAGTGTGTCTAGCGAATTTACACGGGATCTGCCGCAAGAACTTCACAGGTCGTGATTGACCGGCCACAGAAATGGGCGCAATGGGTCTTCTCGTTGGGAAATGTCTGCCATGCCTGGATCGACCCCTCACAGTGCATTGTAGTGGATTGGGGGGAGGGCTATTAAGCCCCGAGCATGAGTACGACATTTTCTTTCAGAATCATGCGCAAATGAAAGTCTATGGCCCTTCACTTGCAATGACAGATGACTGGGAGCAGCGCATCACCCAGCTAGGGTTGACTAAAACCACTCATGAGGTCGCAATTTACCAGTTGTTCTCCACTGCACTGGGATGGAGTGCGTGGAGGTCGTTCCTTCCGGACAAATTTGCCAATCAGAAGCTTTTGATCACCCGAGCGATGCGGTTGTTGACTGCTGCTACGATCTGGCCAGCGCATGCAAGACCACCCCATCCCACCTGGGTTACTGCAGTTCGCCAGATCTTCCGGTGTTATCACCCACAGGGCAAATTGTTGTTTCTGCGAGCCTGTTTTCCACAGTATGTGACAGTACCCGTCCCAGATGGGATTAGGGATGTTGACGTCCTGGGGTTCTCTGCGGGATCGTGCACTGGGCTCGCAATCCATGAAGTGCTCAATGAATTTGATTGCTTCCCGGGTACCACCAAGGTAGCGGCAATTGCCTCTCCGCCTGAAATGTTGCGGTTGGTAACTGGGGAACGAAAGGTGGTGCTCCTGCATTGTCTTGAGGACCGACTCTGCGTGTGGCGCCCAGACACTCTCACAGACCTGAGCTATAATATTGTCCTTATAGACGGGCATCCATCGTGGAGTGGCCGGGCCAGGCATGCATATGGCCACCTATTGTTTACCCCCATTGAAGAAGGCACCTATCATACAGACTATCTCCAAATCACAACCCCTGAGGTTATACCGCATGGAATACGATGTGGAGCTGGAAGCGCCCAAACAGCGCCCTGCCTGCCATCACATTGGATTCCATGCTTCCTAGATTGCCAGTTTCGCATAGGTTCCACGGCGATACGTGGGGGACAGCATTCGGATCACTGAAAAGCAAGATAGGAACACCCTCTGTGAGCAGCTGGATGACATGGAAGCCAGCATAGGCTTCATACACATATCTGACCAAAAGCTCTACTCCTTGTTGGCGTCGTGCCTGCCGCTGCGCCAGCTACACGCTGATCCAGTGTTTGAGGTGCTGTAGCTGACGGCCGGCATGATAAGCGTCCAGTTGTGGCAGCACCATATCAAGCAGAAATATCAGGGTGCGAAGAGAGAAACCACGGAGGAATTCAGCAAGCAGGTTCCTCATGAGGTGGCCTCCTTCAGCATGGGCCTGTCCAGGGATGGGGATCATGTCAATCAGCACCTGGCGCAGATCCTGTTCAGTGGCGAGGGGATCATCCCTTACATCTCTGCCGTCAAATGGCACTGTATGCAAGTCAGAGCATCCATCACCAGCAGCCTGGAGTAGCGCACTCAGGGTGCGTTTACAATGATCAGGGAGATCAAAAACTGACCCATGAGAGTACTCGCAAGAGCCCTTCCTGATGGCCTGCGCCGCTGTGCCATCTTCCTGGTCCAGGAAAAAGTGATGCAGGGCACCAGTCGAGCCGCTGAGTATCGTGCGTATCGACGCATTGCCCCGAAGTCACTTGAGCTAGTCGTAGTTTCCAGGCCTGTCGCCTTTGCCTTTTGTGGACGATTATTGGTACAGCAGCCAGCAGGGGTAGAATACTTTGACCCTGCACGAGATTGGCCGCAGCCTATCGTGTTCCACGCAACTTTTTCTATACTACTGGAAGAACTGGCATTCCTTGGCGACACTCGAAGTCGATGTGAACTGCTGGTGTTTGCGCAGGCCAACCCGGCACGGCTCCCATTGACGATGGGTATCCTCCAGCCCAATATTCCTGTGCGCAGAATGACGAGTGAACGCAGGACAAAGTTGACTGATGCTTTGGTCCGAGTGCTCCGCCGCTCCCTAACACCCATTGGGGTCACTCTGCCGGGAGCGCATGACGGGTACATGCGGGACAGCCTGCTTGCTCTGGCGGGACATGGCGATGGGCATGTCCTCACCGTGGCAGTAGCATTGCTCCTGGCGATCCTCACTGGCCGCTCTGACCTATGCATAGCCGGTGTTTTTGGCGCTGGAAAAACGCGCTCCTTAGCAGTCCTGTTAATCGCTCTCAGCTGCGAATTAGATGACTTCTATGCTATAGTTTGCACCAAGGAAAATGTTGCTGCGAAAGCCCTTGCTGATCAGATCAGTGACCTTTCCCCACCAACGCAATCAACCTTTGGACGATTGGTGGGTCGTATCGAGGGCGAAGCGTATGCGACAAGAATTGATGTGCGCTGCAGCGATCGCAACAAAGCTATCGCGGAGAAGCGCATTCTGATTGCGACTGGAGGTTCAGCTACGGCGGAAATGGCCATGAAATATTCATCATTTAGTCTCTGGCTTTCCAGGGCGTGGCTAGCTTTTATGGATGAAAGCCAGCAGTACGGCAACTATCACGAAATGGCTGCACTTGCGGCCATCCAACAGCCAGCACGTATTGTATTTGTGGGGGACCATCCAAAGGAAGAGCTGCGGCAGCAAATAGGCAGAAGCTTCTCCACCGTCCTCTCGGACTGCGAGCCCTGAATCGCCCTGGCGATTACCTTCCTCCTGCCCGGCTCACCAAGCTTATCGCCCTCCTCTGGCCGGATGCGAGCCAGGATAATGACTCTGATGTTGCGTGTCTGCTCAAGATTGGCCAAGCACCACATACAGGAGTCTGGACTGCCGCAACGACCACGCAATGCCTTCCAGCTTCTTTGGCGCGCCTTTTCAGTGGGGAGACGCTCAGTCATCTCAATGTTGCCAGTTGCTTGTGGTCTCTGCAATCCTAGCAGTCCTGCTGATCGCTACTGCACCCGAAGAGTTTGGAATACCGGAGTGTACAACCACAGTGGAAGCAGCCGGCTTGGATGGCCCACATCGATGGGGCATCATACTGCCCAACAGTTCACGAGTGTCTCTGCTGACATACAAAGCTATCGTCGCAGTTCGGTACCCCGAACTGGTACTGCATGACCAGGACCCCATCCAGATAGGGCACTTTGTACCTCACGATCACACTGTCGAGCACGGAGGATTCCGGACGGTCTTGTGGGAGGTCCCCAAAGATCTTATGGCTGCCATTGAAGATGTCGTAGTTTTCCTTAACTACCTTCAAAGGTACTATCGGGACCTGAGCCAAGGAGCGACCGCGCAGCTTCTGGTGATGTGCAACCGCACAGCGGTGCACAACCAGCTCCTGCAACATGGTTTTCAGGCAGCATGGTTTGGAGGGCTCAGAATAGCCACAACCTCGTCAGCGGCGGGGGCCACCGCACGAATCGCAGTTGTTGTCCAAACAGGGTGTGGTTTCCTCAGCGGGGGCCGTCGAGGGGCCTCTCTGGAAGACAGGGAAGACTGTTTTGGACGAGCCACAGTGGCGCTTACAAGAGCAATCAGACATACGTACATTGTCTCTCCCATTGACATGGCTGGGATGATTGGGATGGCTCAAACGCTAGCAATCTATCACTATGGTTATCACACCCTCAAAAACAGACTAGTCCAGTATCATGAGCCTGCGCGAGAACCCTCAGACGCAGAAGCTGTTCTAGAGTGGGGGCTCGACACACCGTTTACCTCGCAAGATAAACCACCCCTGGCCATTGCTATGGTCGTGACAAATAGTGGAGTGCGTTCCCTGAGAAGGTATAGGTTGGTTATTGCGCAGAAGGCGAAACTGCGACTCACGCAGGAGGTCACTGCGGCATTAGCCTCCCAAAGTCGGGACCATCGACTCACGGCGAGTGGCTTCTTCCCGTGCTCCATTGATAGGGAGTACCTGTATGGCTATGCAGGGGACGGATATCGCTCTCCGTTGTGGCTTTGTGCTTCTCACAATGGATCTCCGGTTCTTGTCCACCGGCTCCGGGGCAGCAAAATATACTTCCATCAGGCCACCAAAGACCGGAGGATATTGCTCATACCGATACCGGGTATCCATTATTTTGATGCTCACCGACTGCAACCACTGCTGCTGCAGGCTTCTGCATTGCAAATCCACCTGAGAGCGAGCCCTCTGGCAGGCCCTGAAGGGGCGGGTGAGGCTGTCGAGGATCCCTCGTCGGACGAAGAGCGCGCTACCACTGATGGTGAAACTGAGGTGGGGGAGGAGACTGAAGAGGCGGATCTTCCCCCTGAAGAACCATGGTGCCCGCCAATCCGAGATGCGCTTGATGATCCCACGGAAATGGAAATCGAAGGTGCTGCTGACAAGTTGGCCACCATGATGAAGAGTTCGCAACCTCAAGCCAACGTCTTCTTCCAACCTGACAACTTAGGTGCTCTCCCACACCTGTGGCTGCAGGCTAAACTGACCATCTCTTTGACGTCCATCCAGGACAAGTTTGCCCGCCTCTTCAGGTCTATTGCGGCCGAACTGTGGCTCAGGGATGCCATCGATACAGTAGAAGAAGTATTTACACATGCAGCCCGCAACTGAGCAGAGTCCCTGGCCACCCCAGAGACTGAATGCCTTCTGTATGCCACGTACTGGTTTCGTCCAATTCTCTCCGAGCTAATTGGAGCAGCCAAGGAGAGTGCAGACGTGAACCGAGAACGTGCCCCCAGTGGCCCTGTGAAAGTTGTGGTCACCAATCGGCCTCATTGTCGGCGCAACAATGGTGTAGACCTTGTCAGCGGAGTCTCGGCCCTCCTGGCGTGGTTTCCTGCTAGCTGGGCTAGCAAGATTGCACCGTGCTTCATAGGAGAAGAAGGTGGCTCCATACAAGTCCCGCAAGAAGTTGCCATTGTTTGCCCACATCGAGAGTTTGAAGGTCTGCAAAGGGATGCGGTTGACCAAGTGCTGCAGGCAGTCAAGTTCACCGACAAGAATGTCCCTGGACTGAGCTTGGCGCTGGATGAGGAATTCCAAGCAGCCAATTGTTTTACGGAACTCATCCGTGGGTACACAATGGGGGTGGTGGAACCCTACATCATGATGGGTCTGCAACCCACTGGACCCACAAGAGTCAACTTGGAAGTTATTGTACCATCCCCAACAGGACTTACTCCAGCAAAGTGGAAGCAGACAGCCACTCTGTGCCCACTCGATTGGCCGTCAAATTATAGCCTTCTCCGATTGTGGCACATGACCAAAAGTTTCCATCAGTACGCTGCACAACTCAAGCAGCAAATACAGCATCGTCATATGTTTACTCATTGGGAAGTCAACAGTGCGAAGTTAGCGAGTAGGGTGCTATTCCAGCGACCAGCCCATTATGTGCCAGAAACGGTCCTTAGGCAACATGTACAAGAACGGGTCTTCCCTGACAGGAGACTACGTAGGAGAACACCAACAACTGACAGGGTTGCCTTTCAGGCCAAATGCAACGAGCTACGGCTCCTTGCCGCAGGGGCAGAGAGGGCTAACCCGGTCTCCTTCGCGATTGGGAACAGCTGGAATGACACCCTCCGAGCAGACAAGCAACACTACCTTGAATATACTACACGGAGTCAGACGTAGCGACCCCCCTCCTCCCCCTCCTCTCCCTCTGTTTTGTTGCGTTTTGCCTTTGTCCTCTGTGCCCTCATCCTTGGGCGCCACATCGCGTTTTGCTCCCACTTGCTGCTACGTTGTGGGGGCCCTTTTGCGTGCTTACGTAGGGTTCTGTCCCCTCGAGGCCCCCCCCCTTTTTTAGTTTAATTAACAATTTGGCCATTTGTCTGGCGCGGTTTTGATTTGGGCCGTGCTTTCCTGCCCTCCTTGGCCCTTGGCCTTGTGTTCTTGCTTCCCTTCGTGCGTGGCCTCTCTCGGTTTGTGGTTTTGTCGTTTTGGTGTTTCTGCCTGCGCGTTTGCTGCTGTCTCTCCGTGGCCGTCGTGCTCCCTTTTGGGTGTGGGTGGGCTCCTCTTTGTCTGTTTTGTTTGTTTTGCTGCTCTCGGCACCCTTCCCGGCTGGTTGTTGCTTCCCTTCCCCTTGCGGTTCGTCCCTTGTGGCGCCCTGGTCCAGTTTTTACGCTGGTCCCTCCCTCTGGGTATCTGGTTGCTTTAGTGACGGCCGGGTTGCCTTGCCTTAATGCTGGGGGTGTGGTCGTGCTCTGTCGTCCTTACTTCATTTTGTCTCATGGCAGCAAAGGCCTTTGGCCCTGTGTGGGGTGTTTTACCCTCTACACCATGTTACATGTGTTGTTCGGGCGCTCAGTATTACCACGCTGAGGTATTCATCTGTGATGATCCAGGTCCCCCATTGGACACCGCTAAGCTGCACTATTGCTACTCTTGGCTGTCATTGCGGCATGCTCCACCCCTGTCCTCTTCTGCCTTCCCGGCGCCCCCTCTCTCTCTCTCCTGTTGGTGGTTGTGTCTGGGTTTGTTGCTCTTTGGTTCCTTCCGCCTCTTCATGCGACCTCCCCGCCCCCACTTAGGCGCGTGACGTCTGGAACTTAGATTGGATTGAGATTGCTTTTCGATCTCTGTAGGGTGCTTCTGTCGATTGTTGTCATTGTTGGAGTGGCAAGAAAACAGCAATTTCCACTAAGGTGACTAAGGACGGCACGCTTTTGGCGCCCCCTAGGGCCCGTATTTTTGCCCCTCTTCCTTTGCTTTGTCCTCCTCCGGGGGGTTTTTTGTTTCGTCTCGGTCCGAATTCGTTTCTTGTCTCTGAGTCTGTTTTCGGTGTCATTTGTCCAGTGGCTCCGCATGGTTGGGTGTGTCTATCCGAGAGGGGCGGTAGGTAGCCGGCCGAAGCCATGGACCAGGCTGCGCTGCAGTGAGTCTCACTGGTTATCCAGTGGTGCTCCCTGTAGGACAGCCTGGGGCGCCCGCGAGCAGCATAAGTCTGCCCACATAGTTCGTCAGTTTGTAGACGGGATATGGTGTTTCTGCAGCCTGCCTACTCTGTGGGTGAGTAGTATTACGGATTTGGATGCACTACAGCCGTCTACTCTGCATACTGCAATGCACTGCAGGACTTTCAGGGACGATGACATCCTGAAATGTCTTGAACAGTTCTGCGGTTGGCACGCTTAGCGAACCTGCAACAACGAGAGTAACGTTGCCGAAGTCAAAACTGATATGGCGAAACTCCTGTATACGGTCATGTCAATCTTCGGTTTTTTGATTTGTTTTTGCGGTCTGAACGTGGAGTCATTGCCTCTTTGGCTTCATGCTCTCTGCACGACTGATGCCTTTTTTAGAGCTCTTAATGTACTTGTTTCATTAGTGTTTTAATCAATGTAATGCTTCATTACATTTTGGCTCAAGTAAGCATTCATCTAATTTCAAACATGTGGAAACGCATTTTCCATCAGCACTGGGTTCACGTGGCATCAAGTTTTCCTTCAACCGTTTTTGGTTTTTCGCTTTTTGTGGGTTTCCGCCCTGCTTTTCCCCGGGGGGGGGCTTGTTTTATCCATGTGTTCCCAGCAGTTTGACTAACCCTTCAATCCATTTTCACAGACAAGTTTGGTTACTGTTTTGCATGTCCTCGATTTACCTGGGGCGTCGGCCGGATGGCAGCAGCCTGATTTTGGCGAGACACCACGGCATTCCCACACGTGTGGGGACGGCACTATTTCGTTCAGTCTTTTTTGCACTGGGGCCAGACCGTCGCATTCGCAGCTGCATTTTGATTCATTTAGGTCCAGGGGGTTGGAGACAGTTGAGAAACTCAAACGCCAGACTTCTTTTGCTATTTGAGTATTCATCAGCATCATCAGTGCAATCTCCTCGAGTTCAACGCGTGCAAGCCCCAGGAACTCCACCGATATCGAGTGGTCCATCAGTGTCTAGTGATTCACCGGTTTCTTCAAGTGGCAATTCAAATGACTCCCCATGAAACGGACTGGATTTTCATTCCTGCGACTCCGAAATCAGAACCACTGGCCATACCGACTTTAGGGACAATGCCCAACAGACCCAAATACAAGGGCCCGCCTCTCCATCTTGGAGGACTGCCTGTCCCTTCAGCCAGGCCCATGCCGAAATCAGTATCAAGAGCGAATCCAATGCTTGCTGATGTAAATCACCAACAGGTTTCAACAGTTTCACAACCAGCCGTTTCACCTAAGCCGATCCCAATTTTTGGCCAACAAGTCAGACCACCTGTTTCCAGAGGAACTGCATGCAAGGTTTCACAACAATCAGATCTTCTTCGAATTCAATACCCCTCCAAATCTGCTTGGCTGGTTCAGGAGTGGAGAAGCATTTTGCTTCAGCTGGGCCCGGATTCATCAGTTTTTCAAACGCTTGAGCAGTCGGACCACCCAGAGGCACACGCTGCTAGATTGTTGGATCAATTTGCAGCTTCAACTTTACTGAGATATTTTGCAGCTTGGCAGAGTTTCTGCAATACAGTTCTCAGCTTGAAATTGTCGATCACCGACATGTCGGAAGCTCAACTTGCAGATGTTTTAATCACCACGTCCCTCAGCAAGCGATCCGATTGCAGTGCAGGTAGCCACATAACCATCAAAGCCATCCGATGGGTGGCCACTCATGCTGGAGTACAGGGATTGAGACATGCATGGAGCCCCTTAATTGACAGTTTCCTGCGCAGCAGAATCCCGAAGGAGCTCAAAGAGGCATTACCGCTCTCACTGTACACAGTTTGGCAACTTGAGAGACGTTTACTCATGTCCGCTTGCAGCACAGTGGAAACAGTGATCATTGGTGCCATTTTAGTCTGCATGTGGTCGGGCATGCGTTTTGCCGATGCCCAAAGATGCAGTTACCATTCTTTTTGCTTTGATGGAACATCCTTGCGAGGCAGCTGCTGGCGGACAAAGACATCCAGCCGCGGACAACCCTGGGGCCTGATGGCATCAGGTTTCATGTCACTGGGAACATTCAACTGGGTTGAAAAATGGTTGACTACCATGGACAACCTTTGGCATCAAGCCAAATCCACCAACTTAGATATGCCGACCCCGGATTTTTTGTTTCCAAAATTGGGGACTTCTGGAATTGAAATTCCTTGGACGCCAATGACCTATGCGGATGCCCTGGCATGGTTGAGATATGCCACAGCCCTTCCATGGAAGTCCAGCACTCAGCAATCCACGCAATGGACGGCACACTCCATGAAGAGCACTTTGCTTGCATGGGGAGCACAGTTGATTGCAGAAGGGAAAGTCACCCCTGAAGAACGCATGCTTCAGGGGCATCACAGGCAGGGCACCAGCAAAAGCCTTCGCATTTACAGTAGAGATGACGTGCATGGTCAACTATCGTTTCAGCAGAAGGTCATCGATTTTGTCAGACGAGGTGGACGGTTCAGGACAGCTCAACACAGAGGGGCCCAACACCCAATGGATGAACCTCCTATTCAAGCTGAGTTTTTTCGCAAAGAGTCATTGTACCCCAAATGGCAATGTTTCCAATTTACAGCCACCTCAGTCGAGACCTCAGCAGTCGAAGAGTTGCCATGCGACACCACGGAATGGATTGATTCAGAATCGAGTGATTCCAGTTCATCCTCATCAGAGGATTCCGATGCAGCTGAGCCAAAGCCCAATGTAAGCAAGAAGCCTAAAACCACAGCTCATGTCGAAGCTGCGGATGAAATCCTGGTAGGTTTTGTAACCAATGTGCAACACGCCATGTTGCCCACGATGGAAGACTGGAAGCCATATCATGAGGGCAAACATTACCAAGCAGCCTGTGGCGCTAGATTGGATTCAGACAGAGTCCAATTCTCCCAAGACTTAGAGCCAGGTCGATCGCTATGTCAGCGACCAGCATGCATGAAAGCTTGGAAAAGCAGCCTTCTGTAGATCAGAACATCGGGCCGCTTGCCCAAAAAATCCAACCATCGGATGATGGCGCGTGGAGACCAAAAAATTCATGCGTGGGGGCCGGATGGCCACTTCAGCGGTCACCAGAC
Source organism: Cladocopium goreaui (assembly GCA_947184155.2). Classification (NCBI taxonomy): domain Eukaryota; class Dinophyceae; order Suessiales; family Symbiodiniaceae; genus Cladocopium; species Cladocopium goreaui. The sequence continues at coordinate 69,471 of CAMXCT020002651.1, forward strand.
AGGGCATTTTGCGATTGATCATTTTTGACATGTTTGGCAAGTTTATGTTTTTGAAGTGCGGTATCTTTCAGTCAGTACATCTCATGCTGCTTTTTAATCACATGTCATATCATGTTTTCATTGCCGACAGTTCAAATCCATCCCATTGGCATCAAACGACCACGGCCAGGGCCCTTGTTTTCAAATTGAGGATGCAGGTGCACCCACAGCGTATGGTCCATAGCTGATGGCTCAGCTCAACAGACAACAGTCATGTCATCCCATCAAATCAAGTTCATACGACATTCCTGCACCATAGTAACCAAATCTGTTCTCGCAAACAGGGGGAGTGGCTTTTCTCTTCAACTAACTTTCATTCATGGGCCCCATAACATGGGTTAGGCGTCCCCCACTGAACATGGGTTTATTTTGAGTTTGCTTTCACCTGCCATTTTGGCATTCCGTGCCCCATTCATGGATGACTCACTGGATACGATTCTAGGAAATGCAGGCGTCGACCCAGCCCTGGCTTCAAATCTGGTTTCAGATGGATGGACAGTGACGTCCTTTCGAGAAATCGCAGCTTCGCCCTCAGATTTTACGGATCAAGTATTCGCAGAACTATGCCATGATGTTAGTTTGTCCCTGCTCCAGAAGTCTTGCATCAAGGGAGCCTGGCGCAGCCTCCAGGCACCTCCAAATCCGGACAACCATGCACCCGCAGGCACATCATCCGCTGCAGGGACACCCTTGGCGACAGACAATACATGGTCGGAATCATTCCCACCGAAGTTGACCAGTTCAACAGTATCCCAATTGAAGATGAAGTTCTGTACCAATTTTCCGTCAGAGGTTGTCACTCCAGAGACACAGCCAAGTGCCCGGTTGCTGGCGCTCGCGTTCCAGTTGCACCAAAAGAAAGAATACAAGTGGCTGCCCTGGAAATACCGAATGTCAGTAGCTCGATCCGAAGAGATGTCCTTGGGTCGAGCTTCCAAAGCCCCGAGACTTGAGAATGTTCAATTGCATCAATTGCTCATCGATGAGATCCCCTCCCGGGAGATCACCAACCAAAACCTGGGTTTGAATGCAGTGAACCGCATGTTCGATTTGCACAACTATGCGTGGGCTATGGTTCAAGCATGCCACTTACATAGGCTACGCTCTTACAGCTTGAAGTTCATGTCTTTTCTGTCAGTGCGATTGGATGCAGAGAGCGGCTTGAGAGCGCCGTCCATTCTCGAAGCACAACATGCAGATAAGCATATTTGGCACCAGATTGCGGAACTATGTGAGTCACCAGAATGGACATTAGATGATGCATTGCTTGAGTTTACTCAAAATCGGGGGGATTTGGCTGCTTTGCTCCAGCCCAGGCCAAAATTGACCAAGCCAGCACCTCCTCCAAGCAATACACCATTCAAAGGTGGCAAAGCTGCCAAATCATCAGGCAAGGGGGGCAAACCCTCAAAAGGTACTGGCAAATCGCCGGTCCGTTGGGTCTCAGAGCTATGGAAAGGGTCCCAAAAGAAGACCCTGTGTATGCGATATCAAACAGGAAAATGCTCCAACAAAGACTGCCGGTATGAACATGCATGTGGTTACCCTCGAGCAGACGGTACGGCATGCGGAGCAGCGCATCCTGCAATAGAGCACGACAAGACTCCGCACTGACTTTCGCAGCAGAATCCATCAGTATCACCTCTCAATGCGACGACCGCTCAGTTTAAGCTTAGCGATGATCCTCCTCTTGAACACCAACCGGAGGACAAGTCCTTGGAGGTTTCACCCACGCATTTTGCGTCAGACATGCAGGCAAACTCCGCCTCACCAGGTGCCACACCTCAACAGGATGCCATGGTCGAGGAGATCACCAGCATGGACACTGGGGGCATAACCATGGAACATCAACACACACAGATTTCAACGACAACCATACCATCAGCTTTGTACAATGTGAGTCAAGATCTTCTCACTCCATGGAGTTGCACGGGTACAAAAATTTTTCTGGACATTTGCAGCGGAGCAGACTGCCCACTTTCTACAGCAGTCAGGGCGATGGGGCTTCCAGCTCTCTCCATCGACATTTTACTGGATAGCCGCATGGATCTGTTACATGATCAATTCTACGAACAATTACTGAGGTTAAGCGGCTCCGGAGTTATTGGATATGCAGCTGCATCGCCCTCTTGCACAGAGTACAGTTTACTCAAACTCAGGCCAGGTGGACCGAGAGCAATCAGGACACCAGATATGATGCAAGGCATTCCTGATTTGTCTCCTGCAGAACAACAGCGCCTTCAAGACAGCGCTACACTGTTAGATCGATCGGTAAATTCGGTCCAATGCACCTACGTAGCTGGGGGTCATGGCCACGTCGAACAACCCTCAGGCGCCATGAGTTGGAGGGAACCATCCACGCAAAATTGGATTCAACTGGCCAACTGCTGCCTAATTCTTTTAGCTGCCTGTGCGTTTGAATGGGACATCAGGAAGACATGGTTATTTGCATCATCATTTGCGCCGCTATCAGCCATTGCAGCAGTTTGTACCCATGCACAAGGTGCCCACAAATCCATTGCAGGTACAAAGGACGAACATGGTATCTATTTGAGCAGGCGTTCAGCAGCATACCCAACGAAGTTAGCAACAGCTTTTGCACAAAAAATTTCAGTTTTACTTTCCCCACTCAAAGATGATATCTCGTGGGATTCAGCGTTTTCACTTTTTCCCCACAAAGATTGGTTCCAAGATCCCAAAAGTTTTGTGGATGGGGGGGGTTTGCAATCATCCCCCGACTGGTCCAGACCCCCAGCAGACAAAGAGAACATCTTTCGATCAGTCCGGGATTTTTGGATTCCCAAAATATTGCAACATGATTTACACAAGTTTATTGTGGGGCATTTCCAGCGGCAACAAGTAGATCCACCCTTCTCCGAAGACCTGGTGCAACAATTCCGTGCATCCCTGGACACGTTGCTGCCCCTCGACAAACCGCTCGATTGGCAAGTGCGTGCAGATCAACCGCTTTGTTTGCATGCCCTTCAAGCCATTAGCCATCACATGAATGATCCGGACCGAAATCTTTTTCCGGCGCTTATAGAAGGAGTCTCCACTGGATTCCAAGACAACATTGCTCCTTCAAATGTATTTGCAGCCAAACCACCCACTGAGGACCCAGCACGACCAGAATTATCCGTCCACTGGACAAACTGGCAGACAGCTGAATCCCAACCAGAACTCACCGAGGAGCTGGTCCAAGAGGAAATTGACAAAGGATGGCTGATTTGTTTCCCTGGAAGCCTTGAGGATGCCAAACGCGAATATCCCCTTGGAGTTGCAGTGGGGAAACTTTCAATTGCCACATCGGACACCCGTCCACCAAGATTAGTCGTTGACTTTACAGTTTCAGGCACCAACCACAATTGCGACATACCTGAGCATCAACAACTGCCATCTGCAAAGGACGTAGTACGCTCATTCCCTCTTCGTGGTCATAAGGAGGAACTGGGAGCCATGGGACTTGACGTCCGCGCAGCTCATAAACTTTGTGTACTTCATCACAGTCATCGAGGCCTAGTAGGCTTTTCGTTCAAAGGGCGGTTGTATTTCTACAAAGTATGTCCCTTCGGAGCCAGGTTCAGCGCGTGGTGGTGGGCCAGACTTGGCTCCTTTTTTACAAGGCTCCTCCATCAGTTTATTTACACAGCACATGCCTTGTTCCTATTCGTTGATGACTATTTACTGGTTCAACGTTTAGACATTTTACCAATCACAGCAGCACTGGTAGCTTTATTGGTTCAGGCATTCAGATTACCTATCAGCTGGCGCAAAGCAGAGCTACATAAGGAAGTAAACTGGATCGGATGGACATTTAATTTTTCCATCGGTCAGGTCAAATTACAACCGAGCAAGCGGGAAAAACTCCAAAGATTGATCCGGGAGCTTTTGACCCATCCGAAAACCTCCAAAAAGACCATTGAAAAATTCATTGGATTGGCACTTTGGATCACGCAGCTTTTTCCCCTAATGAGAGCTTTCTTGCACCACTTATATACAGACCTGTATAAGGCGCCTGGCACATCATATTCAATTGACCCTGGTTTTTGGCTTACCACATTGTCATGCCTGAGCCCAGACCTCCAATTCACCTCTCGGCCCATTGGCACAGCCATACCTGAAGGCGGGAAATTACTGTCAGTCCGTCACCAACCGGTGGCTACCTTGGAAGATGTCCGTAACTGCCGATTGTCAGAAAAACGGATTTGGGTTCGCATCATGGACCCTTTGTCAAACAAAAGATCAATCAGCAAAGACTCTCAAAGAATATTGAACATGTTCTCAACCTGGCTTCAATATTCAAATCCGATAATTTCTATGAACCCTAAATTACCTTGGGCTGGCGAAGCAGCTGCAGATGCCTGTGCAGTTAAAGACCATTGTCAGATCGGAGGGTTTCTCAGATTTGCCAATGGTGACTTACGCTGGTTCAGCGAAAAATGGATAGCATCCGATTTTCACCAACTAGAAATTCCAGTATCATCAGACATGCAGAAAGATATCAGCAGCTATGAGACATTAGCCCAAATTTGTCTCTTGTATTCCCTATGCAGCTTACTGCCATCCCAGCGATTTGCACTCACATTAAAAAGTGTCAGTGATAACACTGCAGCCGAATCCACCTCAAACTCGCTCTTCACCACCAAAGCTCCATTATGTTTCTTTGTTGAAAAACTTTGCCTTTTATCTTCAGCAGTCCATGCACACCTAGACGTTTCACACATCCCGGGATATGCCAATGAATTGGCTGACATGATTTCCAGAATGAACCTGGAGGAGCCATTACCTCTCATCCTTCAAGCATCCGACCGCATCCGAATTTCGTTAGATCAAATTTGGCACCCGACCAAAGCAGTTTCGATTTTCCCAAAGGGATCAACTGTTTCATGGCCACTTCCGTAACCTCATGTTTCCATTGCCAGTCCTTACCTCACACTTTTATAAGAGGGGGTTGTTGGGGCATTCAGTAAGTCCTGGTTGATAGAAATATTTGGGTGAAATGCAACCATCAACCATGACCGCTGCTGATGTGGCACAGCCACATATCAAACTGGCAATGGAAAAAGGGGAGATGCGCGATTCGATCAGAGATTCATCACTGCGTTTTTCCCATCGATGTTTTTGTGTTAGTTTTGTGTTGGTTTATTTTATTGTTGATTTTGGTTCTTTTTATGTTTGGGGTGATTGGCTCGAGCTTCTAGGGTGTAGCTAATGAATGCTTACTTGTTAGAACTCTTAATGTACTTGTTTCATTAGTGTTTTAATCAATGTAATGCTTCATTACATTTTGGCTCAAGTAAGCATTCATCTAATTTCAAACACCCACCCTCCCTCACCTGATTCTCAATGTCAATTACCATTTTTTCCATGCTCTAGGTTCCGGTTGTTTTCTCAATATCCAGGTGGGGGAATCATAGTATGTCAGGGATTACGCACTCATTTCTCATGATACTTGGTTCCTCATTTGTCCTTGGCATGTTCCCCATCGGTTTTTCTGTTTTATCGCTGTGGGTTTCCCCTTTTCATTCGGTTGGAATGTTGACTCACGAGTGCAGTTTTCCCTGTGTGCGATTTCCCAATTTCATTTGCTGCGCGACGAACCAACGCATCCGACTGTTTTTCCAGTGGGCATCCGATCCAGCATGATCATTTCGTCGTGGCAAGACTCCGGCCACTCACCCAGCAAACATCCGACTGCCATTCCTGGACAACCTGTCCTTTCAGCATCCGTGGCGTTTTGCATAAGCTAAGACATCCATGTGGACCACGTTTAATCATTTACTATGGTCCTATCATTTCTGGGCTGTGTAAAAAAAAACAAAGAAATCCACATGGCTTTGACGTCTAGCCTGAAGGGCTTGACTCTCAACCTCTCTGCATGGGATGGGTGAAATGCAACCATCAACCATGACCGCAGCTGATGTGGCACAGCCACATATCAAACTGGCAATGGAAAAAGGGGAGATGCGCGATTCGATCAGAGATTCATCACTCCGTTTTTCCCATCGATGTTTTTGTGTTAGTTTTGTGTTGGTTTATTTTATTGTTGATTTTGGTTCTTTTTATGTTTGGGGTGATTGGCTCGAGCTTCTAGGGTGTAGCTAATGAATGCTTACTTGTTAGAACATGATATTTCATCGTTGCGAGCGCTGCCTGCTGCTGAGGAGTACTACCGGCGGAGCTCAAGCAATTTGCAGTTTTACATTTCCCCTATGAAATTAGGGGCCCAGCACTACCTTTGCGATGGCAGTATGGAAGCTTTTCGCTGGCTTGCGAAGCTTCCTGTGCGCCACTACTGACCGCCCCCCCACTGGGGGGTACCCGGCACAGTGACCACCACGACTTCTTTGCTCACGGTATACTATGGTAACGATTCAGTCTATGGAAGGCCTTCTGGACAAGCTGATCTGAGAGGACGCTGAGAGAGGCATAATTCGCTGCCCCGGGCTTATGTACAGCTTTGGCGCATCTACGCTTGAGTAGATATGCTTACGGGCTAGGCCTTCGTATCTGCTTGAATGTCGTGGTACTTAATTCATTTTCGCATGTTTTTGAGACAGATACAGTGGTCAAACCACTGTGTCCTTTGGCAAATCTTGTTGGTGGGTGTTGTCTGGGCTCCGGCCCCTTTTTCTGTGTCTGGTTTGCTGTTTTTCGCTTTGACGAAACGCAAATCTGGCTGGGGGATTTGCGGGTCGTCTTTTCGGTGTTGTTTGTGTTTTTTGTTGGTTCGTTGTGATTTGCCTGCACTTCTGGGCCTTCTGGGTCCGTGTGCAAATTCGTTTTTAACTGCTTATACTCATGTTAGGACCGAGCCACAGTGCGACATCGGCCAAACTCGAGGAAAAAAAAAAGACAGACTGCCGGTGGTGGTTGGATTCCTCGCTGGTCCGCGAGTAAGATTCAAGACCTAGACCCGCCGAAAGGCAACGGGCTCGGACAAAAAACGGGAAGATTCATGTCCGCCCATTGCTGGTCGATGCTGACCTGTGCAAGGTAGACTGCTGCCTGGCAAAAAAGATACGGCCAGCGAGGGGCGGCACATTGACCGTGACCGCTTCAAATGTGGACCTGCTGCCAATGCGCCTGTAAAGGTCAACGGCGAACTCGTGCAAACTTCCTTGCAAGCAGACTGTAATCGGAGGCCAGTTGACTAGCACACTGTGGCACCCTTTCGCCAGCATTCGGCAGTAATGCCTCCGCAGACGGAACGATAACATCGAGGACTGCTCGTGTCATTCATTGGGTAGAAGTTCTTCATTACTGCTGGTTGCACCAGGTTCTTCTGAGAGCTTTTTCTCCACATCTTTGTGTGGGGTTCTTGTTTTTGATTCTGTATCCCGGGCTCCGCCTCCTCCTCCGCCTCCTCCTCCGCCCTCCTCCACACTTTGTCCACACACGCTTTATCAACATACACTTTGTCACCACACACTTTGTCCACACACACTTTATCAACATACACTTTGTCAACATACATTTTCTCAACAAACACTTTGTCCCCACACACTTTGTCCACACACACTTTATCAACATACACTTTGTCAACATACATTTTCTCAACAAACACTTTGTCCAAAACCCTTTCTCCACACACACTTTGTCCACACACACTTTGTCACCACACATTTTGTCCACACACACTTTGTCACCACACACTTTGTCCACAAACACTTTGTCCACAAACACTTTGTCCACACACGCTTTATCAACATACACTTTGTCACCACACACTTTGTCCACACACACTTTATCAACATACACTTTGTCAACATACATTTTCTCAACATACACTTTGTCCTTTGTCCACACACACTTTATCAACATACACTTTGTCAACATACATTTTCTCAACATACACTTTGTCACCACACACTTTGTCCACACACACTTTATCAACGAATACTTCGTCAACACACACTTTGTCACCACACACTTTGTCACCATACACTTTGGCACAACTTGACATCCACCTTCGTTTCACGTGGCAGGCGTGGCACAAACTCACATCTGCCGTCGTTTTGCGTGGCAGGCGTGGGACAGATGGTACTGGGTGGCGCGCTTGGGCCGGGATTTGGCGCCTGTGACGCCGCGGCACTTTGCGTGGCAGGCGTGGCACAACCTGACATCCACCTTCGTTTCACGTGGCAGGCGTGGCACAAACTCACATCCACCGTCGTTTTGCGTGGCAGGCGTGGCACTTATGGTACTGGGTGGCGCCCTTGGGCCGGGATTTGGCGCCTGTGACGCCGCGGCACTTGCGTGGCAGGCGTGGCACCTGAAATCCACCTTCGTTTCACGTGGCAGGCGTGGCACAAACTCCCCTCTACCGTCGTTGCGTGGCAGGGCGTCGGCAACTATATGGTTACTGGGTGGCGCCCCCCCCTTGGCGGGGATTGGCCTGTGACGCCGCGGCACTTTGCGTGGCAGGCGTGGCACAACCTGACATCCACCTTCGTTTCACGTGGCAGGCGTGGCACAAACTCACATCCACCGTCGTTTTGCGTGGCAGGCGTGGCACTTATGGTACTGGGTGGCGCCCTTGGGCCGGGATTTGGCGCCTGTGACGCCCGGGGCGCCGCGCCACTTTGCGCGGCAGGCGTGGCACTTGGTGACATCCACCTTCCTTTCACGTGGCAGGCGTGGCACTTGGTGACATCTACCTTCGTTTCACATGGCAGGCGTGGCACAAACTCACATCTACCGTCGTTTTGCGTGGCAGGCGTGGCACTCATGGCACTGGGTGGCGCGCTTGGACTGGCTTGGGCGCCTGTGACGCCACGGCACTTTGCGTGGCAAGCGTGGCACAAACTCACATCTACTGTCGGTTTGCGTGGCAGGCGTGGCACAAACTCACATCCACCGTCGTTTTGCGTGGCAGGCGTGGGACAGATGGCACTGGGTGGCGCCCTTGGGCCGGCTTGGGCGCCTGTGACGCCGCGGCACTTTGCGTGGCAGGCGTGGCACAACCTGACATCCACCTTCGTTTCACGTGGCAGGCGTGGCACAAACTCACATCTACCGTCGTTTTGCGTGGCAGGCGTGGCACTTATGGTACTGGGTGGCGCGCTTGGGCCGGGATTTGGCGCCTGTGACGCCGCGGCACTTTGCGTGGCAGGCGTGGCACAACCTGACATCCACCGTCGTTTTGCGTGGCAGGCGTGGCACTTATGGTACTGGGTGGCGGCCCTTGGGCCGGGATTTGGCGCCTGTGACGCCGCGGCACTTTGCGTGGCAGGCGTGGCACAACCTGACATCCACCTTCGTTTCACGTGGCAGGCGTGGCACAAAGTCACATCTACCGTCGTTTTGCGTGGCAGGCGGCAGGCGTGGCACTTATGGTACTGGGTGGCGCCCTTGGGCCGGGATTTGTCGCCTGTGACGCCGCGGCACTTTGCGTGGCAGGCGTGGCACAACCTGACATCCACCTTCGTTTCACGTGGCAGGCGTGGCACAAACTCACATCCACCGTCGTTTTGCGTGGCAGGCGTGGCACTTATGGTACTGGGTGGCGCGCTTGGGCCGGGATTTGGCGCCTGTGACGCCGCGGCACTTTGCGTGGCAGGCGTGGCACAACCTGACATCCACCTTCGTTTCACGTGGCAGGCGTGGCACAAACTCACATCGAATGACGCGCCGTGCGAAGATACATTTGATGCTAAGTCCTCCTGCCGTAACTGCTGAATGCTTTTGGCAACCACAATGCCACCGTTATTCAGCAGTTGCGCCAGGACAAACACTATATGCTCCTGAACACGATGCAAATGTGATCGAAAGAAAAGATGGCGTTCGTCCCAGCTCAGAACAGGTTCTGTGCAAACAGTTGCAGCTATTTGTATGTCACTTGCTGTTTCTGCACTGTCCATGGACAGCTGTTTTGTTGCAATTTCAGCGTGATCGCAACTTCTGATACTACCTGCCAGGTACTGACCTCATCGCGTACATGGTCCACGCCGACACCCGCACTCACACACACACACAGACACACACACACATACACACACACACACGCACACACACACAGATAAACACACACACACACAGACAAACACAAACACAAACACAAACACACACACACACACAAGCCCTTTGCGGTCGCGAGCACCGCACGCAAGTGGTGTGAGGCCACTAGGGGATTCTCTGCAGCTGTTGCCCCCCGTGTAGCTTCGCTCTCCTTCCCTGCCATTGGATTGGACATCCAGCACGCGCCACTGGTCCAGCAGAGTGTTTCCCATTTTTCAGGCCGGGGCAGGCTCCCGATATCATCCCTGGCCCTTGGTTTACAGATTTGGACTTTTTGGCTGATACACGGGTTGGGCACCCGCACTGACTGACCCATTACAGCAGGACATTGGTGTTTTCCCTTGGATTTCGGTGTTGGCTGCTGACTACACCTGCTGGACAAAGGTATCCCTTGTGCAGATCAGTTAGCCGCACCTATGCACTTTTTCGAAATAGTATTGGGATTCATCATCACACTACAGGTGCATGCACACCGCAACCCGGTCCCAAGTCCGGGGATGGCAGATGGTTCAACATTTCCCTGCAGACCGACTCAATCCCAAAGAAGAATTTACGACTGTTCGGGGTTCCACCTTCAAAGCCATCAGGGTGAGGGTTACTGTGGCTCCATACCCACAGTGGGAGCAGACAATTGGATTACGTCTTTTTGTCAGAGCACTGCAAAACATGGACAACAGCCGCCAATGAGCACACGCTCGAATCGTCCCACAGCACCAGTTACAGCAGTACAGAAGAGGAGCTACAAACGGGCCTGCCGCAGAGCGATTTTGAATGGATTTTCACACTATCATGGTCACCGCATGCAAGTGGAGGACTTCCCCCCCGTCTTGGTTCAGAAGCTTCGATCTGACTCCAAACCAGTACGATGTTCTCAGCCTCCCAATGCAGCGGCACCATGCAAAGGTCGATTAACCTGCCTACATTGGAATCCTGGAGGATTGGCTCAGACAACGTTGGCTGAAATAAGGCTCTGGCTGCAACACCACCCAGTGGACATTGTGGTATTAACGGAGACGCGTTGGAGCTTTTCATCCACCTGGAGTGACAAAGCATGGATGTATGTGCATTCGGCTTCAGCTGACTACAAAAGTGGTGGAGTATTGATCATGATCTCCAGACGTTTGGCATGCCCAGAGCAAATTGGCCATCAGGCCATCGTGGATGGTCGTCTTGTCCATGTCCGAGTGCATTTCGACTCCAGGGCGCTGGACATCTTGGCGATTTACCAGCATGTTGACAACAGGAACAAGATCTCCGCTCAGCAACGGGAACAGGTATGGGATGCCCTCAATACGGCACTTGACAAACAGCCTTCCCGTAACAATTTGATTTGTGCAGGAGATTTCAACTGCTCACTGGATTCTCATCCACCGTGGATTGGTACGACCACATACAAATGGCATGGGAGGATGACCACTGGATCCACCCATCATGACCAGGCACGACTCCAAGGCATTTTGAAGCTGCATGGCCTCACAGCCATCAACACTTGGGGTGCATCAGGAGCCACTTATGTCCATGGGGGTACCACATCCAGGATTGACCATTTTTTAATTAAAATGTTGGCCAGTGACGGCATCTCCAAGCAGGTCCAGTTTTTGAATGACGCAGATTTTGTACCTGCCAACAATACCCATCCTTTGTAATATCAGAGCCAAGCACATGGCATATCAGACATATGATCGACCCACATCATGCACATTCCTGCAACGATCCAAGTGTAGGATTGCCGGACTTCAGGAGACTCAGGCATGGCACGACTTACGACAGCAAGTTGTGGAAGCAGTTCATGCGGACCACCAGGCCCTTTCCCCAGAAGCTCTCATTCAAAAAATACATGATCAGGTCTCTATTGCGTTTCACCAATTTTTCTCTCCCAAGAACCCCCCTGTGTCTCAGGCAGATCTTTCCGTGGTTCACCACACAATTGTAGACAAATGGTATTTCAAGAAGCAGTTGCGGTCTCTTGCACAGACGGGTAGAGTGAACTTACTCATGATAATGCAGGCATGGCATCATCGCAGCCGATACCAAGTGCTCCAACGCACCCAACAGAAGGCCCTCCGACAGGCCCGAAAGGAACAGTTTCAAGCGTTGTGCCAAGAGGTATCTAATGCAGCCCATGTCCATGACACACACTCCATGTTCAACATCATCAACCGCTTTGCGCCCAAACGTCCATTGGCACGGGCACGGCTTAGGGGACCAGATGGCACTATCGCCGATCAATACATGGCACATTCCCTCACAGTGGCTTTTGTGAAACAGATGTGGCAAGGCCCCAGCCGCCTGCCGACATTCTTTGCGGCACCACCGGGGATTCCCTTTGAGTTAGACGAATTGGTTGAAGCGGTGGCAAAGGTCCACACCAACAAGTCAGTTGCGCAGCCTTTCCTACCAGGAGTTGTCTGGCGCAGTGCTCCTTGGGAAGTTGCCAGCTTTGTTTATAGTCTTCTCCAAGACTGGTGGTCCCAATCACCCCCAATCATTCCCAAAAATTGGAAGGACTCTTGGTTATTTTTCCTCCCCAAACCGGGAAAACCCAATACACACCCCGACCAATTACGACCCATATCACTCATGGAGCCGTTGGGAAAAATCGTCATGGGGCTGATCACCACCAAAATCAAAGCTTGTATTTTCCCTCAGTTGAATCAATTCCCGCAGTTTGGTTTTCTACCGTACCGTGCTGCAACTGACGCGATCCTGCGGGTTTCACACCATAGTAGGAGTGTCCGGGAAATGGTGGCTGCTCACCGGCGTACCACCAAGAACCAGATTGCCAACCAAGCCAAACTCACCGTTTGTGGAGGACTCTCATTGTTTCTGGACTTGAATCGGGCATTCGACAGTGCAGACAGGCGTGCCATTTTTGAACATCTCATCCAATTAGGCACTCCGCCCAATTTGGTGCAATTGGCAGCCAGCTGGCATGAAGACACTCATTACAACCTTTCATTCAGAGGTGCCACCACATCAGTCCCTGTAGGGAAAGGCCTACGACAAGGATGTAAACTGGCCCCCCTGTTGTGGGTGAGTTTCATGGACCTTTTGCTGAGACAGGTCGCCCAAATCACTGGATATCAATGGGTTCATGATTGCTTGACAATCTACGCAGATGACGTGCATGTAGGTTGCCTGTATCGATCCAAACATGAACTTCACACCCATTTGGTAAACATTGGTCATACCCTAGATGTGATTGAGAACATGAAGCTGTCTTTGTCTTACTCCAAGTCCCACATGCTGATTGCCTATGCTGGCACCAATGCACGGGTAGCTCTCAAAGGCATATTGCACAGATCGCCCACGGGCGCCAGCATCCGTGTGCCCCGCCTGGGAAGAGAACATACCTGCTTGCCGCTGCGCAGTAAGGGCTCCTACCTTGGTGTTTGTATCAGCTATCATGCCTTTGAACTACAGACTTGGAACCATCGCAAACAAGCCAGCTGGTTAGCATTTGCCCGGTTGCGTGCATGGCTCAGAAGCAGGCAATTGACGCGTGCCCATCGCATGTATTTGTGGAAGACTTGTGTGTTTACGGTGCTAACCTATGGTCTACTAGCCACCAATGTGACCATACCAGTCCTTCTCGACTTTCAGGGCACAGTATACAAAATGGTCCGCACAGTGCTACAAGACCATTCGTATATCACCCACACCACACATCAAGCTGCATTTCAACAGCATCGGATCGATCCCCCGCTTGAGATGCTTCGAGCCCTTGCCATGGGCCTGCTGCAACGCATCCAGAGGCGTGCAACCATTTTGAGCCCTAATGATTTTTTGCGTCATTTGGACTGGAATCAGCTTCACGACCTCTTGCATCTCATTCACAGCATGCAAGTGCATGCACCGGAGGTGCCCATAAGTGCCAGCCCGGACGATCCGATCCGAGTCCAGGCACGTCAGCAATGTCCTCACTGCCAATTTGCCACAGATTCCATTCCCAACTTGCGCAGACACTTGACCACACACCATGCCAGTCCCCAATACCGTACGATCTCAACATCCCCAATTGCAATGACACTCAATGGTAAACCCCAATGTAACAATTGTCACTTTACTTTCTCCTCATGGAAAGCCTTTATTGTCCATGTTCAACGAGCTTGCTGCCAGGTGCCTCCCATGATGCCCACATCGACCACAGATGTACGGCTCACGCCAATGCCAGCCAGAGATCAGGTGTATCGGCACTTTCAGGTGACAACACAGCCGTTCTGGCCTGAGTTAGAGCGTTGCCTGCATAATGATGATTGGCCCACCCTTTGCCAACTGTCGGTGGGTTTGGAACATCTCACACACCACTGCGCCATATTTGGCACATGGTGCAACAGGTTTCAAGAATTGCACAGCCACTACCGCCTCTACCATGATGAACAGCTGAAGGGTGGAGTTGTCAAAGGGGCACAACTCACGCATGTGATGCAACTGGTCTCACCGTGTGCTCTGTGCGCCAAGCAGTACAGCCGGGTCCATAGCTGTCCAGTGACGTTACAGCTTGGCATTCTCAGGCTTCAGCTACAGGAACCAGACATCCGTGCTCAGCAGGAACTGACATGTGAAATTTGTGTTCAGCAGTTTGATGATCAGGGACAATTGTATCAGCATATGGCCAGGGACCACAACCACACACTGAACGACTGGGTCCCTTCTAGGGACTCTGTTCAGGGCAGTGATCAATGCCGGCACTGCTCCATGCAGTTTGACAGTCGCTCAGGCCTGCGACGTCACATCACTGAGGGTAGATGCGATGCATTTGATCCGTTGGCTTCACACAATCCCATGGACAATACCCACAAATGGAGCGCATGGCTACATACAGGGGATTTTTCTCCCAATGGCCTCTCAGCACACCAGCGGCTTCAGTTGACTACCACATGTCAGTTTTGTGAGGCCAAGTACATGCGCACAGGCGACGTTGTAGCGCATCTACTCCAATCACATGGACCACTGTGGAACTCATCGCGACCCATGCTGAGGTACTTCCTCCAGGTGGTCATGGCCTCTAGAGGTTGCATCTGTAACCCTCAGGCGCATGAGGTGGGACTTGCTCACATTTGCACACCATTGCGTCAGGTTGCGATGATGATGGTCAACAGTGATGTGCAGCTCTTGGTCCCGACTCAGTTTCATGTGGACACACTGGCACCCATGCTCACGCCATTGCGGGATGAAGCCCTGACACAACAGATGATTGCTTCCCTAGTCTCCAGGGACTTTGCAAAGCTCTGGACTGATACAACGGTGGTGCAAGCCCTGAAATCCAGATGCATGCAATGTGGAGGCCACTATCCACCGGCAGAGCTCCTGCGACATCTCCTGACGGTGCACCCTCAAACATGTGCGTGGGCCACTCAGATTGCCTTCCAACTGCATGACCTTTTGCCAAAGCTGCAGTCGCAAGATTTTCAGTGCACGTTGTGCCAACAAGTTTACAATTTGCCTGCAAATGACAATGACCAGCAGCTACAGCAAAGAATGCAGATCCAACGGAGTCATTTTGTCTCAAGCTGCCCGGTGGTCCTCCAGATTGCCATTCTGCTACAGCCTCTTCATGGACGCTCTGATGGATCCCAACGACCAGGCTCTGATGGAGGGACTAGCAGCCCTTGGCCCTCTCCTATTGGGGTCTCGGAAACATCAAGAGGGAAGCGTCGAAGAACAGCATCCCAAGCGGCACAAGGCCAAGGCCAAGGACGACCAAGAGCACGACGGGCTCAACAAGGAGGCGATCACAACGCTCCTTCGACTGATGGGACAACTTCTTCTCAGCCACGAGAGGAGCATCCAGCTGAACCAAAGACAGGACTGCTTCGTTTTGTTCTGCCAAAATCGACCGGAGGGCATAGTTCCTCATCTGGCAACGTTGGCCAGCAAGTGGCGGGAGGATTTGCCCCAGCAGAAGGACAACACGAGATGGCCCAACCTCAGGACCTACCTGATGAAGGGAGTGATCACAGAACTCCACCGACGGGTCCAACAGCTGGCAGCCAGCAAACAAGGCGATCAGCTGTGGGATGTAGCGGTGAACAAAGGCACCATTCATCCGGACGGGAGCTGGAGCTACCAGAAGTGGTCACCAGAACAGAAGCAGCTGATCAAGGCCTCCCGCAGCCCAGTGACCATGGCACAGATGCTTCGGAATCTCCAGATCTTGGAGGAGCACTTCCAGAGCAACGCACACGTGGTGAGGTTCCAGAGCCTCAAGAACCCCCAGAGCAGCCAGGAAGCAATCCCGTGGATCTTACAGATCTCACATCGCGAAGCCGAAGCCTGGGAACTCATGGTGGAGCTCTGTCACAACACAGTGTGGTCGTTGCTAGGAATGTCGGTCAAACAGCATTCCCAGGTGCTCTCGAAACCGGCCTTGCTCCTTCAACAAGCCATGGGCAAAGGCCACAACCCCCAGGGGAAGAGCCGCGGCCGCGGGAAAGGCAAGACCTCTCAGAGCCCTTAGATGCTGCAGTCCGACAAAGCTTGCACGACCGCGCTTTGCAGCTTGCCATGGCCAATCCGGGGAATGACTGCTATGCCAATAGCGCTTTTGTGAGCATGATCTGGGCCACTTTATCCAGATCTGCCTTCACATTTCAAGATTGGGGCGCACGATCAGCCATCCTACAGCAAACCCTTGAACATGCAGATGGGACCCTTTTCTCACTTGAAAATGCTTCATGGTTTCAGCATTTATTAGAGGGTTGGAATGAGGATGGGGAGCAGGCTGACAGTGCGGAGTTTACACACATGCTATCCAGCTGGACTGCAATGTCGGCCATATCCAACTGCTGGGAGCGCCGAGTGCAAACAGAACAAAGCACTGTGTTGCATGATGCAGGTGACAAGTTCATGCCATTGACACTGCAATTTGACCCTCAACTTGTCGACCATCATGAAATCCAACTGTCTGCGCTGCTTAGGACGTGGCACACCGAGCTTGGTATGCTGGCTGGACTCACGGACCCTGAGGACTTGCTGCTTTTGCATGTGGACCGCATGATTCATGCTCCTGACGGAACGGTTGCCAAATGCCAAGCGGCCCTTCGGTTTGGATGGGAAGTTCAGATTCCGGTCTTGGGGTCCCATTCATGCACGTGGATGCCATACACCGTGATTGCCTGCATTGCTCATTTGGGAGGTGCCCAGAACGGCCACTACCAGGCCATTCTCCGTACCTATCCCGAAGTCTCGGACCTGGCCAGCCCCTCAATGTGGATGCTTTGTGACGACGGCCATTCCCCAAAACGCATTTTGAATATCCCAGAGATCTTTGCACAGGGAATCACATGCCTCTGGATGTGCCAGACGAACAAGGCCGACCTCCACAGACTGATGCCAGGCAGGACTCCCACAGGTATCGCTGACTCCGATCTCCTGGCCCTTTTGGCCACGCAGCCGGATCCAGAACCGTGACATTGAGTGTTTCCACCCATGCACCCAGCTTCCCCAGCTGGTTTGTTCCTCATACCCCTGTTCAAGCCCTCTGAAGCCCAGAGTGTACCCCAGTCCACAAGGGCCACGAAAAGAAGCCCAAAAAAAAAAAAAGAAGGGCCACAAAAAGAAGCCAAAAAACAAAAAAACAAAAAAAAAACTTTCGTCTCACCATGGAATCCAACGTGGCTAACTCCCCTGGTGGGTCGCCCAGCGATTCTGGACATTGAACCCGGCTGTCATGTCCGCCACAACAGAGTACCAGAGAAACTCATGTCACGGAAGATCCTTTTACAGAGCTGCCTTCAAAGCCGCATAGCCTACCTTTGCAGTCAGTTGTGTCACATCCCATCCTGACACTGCATTTGTTGTTTCACATCGGCATTTTGCTAGGGCCTAACAGGCAACCACTTTTGTTGATTTGCATGGGCATTTTGCCTGCTGCCGCTGCCTGCGGCACTGCACCCTGCGGACAACTACCAGTTGTCAGGCCATATGAGATGGGCCTCATTGCCATTTTGGCGTTGTTTCACTGCGGCATTTTGCTAAGGCCTAGCCGGCGCTCCCCATCGAATCTTGGACGGTGGCATTTTGCCAAAAAAAAATCCAGTGGTCACGCAAAGTTTCTCTACCGATGTTTGCCTAGCAGGCGCTTCCGACTCCATTATTGATCTTGCCAGCGATGACAGGACACTGCCTTGAGACGAACATGGCCCGGCCCTGCCTGTAGCCACCCCCATGCACCCAGCTGCCCAAGCTGGTAGATCCCCATTTCTCCCAGCTTACATGCCCTCTGAATCCCAGAGCGTACCCCCAGTGCTAAAGGGCCACCAAAAGAAGCCCCCCCCCAAAAAAAAGGGGGCCACTAAAAGAAGCCCCCCCAAAAAAAAAACAATTTTGTTGCTTCTCAAATAGCGAAGTTTCACAATGCTGTGACCAAAGCGGCCAACTCCCCTGGTGGGTCGTCCAGCGTCACATAGGCCTTGCACTTGAGACCTGAGGCCAACTCCGTAGCTCTCATAGTCCATCAATAGCTGTCACGCCTTTTTCCCATCAGGCGTGGCAGGCTGCTGCGGTGTACAGGGACAGATTCTCATAACGAGAACCAAATGCAAAATCATGCATTTGAAGGGCTAGCGCCGACTCTGACTGCAGAAAAGGAGCGTGGAAAAAACACACACACACACACACACACACACACACACACACACACACACACACACACACACACACACACACACACACACACACACACACACACACCCCCACACACACACACACACACACACACACACACACACACACACACACACACACACACACACACACACACACACGCAGCAGTCACACACACACACAAAACCACCACACACACACCACACACCCACACCCACACACCACGCACGCACACGCACACGCACACGCACACGCACCCGCACCGCACCCGCACCCGCACCCGCACCCGCACCCGCGGCACCCGTGCACCCCCCACCACCCACCCCACACGCGCGCACGCACACCAACACGACACACGCACACCGCACACACGCACACACCACGCACACAACGCACACACGCACACACGCACACACACACCCGCACTCACACACACACAGACACACACACATACACACACACAGATAAACACACACACACACAGACAAACACAAACACACACACACACGCACACACGCACACATACACACCCACGCACACACACACCCACACACACACATCATCCAAACGCCAGTCGTGGGCCATCCGTTTTCGTGATGGTCTGCGCTGTACGTTTGCGGACACATAATCAATGGTCACGCATCGATTGCCCTTCGCCGCACTTCCTGGCGTGGGGCATCTTTGATCGTGGCCGCACACCACACACATACTCGCACACACACACACACGCACACCCACACACCTCACCCACAAACACAACTCATCCGTACACAACTTACTCACACATACTCGTCCACACCTAACTTACTCCACACCAATCCTTCACCATCTCTTTTCTCTTTCTTGCTTACCCCATGCCGTCTTTGCCTTTCTTTTGTTGCTTGTTGGAAGAAGTTGACTTGTGGGGTTATCCGGTCCTTTAATTTTTTTTCCGAGCCCGTTGCCTTTCGGCGGGTCTAGGGTCTTGAGTCTTACTCGCGGACCAGCAGGGAATCTAGTCACCACCAGCAGTCTCAGCGACACAAGAGTGCCGCGATACCAACTGCACCACGAGGACGACTTCATAGCCTGTAATGAGAGCACTAAAGCAGTCCCGCTGGGTAAAGTAATGGTCTATCCCATGCGGTGCCAGGGGCCCGATTGTCAGCAAATCGCACAGCAAGCAATTGGCCATCTGGCCGATTGGCCTCCGTGGCTCCTTCGGTCCCGGCCGGTCTGAACGGGGTCCCAGTACGTACACTTTGGATGTGGACATAGCTGACTTGTGCCACGTAGAAGACTACGGGCAAGCTGGCTCGCCCATCTGGCTGGGAAACCAGCAATGAGTGCCGAAACTCGATTGGTGATGTTGACGTCCGACATTTGTCGCATATGAGAAGTGGGGCTCGCCATTGCTTTTGCGGGCCCACTCGGGCGTGGCATTTGTTGAGTTCGAATCTTCTCTGGCTGTCACAATGGTTCTGCAAGGATCGGCCTGATCTAATTCGTGGCAGATCTTCAGAGGATTCTTTGAGTGACGCCTCTGTTGAATCATTTCATCCATAGATCTCCAGCCAGACCCATAACAGGTTGCCCGTGTGATCAAGTCGCGGTATTAAGCAGCTCAGGTGTGATACGGTGAGCATCAAAAAAATGATACCATCAATCATTTGGATCCGCTCATCAACTACTGCTCGGGCAACGTCTACTTTCGTGCCTTTGAGACGGTGTACCAAAATTGCCCCTTCCATTATGGGAGGCACAACGCCATAAAGGGGAGCGATATACATCAGTGGCATATCCGTACAAAATGTCGAGCGTGGCAGGGGACGGGAAGTAACCACTTCGTGTCAATCTGTGATATCGCGATTTAGAGAGAAAAGCTTCTGCAGTCTTCTCAGGAAGCTTGAGTTTACTTTAGTTGGCAAGAACAAGCCGGTATCGGCGTACAACTCGTGTGCCATTCACATTCACCACCATGGCGATTCGCCACCATGGCGATAGCAAGTGGAGGTCGATCTTGTGGGAGGAAAGGTGGGGGGAGCCCTGGTTTCCGCACAGTGCTGTGTTGCTTTTTTCTCATAAATCTTGTACGGCGAGTCTGATTGTTGTGTTTCGCTTTTCCCTTTTTGCTTGGTTGCTCTCGCCATACCAATCTTAGTTAATGCAAAGCCATTTTCTTTTGCAGTGTGCTATATGGCCCCAAGTCGCCTGCAATGACTCCCTTGTTTTTGTTTTTGGTTGCTGTTCCTTTGCTTGTTTGGTTTTTGGTTTGTTCTGTTGTGTTTCTTGTTTGGTCGTCTTTTCGGTTTCATTGCATGGCGACGGCCTATAGGACTGTGTACTGGTCCTTCATCTTTTTTTCCCAAAAGCATCTCCGATGCTTGGGTTCTCGTTTAGTTGCACTCGCCGCGGGGGAGCGAGACTGAGTGGTCGACGGAGATGTGTTGGACGGAAGGAAGGAAGGAAGGGAAGGAAGGGAAGGAAGGGAAGGAAGGGAAGGAAGGGAAGGAAGGGAAGGAAGGGAAGGAAGGGAAGGAAGGGAAGGAAGGAAGGGAAGGAAGAAGGAAGGAAGGGAAGGAAGGGAAGGAAGGGAAGGAAGGGAAGGAAGGGAAGGAAGGGAAGGAAGGGAAGGAAGGGAAGGAAGGGAAGGGAAAATAGGGGGAAGGGGAGGAAAGGAAGGGAAGGAAGGGAAGGAAGGGAAGGAAGGGAAGGAAGGGAAGGAAGGGAAGGAAGGGAAGGGAAGGAAGGAAAGGAAGGAAGGGAAGGGAAGGAAGGGAAGGAAGGAAAGGAAGGGAAGGAAGGGAAGGAAGGGAAGGAAGGGAAGGAAGGAAGGAAAAGGAACTTCGCTGGGAGGGAGCGAGACCGGATGCTCGACGGGATGAAGCCGTGGAAATAGCTTGGGAAAACTGCGCTGGGAGGGAGCGAGACCGGATGCTCGACGGGATGAAGCCGTGGAAATAGCTTGGGAAAACTGCGCTGGGAGGGAGCGAGACCGGATGCTCGACGGGATGAAGCCGTGGAAATAGCTTGGGAAAACTGCGCTGGGAGGGAGCGAGACCGGAGGCTCGACGGGATGAAGCCGTGGAAATAGCTTGGGAAAACTTCGCTGGGAGGGAGCGAGACCGGATGCTCGACGGGATGAAGCCGTGGAAATAGCTTGGGAAAACTTCGCTGGGAGGGAGCGAGACCGGATGCTCGACGGGATGAAGCCGTGGAAATAGCTTGGGGAAACTTCGCTGGGAGGG
>CAMXCT020002652.1:0-32500 GCA_947184155.2 Cladocopium goreaui
TCCTTCAAGGAGATTGATTCCAGTGAGATTCCAGGAGTTCTGCGAACTGACTCTGAGTCGTCGATCAAACTGTTGAAAGGTTTGGATTTACCACGAAAATCTCGACACCTTGAGATTCGGATTGAATGGCTTCGAGAGAGAGCGGAACTGGGAAAGTTGAAAATCCACTATGAGAAGGGGTCCAATAATCCAGCTGACGCTTTGACCAAATGCCTGGGGAGCTCAATCTTTGGGATACACAGAGCAGCAATGGGTTTCGAGGTTTTGGACGCTCCTCTGGGAGCCATCATGGCCATTTCGAGTGGTTTTGTGTTCATTGAGGTGTGTTGCAAACCGGACTCCAGTATTTCCAAGGTAGCTAGAAGGTTTGGATTTCTGTACATTGGTGTTGTTGAGAATATGGAAAAGAAAACTGTTTTTGATCAGGTGGTTGCTGCATTGAGAGATCTGGGAAATTCAAAGGTTTTTGTCCATGTTTCATCACCATGTTCTTCGGGATCTCCATTAAGAAATTTCAGGGGTGACGACACGGCCACTGAAGCGGATGTGATTTGGTTTGATGTTATTCCTCATGTTGCCAAAGACATGAAATTGAGGAAATATTCATCTGTCGAGTTGCCATGGAGGAATGCGATTTGGACTCATGCCATGACCACGAAGATTCTGAATCAAGCTCAACACAAACATGTTGCGGCTGTGCACTTGTGCTCAACAGGTTCAATGACTAAGGACGGAGAACCAGTTGGAAAGGTGTTGAAGTTCACCAGTAACAGCAAGTTGATGGTTGGTCGGTTGGCCAAGGACTTTGGACAGTGTCACTGCACTCAGAAACATGCTGGTTTGACTAATGTGGATTGGGCAGAAACTGCTTTCTACAATGAGAATCTAGCTGTTTCGATTGTTCGCGGTGCTTTGGACGCATTGAGAAATGATGGATAGTTTTGTTGTTGCTGTTGTGAATTGAGAATTGAGGATGATAGGTTTCTTGATTCGATTTTGGTTTTCGAACTTGAGCTGACGAAATAAAGTTTGATCTGAAACGATCGTGCACTAAA
Source organism: Cladocopium goreaui (assembly GCA_947184155.2). Classification (NCBI taxonomy): domain Eukaryota; class Dinophyceae; order Suessiales; family Symbiodiniaceae; genus Cladocopium; species Cladocopium goreaui. The sequence continues at coordinate 1,056 of CAMXCT020002652.1, forward strand.
ACTTTGAAACTGATCTCAATGCGAAGCATGGGACATGTCTTGGACTTGATGCAAACTGTTTTGAACTTGTCTGAAACGGACTGGACTTGACATGCGTTGCAGTTTGAAAGGTCTAAGATCTTTGACTGGAACATGTATAGTTTGAGGTGTGTGTATCTGGTATGTGGGCGGGCCTCGAAGGTCTGTGTGGGTGCCAGGTAGGCAGGTCTCGTTCTTTCTTGCGTTTCACTGACTTTGCTCTGGTAGCTACTGTGGAGATCTGTTTGGATTCTTGGCTTAGGCTTTGTGTTGTTTCGGATTCTAAGTAGCGCCGAAGTAAGACTTACGTTTTACTCTCCTCACTTGCTGAAGCCATGGCTGTGTCTAAGAATGCAGCTGGATATAGTGGTTTGACAGAAGATGAGGAGAAGCAGTTGAAAGCACTGTTGAATAAGGCTCAGCAGGCTCCGAAGGCGTCTGGTGGATCAGCAATGGCTGATGCTTCCAAGCGTTTGAGGGGAGAGAGTGATTCGGACTTTGAAGCAGTTGGATCTCCAACTACTCCAAGTGAGCTCTTCCGAAGTGAAGATCGCAAGGAGGTTCCATTGCCAAAGAATTGCACTCTGAAGGAGTGGTCTCACACGGTGTGCCAGCTTCCGAAAGTCAATGGTGAGCCGAAGTGGAAGGGAAAGACTTATTCTGAACTGCTTAGGATGGCTATTGACGGTGACATTGAGCTGGACAAGTATCTGGGATTCATTTTCAAGAAGTATCATGGGTCCTATGATGGAACTCACAAGTCTCAAGCCGTGGACTTGGCTGGGTTTCTTCTCTATATGGAGTTTGATCCTGAGAGAGAGCCAGCTGGTTCTTGGAAGAGAGTGGCTTGAAGAGAGTGGTTAAGCCATGATCTCAACGTGACTCCGGTCATCGATGCATGGGCTTTGCGATTCTGAATGTCTCCAAGGGGACCTGATTTATTGGAAAGGTCTATGTATTGAAATAAAGGTATCTGGCTTCGATTGCAATTTCTGTTAGACACATGGTGTCGCTTTGGGTTTTTGCGGTCCAGCTGGAAGAGAATGGGATCAATGTGGCTCCGGCCAACAGCTTTTGATACAGGAGACTTCCTTTCTGTTAGACACTGAATACTTTTCGAGTGGGATGTGTCGTTTTGGGTTTGGAAGCAGCACGCCGAAAGGGGGTGTGAATATATGGTATTGGACCGTCGTGCTTCTTCACGATGTACGCTGGGATTAGACCGTTGTGCACCTCTATTTGGTACAATAGTTCATTGGATGATGCTTCTATGATACTGCATTTGACATCGGTATTCATTGAGAATATGCACTTTTGATGAGCTGAGAATGTTCTAGAATGGACGGTATTTCATTGGATGCTATTTCGGTGACATTGCGTTTTGACCACTGTCTTTGCTGGAATTTGCGTTTTCAATGAGACGAGAGTGTTTTCGGGCTTTAGGGATTTAGCCGATTTGGTCACAGTTTGTTTGGAACGGTTTTGGAAACATTTGAACATTTTCGGAAACGTTCGGAACATTGAAGAAGTATTTCAATCACCTTTGGACCATTTGAAGATGATTTGACATCACGAAGTTGTTCGTCAAATCATGCTGTAAAGATTTCTGTGAGTATCATCATTGGATGATATGGAAACGGCAAGTTTTGGTGCAACCAATTTTGTCGATGTTGTATACACAACATCTCCTGTGAAGCTAAGGTGCTATGGGTGGTTGATTCTTTATTATCCCGTTTGGGGTTTCTCCTCGGTGATGACAAAACACCCCGATGTGATGCCACTGTCGGCAGGTGAAAAGGGGTAAGTCTGAGGGGAGAAACCACAAACCTTGGTTTGTTGGTTTCTTGCCTCTGGTTTGTGTTTGGATTGGTTAAATCAACCACTTAATGGTACCAACCAGTTACACACTAGGTCGGAATCGTTGATTGTTGCGTAGGATGTTGTCTGAAACAACTTTTGATCTGGAATCCGCAGTTGGTACAGCAGTCTTTTAGTTTTGAGAAGTCCGTGTGACTTTGTGTTGCTCAACCAGAGAGTGGCTCGAGTAACAAGAGAATTTAAGACACTTGGTTTTGTGCCTTGTGTGACCTGTTTGTTAACGGCGCGAAAAGGATTTGGAACTCGCTGAGCTGAGTTGAGGGTTCATTAAGATTTTTACAAGTTTCAGCTTGCTGACAACAACACTTTCTCTCTAACCGTCCAAACAGGACTATGTACATAGTCCGGTCTGCAACTACCGTGCGCTATCTTTCTCCCTAGTACGCGTGCCATACATTGCGCCTACGTTCTGTGTTAAGCTAAAGTGCCTCAACCGAAGCACGTTCGGTTGGGGCACTCTATGTTTGCAAGAGAGCGAACAAAACTGCAATCCAAACCAAAACAACCTACCAAACAATCTGTTTTTGACATGTTTAAATTGGCAAAGCGGAACGCAGCTATTGGAAAACACAAACTTTTTCAAGTGTAAATGTGAATCTTCAATTTTGAATTTCAGAGGAAATTCCCATGTTTCACTTGTGAAATCTGAGATGTCAAAATTTATAGTGGACCCATGTGCAAAATCTCACTCTATGTTCGTGTGGCCATCCTGTTTTAAGGGTATGGGTGGGCGGGTTCGTCCTTGCAATTTGCCATGGACGATTTTCGTCCCTACCCAAACGTTGTTCCACCCAAAATTCCCCATGGCGGGGGTAAAGGAGAACAGTCCATAAAGGAGAACACTCCAGCTGGCATGCCAGCTGGAAAACAATTCTTACACATTTTTGTGAACCTGAGTTGTTGCCAGAGTGGACTAAACTAAAACTGATCTCCGGCCCCACGTTCACCTTGGGTCAAACCGAACTTTGAACCCGAGACCATTGCAAAGCAAAAGGCGAAAGAGAAGACCGGACTCTCATCTCGTTAGATCTTTGGGGAATGCACATGTCAGCTTTCGATTTTTGCAGTTGTCCGCATTTCGTTTTGCTGAAGCTGTGTCGTGATGTTGTTTATTTCGAGATGTTTAAGTTTGGGGTTTTTGGTTTGTAAGTTTTGTTTACGCGCAAGTTGGTGCGTAGTTTAGTTACGCGCAAATAGGGACCCAGTGCGTTTAAGTCTCAGACTTTGGACTAGGTATAGGAGAAGAAGAGTTCAATGATGCCTTGCTCAAGATATTGAACGCAAAATTTGTCATCCCGACTTCAATGCCATCAGTGTTGGGGAAACTACAATATGCTGACTCACATGTTTGGGGCAGAGCTGGACGCTTGGCTCTCGCAAACCTGCGGGAGTTGGGCCATACGTCCCGTCAAGGTTCCGCTTGAAGAGTCCCGAGTCAAAGCTTTTGGAGTCCCTAGAGATCCCGGCCGAAGACCTTTGTTGCGGATGGCATCCAGCGACCGGTTCTGACTTTCACTGACGGAGGTTTGGAGTACGACGAGGACGTGCCTCGGGCGACTGTTGGTGGCGTGTGCTTGAGACCTGACGGTCAGTGCGAGGTTTTTGGCGCTGCGGTCCCCGACCGTGTCTTGGAGAACGGGCAGGAAGGTGGCAAAACCCATGTGATTGGCCTTGTGGAATTGTATGCATGCGTCGTTTCACTTTTGCATTGGAAGCCTGATGTTTCATCGAGATGTGCCATTCTCTCTTTGTCGACAATTGGCCAGCTCTTGATGTTCTTGTCAAGGGCACATCACTTCAGCTTGAGTGGAGGGATTTGCTTTTACTCCTTGAAGACCCGCTGGAAGATAATTTCATGCTGTGGGTTGCACGTGTGCCGTCGTCCTCAAATGTGGCAGACCACCCCAGCAGGGGGTCGATCAAAGAGCTCGAGTTCTTGAAGCCTTTCAAATGCGTCGAGCCTGTTTGTCCTGTGACGAAACTCCTTCTCAAATCCACAATTTGCTAAAGCAGACCGGGGTGAGCACAAATGCAAATGTGGACATGCAGTCCCAAAAGTATCATGTGTTCAAATGCTTTCTCAAATGGCGAGGAACCACAAGAATGATGGATGATGCAAAACCATATGCCAACAGGATTTCGCCCTTGTCCGCCAGATGAGAAAAAGAGAGAGGGAAACCGTTTCGTCGATTTGCGTGTTTTCACTTCGTGCTGCATTATTCTAAGTTTGAGATGTTATGTTTACCCCGTTTTAAGTTTGAAATGTTGTATGTTGTTCTCCCCTTTATATGCGCAGTGTGCGACGCGTATATTGGCGATGTGTTGGCTACTTATATCCGTGCTATGCCGTTTGTGTGTGAGGAACAAGGTCAATTTATAAGGTAGCAGTTAAACTTGTCTAATAGCTGTTTATAAACAAGACCTTGAAGCCTTTGTTTTAAAGGCGGCCCAAAAAAATGCTGAAACAAATCAGACCAACTCGTTGTGAAGTTATGAGCGGAAGGTTGGATGTCTCACCTTGTGCACTCATGTTTCATGCACGTATGTCTCTGTGGATCCATGGCATCATTATGTTTTTGGAAAAACATGGTCATGATTGCAAATTTGAACACTGTGCGTTGTGAAGTGCGTTGGCTTCTTTATTTGCCATTTCTGTAAAATCCAGAAACTATTTCTTGCACAGGTAGAAACCATTTGCTAAATTCTAGAGACCATTTGCTAAATACTAGAAACTATTTTCTAAATACTGGAAACTATTTGCTAAATACTGGAAACCATTTGCTAAATACTGGAAACCATTTGCTAAATACTAGAAACTATTTGGAAACTATGTGCAAAAAACTGGAAACCATTTGCTAAATACTAGAAACCATCTGCTAAATAAGTATATAGGATATGTAGTTTTTTTTTTAAAAGTAAAGTAGAACAGGTAGAAACCATTTGCTAAATCATGTTGATTTCCCAGAAACCATTACTTGAATCAAAGGGGTAATATTTGCAAGTAAAAAATGATATTGACCATGTTGTCAGGGCAAACCTGGTCAATCTTGGAACACGCATTTGCCAATGGTAGTTTGTGGTGAGAAAAACTAATGTCTTTACCGCACATGCCAGTTTTATTGTACTAGAGCCTCCTTCACCCATGGCTCACCACACTGAAACTGTTGACGCTTGAAACTTGAAACCATCTAGAATCCAATTGGGAGTACTATGGCGCCATACCAGTTGCAATGCTGTTTCAATCCAGGAAAGGGTGTGTCAAACAGGAACATAAACACATACCCTGTCCCAGCGCAGTTTTTGCCAAATGCACCATACAACGCCGCGAATAATTCCACACGCGATACCCACAAGTTGTGGGATCAAAAAAAATTGTTCCCCAAACAAAACCCATGTGGCTGATAGCCTTTGCGGGTGAGTTGGGGGATGGTGTTAGCAGGCCTTTGCCACATGGCATTTTAGACACCTCAGAGGATACCCAAGTCAGGGGTTTCCCCCAAAAGTCCGGACTGGTGTGTGCCTGAACTTTTCTCTATTTGTCAAGGTCTGTCGCGGGAGCCCGGGGGTTCCGGTTTCGTCGGGAGCCTACCAGCTTAACCTTCCTAAGAGGTAAGTATGAAAGGAAACTATTTCTTAAATCCTGGAAACTATTTCTTAAATCCCAGAAACTATTTCTTAAATCCCATAAACTCTGTCTTAGATCCCAGAAACTCTTTCTTAAATCCTGGAAACTATTTGTTAAATATTTCTTAAATCCTAGAAACTATTTCTTAATCTGGGCGCCAAACCCAAGAACCATTTACAAAACCAGGATTGCTTTTACCAATCCCAACCATTGGACAAGGATAGCAGTCAATCACTTAAAATCCAGAGATTGCCCCAGACAAGTGAACCATGTTCTCACCGAGGAAGAGATGCTGCAGGCACCCTTCATTCTGTTTCGTTCTATGTTTATTTTGTTTCGTTCTATGTTCTTTGACTCCTCATCTTAGAATCAGTCACCGTTTCTTTCTTACTTTTCAATCTGTAAGGAGTTTCAATATGTCATAATGTGTCTATATGTGTCTATATTTGTCAACTTAGGTTTTATTTTTTTCTTGGTATATTGTCTTGTTTGATGATTTAGGGCAGAGTAAGGGTATCACAGAAACCGTTTCAAACCGTTTCCCGCTACTTGCTAGGTAATAGTCCGAAACCGTCCGAAACCGCTTCCTACTATTTACCAATTCACCTTGACAAAAACTGCAAATAGTGTCAAATAGTTTCAAAAAGTTTCTGAGAATGGCTAATTAGCAAATAGTCCGAAACCGTTTCAAACCGTTTCAAACCAATCCCTAGAAGGCATAAATTGAATTACTTTTGTAGTTTTTCTTTATTAATGTATTTTTTGGATATTTTTCAAAAGTTTCCAAAACTTCGATTTATTTAGGATATAGTTTCTGCAAATTGGGTTGATTTAAGAAATAGTTTCTGTAAATTGGGTTTATTTAAAAAATAATTTCAAATAGTTTCCCAACTTAGGGTTGATTTAGGAAATCGTTTCTGTAAATTGGGTTTATTTAAAAAATAGTTTTTGGCCTCCACAGACAAAGAGGCCAAGGCACTCCCCAAACTGTGCGTGTGCGTGTGCGTGTGTGTGTGTGTGTGTGCACATCACCATGCGGATTGGGATGCACGACTTATTTTGTGAGAGACCATTTGAAACCAGGTTTTTTCCATGAACGAAATCTATAATCAATTCAGGGAGTCGGGGAATGACAAAAAATTCAACGTTGCAGTGGAGGGCATAAAACTCACGACCGGTTTTTGGAGATATCGACCAAAACGTCTATTTTTTGAATTAGCGTCCAGAAAAAGTAGAACACTAGGGGTCGACCAAAATTTCTTGATCTTTTGAAGACCTAGGTATATAACCAAACCTTGTGCAAAAATATATGCAGACACTATGTAAGACGTCAAAAAGTAGTATTCCGCAGATACCACATAGAGGTAAACATGAGCGTATAGACTGTGCGTAAATAGTACCCAACAAAGAAAAAAATGCGGAGGTGGATGTGTACCCAAAAGGTAGCATGACAGAAGTATAAATGCTGCCCACCACCCCCACACATTTGTGTTGTCGTTCGAATATGTTTACATGTATATCACAACAGCAAGAGGTTTTTTTGAAAATCGCAGGGTTTAATTTCAAGGTTGGGGATGCAGGATATGCAAGAAACAAAATGTTTTCAAAACTTGGGGAACATTCACGATATGTGCGAAAATTGAGATTCGAACCTTTTCATTGCCATGGTCAATGTACAGTGGGGATACCTTTATTATAGACAAAATGCTTTTGACATGGACACCATCTAGTCTTATATAATGTTTGTGATCTCCTCGGTGGCCTGCCAGGCAGCGTTCGCAAACATTGAGTTGCGGCAAGGTCCTTAAAAAAGTGCCAACAAAAAATTGTTTCAGCCTTGACACATCTGCGAAACATGGAGTGTGGATTATTTTGGAAGGTGTTGTAGTTGGTAAGAAGGCATGCATGTTGGAGTTTGTTTGAATCATTGGCTTAAGAACCAATCATGCAGTGAGAAAAACGATTGAACTTCGAAGATGCAGAGTCATCGGATTGCAGAGTGATGTGCGACATGTAGTTTTTTGCAAGGTTCCAAAACTATCGTAAGGGGCTGAGGCACATCAAATTGGCAGTTGTTTCATATTGCTATAACTTCGACGTTTTCACTGCTTATTAGTAGGTTTGAATTATTCCCCCAGTGGTTTCTCAAGTGTTTCTTACAACAAATCTCAATATGTTTATTTATGTATTAGACACCTGTTCTCCTCACTGGCATGCCTTCTGAAGACCTTTTGCAGCGCTACCGACAAAGCATCGAAGAAGAGTTGTTTCAGAAGGTGTTGCCTTTTTGGGATCGACACAGTGTCGACCTGGAACTGGGTGGTTTTTTCGCTTGCTTGGATGAAGACGGGGACATCTATGACAGGCGGAAATTTATGTGGTTGAATGGGCGCCAAATTTACATGTATGCAACAATAGCGGAAACTTATACCTCTGATGAACTGTTCTCATTGAGCAACTCCAAACTGAGCAGAGACAAACTTTTGAAAGATGCAGAAGTGGCAGCAAACTTCATGTACGCGCATGGGGTTCGTGAAGAGGATGGAAAGGTATTTTTTTCGTTGGCAAAAAATGGGCAACCGTACCATATCGAACGCAAAATTTTTTCGGCTTGCTTCTTGTGTCTTGGGGTGGGCTCTGTCGGTGCTGTTCTGAAGAAAGATGGTGAAACAGACAGATCGACAAAACTCATTGAAAAGTGCGTCTGGCTGTTGAAACGAATTGTGACTTGGAGCCGGGATCCGTCTCTGCTTGGAAGGGAAACTTGTGCAGGTGCTCCCATCACAAGTCCCATGAATGTCCCCATGATCATTTTGAATGTGCTGCACGAGTTGCAAACAAAAGGCGCACTTTCAACCGAATCGGCCGCTGCTGACATTGATTTGACCATGGAGGAGGAGTGGTGCATTTCTGAGATTTTGAAGCACGTGAAGACAGAGCGAAAACAAGTGCTTGAAGTTGTCCTTGCTGACGGTTCCTTGTGCCCTGGCTATGATGGACGACACATGAACCCCGGACATGCCATTGAGGCAGGGTGGTTTGTCCTTCAATATGCCAATCGCAACGGCAGGGCTGATCTAGTTCAAGTGGCAGAGCAGATGATTACCTGGTCGTTTGAGGAGGGTTGGGACAAGGAACATGGTGGTTTGTTTTATTTTCTTGATGCAGAAGGCCGTTCTCCCGTGTATTTGGAATGGGACATGAAACTCTGGTGGCCACACAATGAGGCCATGATCGCTTTTGCGATGTTGTATGAAACTCTGGGGAAGGAAGAACATTGGGAGTCCTTCGTGAAAGTGACGGACTATGCCATGAACCACTTTAGCGACCCTCACCATGGGGAATGGTATGGCTACCTGAATCGCGAAGGGAAGGTGACACACCACTTCAAGGGCGGGCCATACAAAGGTTGCTTCCATGTGCCTCGAAGTTTGTTCATGGTCTACCAAATCTTGAGCCGCTGTTCAGCCAAAGCTTGTCTTGTTTCTGAATGACCGTTTGAATGTGACATGTTTGTGACAATTCCATCCCATATAGGTTGCTAGCAGCGCGAAATTGCGCGCACCTGTTGCAGTGCTTCCAAAGTGAGCATTGTAGTAGTTATAGTTTTGCTTCAAAAGTGTACCCACAATCAGTGATATTTGTTGGATGACATGGCGTGCCACTTCCCCCTAACCTGCATCCGATATTTCAGCAAGGTGTTGTTGATACCTGCCTGTCTTCTGCTTGACTTGCAGCGCTTCAAGCTTTTCCGAACCTGGACGGAGCCTCAAACTGTCAACACGTGCATCAACGTCATTACGACATTTTTTTTTTATTTGGCGAATGCAAGCTGACAACTTCTACAGAGCTGATGGCTCTATTCTTTTTTGGGTCATCAAATTCAATTTGTAGGATCCTTCAGGGTGTCATATTCAGCAACAGAATCAAACGGCCACAGAGAGAGAGAGAGAGAGCGAGAGAGAGAGAGAGCTGGCATAGCAGCTGTGCTGTCTTGCAGCGTGATGGCGCTTGCGCTTTCAGAGGACTGCAACTGGCTTTCTACAGAGGTGAGATCAAGATTCCACGTGGAAGAGGGAGGAATTCATCCTACCATATCCTGAGCATTTTCAACTTGGTGAATCTTTTTTCCTCACCCATGCACGATACATGCACGATATCATCAATCAAACTGTTTGGTTCGTTTCTTGTGATTTTTTCATCCGGAATGGGGGGCATGATTGAACCCTTGGCGCTGCCAGGAGGTGAACAGACAGGTTTGCCGGTTTGCCCTTAGGATTTTTTGGGAGACCCCCCATTCCACTGATTTGGAACATCCTTTTTCGTAAAATGGGGAAACTGCCATAATCTCAGACAATGGTACATAAGTGTGCTCGTAGGTGTGAGGTTCATGATTGAAGATCAGAGGCATCGAGAAGATTTAAGCCACTCAAGGCTTTGAAAGAAAGAATCAAGTTTGTTGGGTCCTGTTGGGTACTGGACCTGGAGCAGGACAGTGTCGACAAAGCCAGAAGCGCGGAAGCCTATTGAGACAGCACTAGGGAGCTTGAGGATCCCCGCATGTTGCAGTCGTTGTCATGGGTTATAAAAGGCGCTGAGCGTCAAGTTCGTTCAGCAAGACGACACCCAAATGCGATTGGAAACTTTCTGTGAGCCTTTTGAATAGCATTGGCTGCGACACATTTCTGTGAGCATACCTTCAGCTGACGGTAAATTGCTCAGGTCTGTTTTGCCTCCTATCACCATCCCTCCCAGAGTCTCACACATAATTAGATAATTAGCTTTCCCGTTTGCAAGATTCATTAGTTTCGCTGCTGGAGATCATCGACCAGGTTGGGTATGAACTGTGAACAACAATCCTAGGGAGCATTTCTAGGGTTTCAAGTCGACATACATAAAGAAAGGCAAGCTGTGTGCGCAGATGAGAGCCATCTCTCGCTGAGCATTGCCAAAGATAGTGTTCAAAATCGCCTGTGCAATCCTCAACTGGCGTCCGAAGGAAAGGTTTGGTGTGGTTCAAGATTACTGACCACCCAAAATGATGGTTTGCGACTACCAAGGAATAATTTGCTGCTGTCTTGGTGCCTTCCGTTTTGGGTTTTCCTCCAACCACAATTCAGACTTTAGCCCTTTCAGATGAACATTCCGACAGCATGCGTGCCTTGAAGAACTGCCGACAGCACACAGCGAGATGAACCTTTGCTATACTCTGAATGATGGATACTATGCACTTGGAAGTCTTCGCGTTGGTTTGCACGATTCACATGACTCTGGTCTTTAGGAGTGATGTAAGGGTGCAACATGCCCCCCACCGGTGAGCAGGTGAACATCCCAGCAGAATCTGTGTATTCAAGCAATTAGTCCATATTTTTTTCGGACGTTCACCAGGGTGACCGGGTAGAGTACCCTGCGTCGCTTCAGTCTTGTCGTTGATGTGTCCAGCTTGTCTCTGGAAAAACGAGAAAACTCTTTTCTTAAACGGCGTCAATATATACAGTACCAGTGAAATATGGTTACCCAATTATCCAGTTATCCATATCAACCCTTGCCGGTGCCATTGCTGCATACGCCTCCAGTGATCAGCTAGTGGCAATAAGTCGGTCTTGCAGTCGCAACTCGTCGTGTCGGCTGCCATAAACAAAAAATGCGACTGGAAAGCTGAAGCACTCGGTTCCATTCAATATTACGAAAGCCAGCTAGCTGGCTAGTTGCTGTTTGCGAACGAAGTGAGAATAGGGGGTGTGGGGGGGGGTGGTTGCCGAAAGGGAACGAAATCTCGCCGTGCCCCTGTGTTGAGCGCCAGAAAACGGAGCATTTTGCTGGATTATGTACCACTAGGTAATTTGCTGACGGTGGGGTATCGATTCCCCCTAGGTCCGCCTTTTTGGTGGCCGGAGAGACCATGAGGATGTATTGGAAAATACAATGAAACTGCAGGAAAACATGATAACAATCAGAGGAAATCGTACAAAACCCCCTGGAAAACGGACGAAAACGGAGCGAATGCTAGGAACAAACCATGCAAAATCTGTTGGAACATGGAGGAAACCGGAGTGACTGCTAGGAACAAACTATGACGATGCAGTAAACATGTTGGAAAAAGACAGTGAAAGTGCAGGAAAATGCGATAACAACCAGAGGAAATGGTGCAAAAACGATCGGAAAATGAAGGAGACGGGTAAAACTCTTGGAAAAATACATTGAAAATGCAGAAAACCAGAGGAAATGGTGCAAAAAGGAGACGGGTAAAAATCTTGGAAAAATAGATTAAAAATGCATGAATAGACTGAAAACCCACGAAGAGGATATAGAAACTGCAGGAAAACATGATAACAATCAGAGGAAATCGTGCAAAATCCACTGGAAAATGCTGGAAAGATACAGCGAAGGAAAATGTGATAACAACCTGGCAGGAAAATGTGATAACAACCAGAATAAAGGGTGCAAAATCTGTTGGAACATGGAGGAAACCGGAGCGACTGCTAGGAACAAACTATGACGATGCAGTAAACATGCTGAAAAAATACAGTGAAAGTGCAGGAAAATGCGATAACAACCAGAGGAAATGGTGCAAAAACGATCGGAAACTGAAGGAGACGGGTAAAACTCTTGGAAAAATATATTGAAAATGCATGAAATGCAGGAAACGAGAGGAAATGGTACAAAAAGCCACAGAGGAAAGCGGTGAAAATTGTAGGAAGCATGTAGTAAAAAAAGCTGGACAAAACACAGTGAAAACCTACAAAAGAGAAGAAAGTAACCACAGGAAACGGTAGAAAAAGCAGCGGAAACTGGAAGAAAAGTTGTGACAATATTAGGAAAACGGTGTACAAGCTAGGAAATGCTTGTAACAACTACTCCCCCTCCTTTTACCGTAGTGAAAAAAAGAATCTTCCACGTTAACTAAAGTGACAATTCGGAGGTTTACTTCCATGTTAGTTGCAATGGGGGGGGTAAACTGCTAATTTGTGTTCTTTGGATCTGAGGCCTTTTTTTTTTGGCTAGTTCTTTTTGCCACGAGTTCCCCGGGAATCCTGGGCATTTGTTGATTAACGTAGAAATTTTGAATTTTTCAAGATAAAGCTGGGAATGCCTCCATTTTTTTACAACCAACGATTGGAACGGATAACTTACATAGAAAATTTGCTACTTGAAGTAGGATGTGGCCAGTGCCATGTTAGGGAGCGCTCGGTCCTCCTTTTACCGTAGTGAAAAAAAATCTTCCACGTTAACTAAAGTGACAATTCGGAGGTTTACTTCCATGTTAGTTGCAATGAGGGGGGTAAACTGCAAATTTGTCTTCTTTGGATCTGAACCCTTTTTTTTTTGGCTAGTTCTTTTTGCCACGAGTTCCCCGGGAATCCTGGGCATTTGTTGATTAACGTAGAAATTTTGAATTTTTCAAGATAAAGCTGGGAATGCCTCCATTTTTTAACAACCAACGATTGGAACGGATAACTTACATAGAAATTTGCTACTTGAAGTAGGATGTGGGCAGTGCCATGTTAGCGAGCGCTCGGTCCTCCTTTTACCGTAGTGAAAAAAAATCTTCCACGTTAACTAAAGTGACAATTCGGAGGTTTACTTCCATGTTAGCTGCAATGGGGGGGTAAACTGCTAATTTGTGTTCTTTGGTTCTGAGCCCTTTTTTTTTTGGCTAGTTCTTTTTGCCACGAGTTCCCCGGGAATCCTGGGCATTTGTTGATTAACGTAGAAATTTTGAATTTTTCAAGATAAAGCTGGGAATGCCTCCATTTTTTTACAACCAACGATTGGAACAGATAACTTACATAGAAGTTTGCTACTTGAAGTAGGATGTGGCCAGTGCCATGTTAGGGAGCGCTCGGTCCTCCTTTTACCGTAGTGAAAAAAAGAATCTTCCACGTGAACTAAAGTGACAATTCGGAGGTTTACTTCCATGTTAGTTGCAATGGGGGGGGTAAACTGCTAATTTGTGTTCTTTGGATCTGAGGCCTTTTTTTTTGGCTAGTTCTTTTTGCCACGAGTTCCCCGGGAATCCTGGGCATTTGTTGATTAACGTAGAAATTTTGAATTTTTCAAGATAAAGCTGGGAATGCCTCCATTTTTTTACAACCAACGATTGGAACGGATAACTTACATAGAAATTTGCTACTTGAAGTAGGGTGTGGGCAGTGCCATGTTAGCGAGCGCTCGGTCCTCCTTTTACCGTAATGCAAAAAAAAAACTTCCACGTTAACTAAAGTGACAATTCGGAGGTTTACTTCCATGTTAGTTGCAATGGGGGGGGGTAAACTGCAAATTTGTGTTCTTTGGATCTGAGCCCTTTTTTTTTGGCTCTTTTTGCCACGAGTTCCCCGGGAATCCTGGGCATTTGTTGATTAACGTAGAAATTTTGATTTTTTCAAGATAAAGCTGGGAATGCCTCCATTTTTTAACAACCAACGATTGGAACGGATAACTTACATAGAAATTTGCTACTTGAAGTAGGATGTGGGCAGTGCCATGTTAGGGAGCGCCCGGTCCTCCTTTTACAGTAGTGAAAAAAAATCTTCCACGTTAACTAAAGTGACAATTCGGAGGTTTACTTCCATGTTAGTTGCAGTGGGGGGGTAAACTGCAAATTTGTGTTCTTTGGATCTGAGCCCTTTTTTTTTTGGCTAGTTCTTTTTGCCACGAGTTCCCCGGGAATCCTGGGCATTTGTTGATTAACGTAGAAATTTTGATTTTTTCAAGATAAAGCTGGGAATGCCTCCATTTTTTAACAACCAACGATTGGAACGGATAACTTACATAGAAATTTGCTACTTGAAGTCGGATGTGGGAAGTACCATGTTAGCGAGCACCAATTTGGCACCATTGATTTCGAAAGGTTGCATCCTCAATCGCTCGGACATGACAGGGGTGAGAAGATAGATGCAAAGAAGAAAAAAATGATGTGGCGGTCAGTCCGGGGGTTTTAGGGATCGCCCTAGAAGGATGTATTCAACATGAGGGGAGAACATGTTAACATAGAAGTTGCCAACCTGATGTCTGGACCCTCAAGTTACTTCCACGTAAGGGTTTTTAGTCTCAGTTTTCACACTTCCATGATGAATATGTTACTGACATATCTGATGAGCTACTTCCATGTAAGAGATTCACGGTCAGTTTTTCTGCATTTTCTGGCCCGGTAGCCCAGTTCCACTTTTTCCCCAGGAATTGGACGTAAACGACTTCCATGTAAACCGACAGGTTTTTCCATCCTGACTTCCACGGTAAAAGGACCCGGTGTAGAGGAAACGATGTAGAAAACAGTACAACATGGAGGACACGCGTGAACAGGCTAGGAGGCATGTAACATGTTAGAAAAATACAGTGAAAACCTAGGAAAATGTTATAACTAAAAATGCTTTAAAAATATAGTGAAAACCAAGACAATGTCAACGAGCGGAAACGTTGAGCAGGAAATCCGATTTGGTTTCTGTAGATAATGTTAGATGATGAGCAATGTAGTTTGGTGATAGGAAATAGTGGCTGCCTCGCGTACAAGACATTGCCATGAAACCTTGGGGCAAGATGCGGATGATATAGGAAAAAAGATGTATGAGTTGTAAGATTTTAGGAGTTGCATGGGAAAATTTGTTTCATGGTAATCTGTGTGAAGTGAGAAAAGTGTGATTTCGTTCACAGAGTAAGAAAAATAAATACAATCTGCAGATTAGAGTATTTATAATGCTTAAAGCTGTTTGACGTTTTTTGGTGCCTCCCTGATTCTGGTAGTTTTGTGATAAGAACTACAAAAACGATCTACTGGTAAACGGAAGGAATAGTCTTTCCGGTTTAGAACTGAGTCGACTGTCAAGTGATGCATAGGCTCCAGGCCTCTGGTTATTGTCACAAAGCATTGGAATGAAGATTGCGCCCAGGAGCCACCTAGGTTAGGAGACAAATGCTGTAATATCATTGTAAGAGGCCGTACTGAGAAGGCTGAAACAGAACTAAAAGTGAATCTTGTACTAAAACATCGAGAAAGAATTTGAATCTTCTAATGGCAATGACGGGAATGATATGCATCTGTACGTCCGTGATAGTATGTGTGCCTTTTAAAATGGATGTTTGGCGAGTGTGATAGCTGAGAAGATTTTCCGGGATGCCAAACAATTATCTCTATCGATGTCAGGCATGATGCTATTCCGCGACATTTCCTGTAAAATACCTAATTTCCAGACCCTTGGGGGGTGGGGGGGGGTACCCAGGTCTGTAAATGGCCTAAATATATATATATATATATATATACTTTTGATTTGGACTGCATGTTCGCCACTGTTCTATAATTTCCCGTGGGTTTTGCTATAATTTCCCGTGGGTTTTGCATTGTTTTCCTCGATTTTCATTCGTTCTTATACCCTTTCTTACGTATGTTATAGTATTGTCTTGGGTTTGCACTGCCCATTTTGCGAGTAGAGCTATGTTTTGATTTCTCACCGTACGGCCAATATGTTGCGGAACTTCGCGGAGAAGCATGGACCACGATTCTGGGGAGAAAACAATTTAGACTTTGAGAGGTCACATGACCACTGTTCACACAAAAAAGCGGGTGTTATTTATCTACAATAGGTGGGAGCAAACTTGCGCTGTTTTAAGATAAATGAGCAACCAAAGGCGGATTTACGGAACTTGAGATAGAACTTTTCACAATGCCGCAGTACATTGTAGGAAACATATTTGGATATAGAAGTTACAAAATCGTGGAGTTTTACCCTAAAAAGGTCCACTTAATGATTGGAAAATTATGACCCGATAGCAATTGTTGATGGAGGGCTAATTATTTTAGGATTTTTTTGATTTTCCTGCTTCTCTGCTTTTCCTGCTTCTCTGCTTTTCTGCTTTTCCTGCTTCTTTGCCTTTCTGCTGTTTTGCTTTTGTGAGTTTCCTGTTTCTTTGCTTCTCTGTTTTTTTGCTTCTCTGCTTTTTTTTTTTTTGCTTTGCCTGCTTTAAATACTTGATTTTCATGTAAGATGCATTTTGCACAGTATTTACATCCCTGAGTATCACATGACCAACCTTCTCTTGAAACCTAGCAACGTAACATGTGAGAAGAGGTGCTTGCATTCTGCTTTGGGGGGAGGCGCTGCGCCCTCCCCCCAATCCCCCCTTCCCGCTTGATTTTTATTTAAACTTAAACCCAAGTTACATTAGTTGGTTTTTGCGAACTAACCTTCTCTGGAAAGCTGACAGGATTACATGTGATAGATAGATAATTAGATAGCTGGATAGATAGATAGCTTGGTAGATAGATAGCTAGATAGATAGATAGCCAGCTAGATAGATAGATAGCTAGAGAGATAGATAGCTAGATACCTCGATAGATAGATGGCTAGATAGATAGCTAGATAGATAGAAAGCTAGCTAGATAGATAAAGAGGTAGCTAGATAGATAGATAGATAGATAGATAGATAGATAGATAGATAGCCAAATAGATAGGTAGATAGATAGCTAGATAGATAGATAGCTAGATAGATAGCTCGATAGCTAGATAGCTGGATAGACAGCTGGATGGCTAGATAGATAGCTAGATAGATAGAAAGCTAGATAGCTAGATAGCTAGATAGATAGTTAGCTAGATAGCTCGATAGCTAGATAGCTGGATAGACAGCTGGATGGCTAGATAGATAGATAGATAGCTAGATAGATAGAAAGCTAGATAGCTAGATAGCTAGATAGATAGTTAGCTAGATAGCTAGATAGGTAGATAGATAGCTAGCAAGATAGCTAGCTAGATAGGTAGATAGATAGCTAGATAGATAGATAGCTTGCTAGATAGATAGCTAGCTTGCTAGATAGCTAGCTAGATAGCTAGATAGCTAGCTAGCTGGATAGATAGCTAGCGCCCTCCCTCAATCCCCCCCACCCGCTTTTTATCTAATCCCAAGCTTCCGCATCTGTAAATATTTGGGTGAACATATTCACATGTAGAACATCCCATGCAAAATGGAAGGTGAACATGCCAAAATGTGGCAAATACCGTACAAAATGGAAGGTGAACATGCCCACATGTAGTAAATCCCATGCAAAATGGAAGGTGAACATGCCCAAATGTGGCAAATACCATGCAAAATGACAAATTCAAGTTCCAAACCTTTGCAAACACTAGGCAAATGGTACCAGCCAAGAAATCCAACAAAAATTCCCAAACCTGCTCAAAAAAAAATCATAAAACTATTTCACACCCATTATGTTTGAGCCATGCCATATGGATGAGGTGGAGTTTCACGCGCCCCCGCGCGAGTCAAAAAGCAAGCGCTGGCTTTCGTTCCACCCCTTCTCAGGTCTGTCAGTCTGGAGATTGCCATATCAGGGGATATTAATCAAATTGGTTCACAAATTTAACCAAATTTAACCACTGAAAAAATCTGTGGTTAATTCATTGCCATTTCCCAGTTCTGTGCCCTGCTCCGACTCCTTTGCTGAGGTCACGAGTCAGGCTTGGACGAAGAAAATGAGTCGCGACGACCCGTGACTCTGGAGACATTTTTACATAGAAACACCTGATATATGAGCTCATTTCCAGAGGATGCACTACTGATGTATCTGATGTACCAATGTATATACTTCATTGAAGAATTTGGAATCATTTGGTCATTTTTTGGGCCACTGAATATGGTTGATGTTAAATGATGCGTGTGACAATCCAACTCCAGTATGCGGCAGGTAGAAGATGAAGTTGCGAACATTTGTGAAAGTGAGCATTGTTCTGTTGCTTCAAGAGTGTACCCAGAATCAGCGAAGAAAACATTTGCAGCGGTGCAGGACTTTCTCCCCAACTTTCATCCGATATTTCAGCAAGGTGTTGTTGATACTTGCCTGTCTTCTGCTTGACTTGCAGCGCTTCAAGCTTTTCCGAACCTGGACGGAGCCTCAAACTGTCAACACGTGCATCAACGTCATTACGACATTTTTTTTTTATTTGGCGAATGCAAGCTGACAACTTCTACAGAGCTGATGGCTCTATTCTTTTTTGGGTCATCAAATTCAATTTGTAGGATCCTTCAGGGTGTCATATTCAGCAACAGAATCAAACGGCCACAGAGAGAGAGAGAGAGAGCGAGAGAGAGAGAGAGCTGGCATAGCAGCTGTGCTGTCTTGCAGCGTGATGGCGCTTGCGCTTTCAGAGGACTGCAACTGGCTTTCTACAGAGGTGAGATCAAGATTCCACGTGGAAGAGTGGGAAAATTATTCCACCAGTTCCTACCAACATGTTGGGTAGACAGTAGACCGGGGTTTGCCCAAACCACAGTGCCTTCTTGATGAGCTCGATCATGTTCATGAATTGTTTCTTTGAAAA
This sequence comes from Cladocopium goreaui, assembly GCA_947184155.2. NCBI lineage: Eukaryota > Dinophyceae > Suessiales > Symbiodiniaceae > Cladocopium > Cladocopium goreaui. Next base: position 19,884 of record CAMXCT020002652.1, read on the forward strand.
ATGTGCGTTTCGCTGTGGTGCCAAGCACATTTTGAAGTCTTTACATCGTTGTGCTTTGATGCTAATATTATCTAATATTCAGCATGTGTGTAAGATGGTTATCAAATTACTCATCAACTCATCAACTCAACTTCCATTTTTTCATTTTTTTTTCAAAAATACATGTTGAAAACAACCCTTACAGATCTTGCAGGGGATTGTGCGTTTCAGTGAGCCAAATTATATCTACGCCTTCCTGGGATGCCTTGCCCAACACCCAGGTACAGACGAGTCGTTAGCGTAGCATCATAGCTGTGTGCAAGTGCAACAGAACGTTATTACACCCCACCCCACCCCACCCCACCCACACAAACCAAATGAAGTTTGGGCAACCCCCCCACCTCTACCCAACATGTTGCGTTCTTGTTTAACAAGAGGCCCTTTTTTCAACCATGATTAAGTTGGGATACTTGATAAAAGAGGTATGCGGTATGCATCGTTGCCTTCGAAGGAGCCCAGGACTCGCCCAGCCCTGGGAGGCCGGCAGCCATAGGTGTGGGATGTCCATGAAGATCAGAATAGCTTTGAGAACAATTAACCCACTCAAGGTTTATTAGGTGACAGATCTAGTTGTAGCCTGAACGAACACCATTATACAGCTTAGCCACATCCATTTTTTCCCAATCATTTTGCAACTCGCAGTTCGCAATGCAAGTGACAGTTGCGGTGGTTGCACTTTTGGTGAGAAGTCGACAGGTGCAAGAAAGTTGACGCCGAGGCGGCTGTACGCAGTGCTGCTTTTGACTTCTTGGGAACTTCCTGATTTGAGCAAGATATGAACAACATATTTGAATGAACACTTCAATAGCTGAGAAGCAGAATAAGGGTGCACCGGATATGCGGTATGCCACCGGTATGCGCGCCTAAGCCTGATCCATCGTGATCCTAGACGCCACTGAGTCAGGCCAATTCCAAAGTGCGAAGACTTTTATCCAAGGCGGAAGTAGCACCATTTGGGAGTTCTGCCATTTGGGAAATTTGGGAAGGCCCCCAAACCCCTTAATTCACCGTACTGAAATTGACACGAAAAGGATCTAAAAGGCATAAAAACTAATTCGGCATTTTGATGTATTTTTGGAGCCTAAAATTTGCACATCCCTAAATTCTGAGTGAAGGATGAGCAGGTTGCACCATCCATCGTCTCTCAGCTGCTCAGTTGCTTGGACAGCGATGAGAACCGATGGGTGGAAGACTGAGACGGCATGTGATGGGCACTTGCAGAGTTGCAAACTTTGCATTACATAAATCTAAGTAGTATTCAACCTTGATAGCTTGATGGTAGAAACAATCAACAAGCTAGATTTTGTCCCCAAACATGATCAGAAATCAGAAAGGTCAGTAGCAACATTTTGCCAAGCCAGTACTCTTGCAAGCTTCCATATCTCCTTTCGGATTTTCCAGCGTCATGTGTTGTTCTCATGCAGTTGGTGTTGCTATTCTTTGGCTCAAGACCTAAAGATCCTGAAGTAAGGCAACCAGAAGAAAGACATCTCCAAAAATGGCGGAGAATGTGGCACTCTACCAGGACAAGTTCGTGGAGATCTATGCGGATCACATCAAGATCAAGTCCTACTACGCCCCGGTTTTCCGGTCCAAGCGAATCAATATCGGCAAAGAGTGTGGAGTTTCTTTCGCTACGGATGAAGAACTGGGCTTCACAAAGATTGACAGAAAAGGCTGGGGAATGGCACTGAACAATGTTTGGTGGGCTCTGGACATGAGGCGGGAATTCATTTTCGGAGGACCCAAGCACCTGGGTATCGTCATCACCGTAGGCAGAGACACCTTTCGAAAAGGTTTCAGCGTTGAGGATGGAGAAGCAGCCTTGAAAGTCCTCGAGTCTTTGTTGCCAAAAACAGGGCAGTGATCAACCATCCGCACGTGCTCCTTTTGAGCTTGGCAGGGCCCTTTTACTGCCTAGTGGAAATTGATCTTCTGGTCGAGACGTTGCTGTGAGTCAACCTCGAACACGAACTTTTTGTACAGTGTTTGGCCGCAAGGACGGCCGTGTTAAACAGCTTGTGTTCTGTACAGAGGTTTAAGTGAAGGTCTATATACCCTTGCACACTTGTATTGCATGGAAGACCTAGGACGACGAACGTCACAGAACAAAAAGATTATAGTTGTAAATCCCTGGTTTTTTCTTTCTCACGGTTGCGGCTGCCAGCAAGGCCCGGTTTGACCTCCTAAATAGTTTAGCCTTGAAACCTTAACTTTGCACATACGATTTTGTTCCCAGAACGGTGCCTAGACATTGACATATCCATTTATGTTGTTTTTTTCCCCTACCTGAGCTCTCATGGATCATTGGGTCATTCTCATGCAGTTGGTGTTGCTATTCTTTGGCTCAAGACCTAAAGATCCTGAAGTAAGGCAACCAGAAGAAAGACATCTCCAAAAATGGCGGAGAATGTGGCACTCTACCAGGACAAGTTCGTGGAGATCTATGCGGATCACATCAAGATCAAGTCCTACTACGCCCCGGTTTTCCGGTCCAAGCGAATCAATATCGGCAAAGAGTGTGGAGTTTCTTTCGCTACGGATGAAGAACTGGGCTTCACAAAGATTGACAGAAAAGGCTGGGGAATGGCACTGAACAATGTTTGGTGGGCTCTGGACATGAGGCGGGAATTCATTTTCGGAGGACCCAAGCACCTGGGTATCGTCATCACCGTAGGCAGAGACACCTTTCGAAAAGGTTTCAGCGTTGAGGATGGAGAAGCAGCCTTGAAAGTCCTCGAGTCTTTGTTGCCAAAAACAGGGCAGTGATCAACCATCCGCACGTGCTCCTTTTGAGCTTAGCAGGGCCCTTTTACTGCCTAGTGGAAATTGATCTTCTGGTCGAGACGTTGCTGTGAGTCAACCTCGAACACGAACTTTTTGTACAGTGTTTGGCCGCAAGGACGGCCGTGTTAAACAGCTTGTGTTCTGTACAGAGGTTTAAGTGAAGGTCTATATACCCTTGCACACTTGTATTGCATGGAAGACCTAGGACGACGAACGTCACAGAACAAAAAGTGAGGAATGCGAGTTGCCAGCATCAGGTGTTCTTTCGGGTCCACTGCTGGATGGGTCCGAATCCGAAATCAAACATAGATGGCTTCATTTGTTTTCATGCATCTCTCCAGAGAATGGGCTTTATCCCGAAGCCCGTATTCCAGTCGCAATGCTTAAAGTTAAGATCACTACTGCCATCTGCTTTTTTGAATGGATAGCAATTGCAATGGCCAGGGCGCTGACCTGCGCAGTGCAGTGACACGGCTGGAAGCACGGATGCATGCGCTGGAGGCACCTGAGAAGTGTGGCGTGAAAGGGGAGCACCAAGAAAACTTGGGGCACGTAAAATCATGTAAACATATACAGTTTCAGCACAGAATATTTAAGACAATATTTGATCTCACAAATTCTGATGACCCGCTACAAAGAATCTTGAACGCAGCTACCGCCGGTGAAATATAAAGATGATTGTCGATTGTCCTTTTGCTCTGACCGGGCTTTGTCCTGGACTGGACTTCGTTTCTAATCGAAACTAAAACTAGGAGGGACTATTTGGATGCGATTCTCTTCTGACGGGGGCCGGGGAGACGCCTACGGGTATGGAAACACAACCCGCTTATTTTTCAATGTTTCACGCAGCCTCACAAACCATACCTACGGCACGAACGAAGGAACGAACGAGGTGATCGTATGCATACCGAGCATGCCGTCATCATCGTCAGCCTCGACGATTTCTCATGGTGGTCTTCCAAATCATATGCTGCTGAATCCCGAACCACACCTACGGCCCATGGCTCCTCCTCCCAGCACCTGCATTCTCTGAGCATCCACGATCCAAACGCCATGAAACCACCATCCATGTCGAAAAAATCCCAAACCGTATCAAACCGTTCTTCTAAAGGACGGATGGGGACTTCGGCTGGTAGCTGCCTGTGCCTAACGTTGCTTTTTGGCGCAGCAAGAAACTAGTTTCAAATTCCAGCTTGCAAGCCTCCAAAACTTTGCTTTTGCAGCACCGAAACACCATGGAACTAAAGGACGGACAGGGCCTTGAGCTGGCAGCTGCCTGTGCCTAACTTTGTTTTCTAGCGCGGCATGAAAATAGCTCCAAATTCCAGCTCGCAAGCCTCCAAAACCTACCCTTCGCAGCACCGAAACACCATGGAACTAAAGGACGGACGGGGCCTTCGGCTGGCAGCTGCCTGTGCGTTGCTTTCTGGCGTGGCAAGAAACGAGCTCCAAATTCCAGCTCGCAAGCCTCCAAAACCTACCCTTCGCAGCACCGAAACACCATGGAACTAAAGGATGGACGCCGCCTTCGGCTGGCAGCTGCCTGTGCCTAACGTTCAGCTGCCAAGGCTCGAAAGCAACGGCGGGCAACGGTCTGTGCTGCGTAACGGTTTTTTTTGAACGGACACTTGCTGCTGGTAATTTCTCCTCTGGCGCACTCCCCCTGCTGCAAGCGGGGTCGGCGGATATTTGGTAAAGGTATCCTCAGTAGTCAGACTGTGTCTGTAGAGAATCTGGGTGTCCGACGTGTCCATTCGGAAACAGACTCTCTGTGCAGGGCCAGAACCTGCGCTCCGATCGACGTGCCGCAGAGCTCGCCGGTCTCACGCAGGCGCTTTGGAGCGATGGGACCAGTGGGATGTTTTTTTGGTTGTCATGTGAACAGTAATTAGTAATTTGTACCACGTCAGTACCATGCAGGTGTTTCTCACATTTTCTCACCCTTTAAACTTTGCAAAGTGAGGCTTAGGTTTTTGCTCCAAATTGGGTTTTCGAGGCCCTCACTGAGGAGCAGCGCGCGCTGCTGATCCGGTTGGATCGTTTGGAGGATATCCATCTGGGGGTGGGGGGTCAGACGCCAAACATTAGGAACGCTAACCTTTTAACCGCCAAATGATGTGAGACTTTCCTGCACATTGCTGCTGTCAAATCAAGGACTTGAAGCGAAGAGACGCTTTGCAGGTGCCGTTGCACAATCCAATGGGTTTTCATGTTTTGAAAATCACTATCTCTATGAGTAGCAATTTTGCGCCACAGTTCCAGACAAAAACCAGTCCATACTGTCATACTGTCTTTGAGGGATGAGACTAGGAGGTCACTTTGCTTCTTGCAGTTGCCATGTATCAGTGGCAAAACGCTCAGGACGCATATTCCTGACAACGGATGAAAATATGAGAAAAATGGAAGACTGGAAGACGCTTAAACCTGTGGGAACCAATGGTCTGAATCTGAAGAGTAGGTGGTTTCCTGTTGGTTTCTTCAATTATTGCCTCATTGTCCCAATGCGACGGAGTCCAAGTCAGCCTCAACCACAACATGTTGTTGTTCAAGCTTGTAAAAGCGCGTCCCCAAATAAGGGCTCTGCACAATGACTGTCACCTCAGGTGAGTGTAGACGGTGTGAATTGAGTTCTTTTTCTTGATCGAGCAGTGTTCAAAACCCCTGTAGGTTGATGATAGTGGATGATAGTGGGAGGTTATGCTCACTATGTTGGGGATTATCATCTGGGAATTCTGTTCTTAACCAACCAGCTCCAAAATGAACGTGTCAATGCTTATCACATGTTGGATAGCTCAAGCCCACTCAGCCAATCATCCATAGCCAATCTTCTGGATCTTTGGGTCATCAAGTTTGACCCACAAAATCCCTTGAACATTGGACAACACGTGACAACATATGCCAATATTACAGAATTTCTTTGAGATTCTTTAATTCTGGAAGGGTAAATAAAGAAACAATTCCTACCTTCCTTCCTATATTCGATAGCACCTTTAAACAAATCAACCTGGTTTGGTATTGGATCTATGGTTGGGGTACCATGGCAGGTTCCCGAAGATCGCTTGGGACGCTTGGAGCAGGAGCACCGAACCCTGGCCTTGGAACTACGTTTGACGGTTTCGGTGGCTGAGGAGGTCAGCCTACCGCCATCCGACCGTCCTTTAAGAACGGTTTTTGGAAAGGGACCATACTTGTAGATTTGGGGATTCCCAAATTTGTGTGCGACTGAGAACACTAAACCCAAAGATCATGTTGAAATGTTCGTCAACTTTGTGTATCCGGAGGCTTATTGATTCAGGACTGTCAGAATATTGTTGGAATGTGACTTGGAAAGTTGATGTATCCCAAATTATCCAACTATGGGCTAGGGGCCAGAAAGCCTAGGCCCTGGATTGTTTGTGGTAGATGGTGGGCTCTCGCAACAATGTGGTGCTGTTTTTTGCTGCTGTGAGATGTGAGATTTTGGTGCAAATTCAACTTTTTCCTCCGGACAGGGGGTTTCGGAGTTCGCAGGACCAGAGAGTCTAGCATTCACAAGAATCCTTTGAAACTATATGAAACTATGCTATATTCCCTGCAGGCGCAGCAGAAGCAGCAGCAGCGGATTCGATCTTTAGAGGTCCCGAAGCTCAGAATCCAAAACGTTGACATGCGTACCGGTCGTATCTGGTCGTATCTGCTTGTATTTGGTCGTTTCATGCTACAAGACATGAGCAGTGGATTTATGCGTCAGGAGTCCATGGGTGCAAGGCTTCGAAAATTGGAGCATGGAGGATCTAATCTATTTCTGGGGCATGGGAAGAATGGAATGTTCACAGAACAGGACTTGAGATGACTTTGGAAGAGTGATACGACACGACGTTTCTTGTGATGGTCAGATCAAGCAATAGGTACTGATAAAGTCTTTGAGAAGGGCGATTGGTCGGCACATTCCATCCAAAAGAGTTTGCGGAGCGATTTGTGTTCCCTTTACTTGCATAGTGTAGTCCTTGATCTATTATGTTTTGGATCCAATCTGGGGGTATCCAATATTCAGGGGGTGGGATTGTCGTTTTCAGAGCATGCCTCATTGGTGTTCCGAGGCAAATCAGTAACATGCTAGGAGAAGCTCGAGTTCGTCAGCTCGAGATTGAAACCGTAGTCGAGGTATTCAATTTGTTAGAGAAGCCAACGGCTGGAGTAGAGCCATCTTGTGCAAAATGATTCTAAAGGATTGGTTGAGCTGACTTGATTAAAGTCCACCTGGATACTTGAAACCCTTCCAATTGCAGTGGTTTTCCATGCGTCAATGTGGTTACTTAGTCCACTTAGATACCAATGATGTGTCAATGTGGTCTCTCTACAGCTGTGCTGCAGGAGGAGAGATGGCTGCTGAAACGGATCCTTCAGGCAATTTTTCTTGGCACTTGTGGGTTCAATTCTTTGCGAATATGGTGTTTGGATTTTGGGCCAAATGAACATGTCCAACAGCGATGAGTCTGCGTTTCGATTGAATGATCAAGTGGGTGTGCTTGAACCAGTGCGCGGTAGATAGAGATGATAGAGATGATCAGCACTGGATCAAACATGGACAGGAGATGACCAGAGTACCCTCCGGCAGTCAAACATGGCAATGGACAATTCATGAAAATTCCCCCATTTACAGAGGATTTTCGCATTAAGACTTATTAAGACCTCCATGTCTAGGGTTTGATTATCATCGATGGTGGTGCCTTGTGAGTCCAGAGATTGGTAGTGGATCTGCAGGCCGTAGCTTGTGGCCAGAAGTGTTTGGGCGGCTCAGCCCGAGTCAAGGGGTAATTTTGAGATATTGGGCTAGGGGTCAAAGTTGTGTCTGATTCGAAGCGGTGGTTTTTGTTACAACTCCTTCGATCAGTTTTTCTTGTGAACTCTTTCCTGTTGCTTTCTATTTTTTTTCTCGTTTTTCTTTGTTTCCATTCGTTTTCTTTTTCTCGCTTTCCTTGATTCGACCGGGTTGCAACCAAGTTGTTTTCAACCTCAGTCTGAAAATCCATCTGGAGGCGTCGTTTTTGGGACACACTCTAAAAGTCCACCACTCACTGCCTTCGAAATCAAACCCACTTTTTGGTCTTCTTAGGTCTCAGTCTCGGGCGAACGATGAGGCGCAACTGACCAAACTATCTCCTTTCAGAAATATACCTCTTGAACATAGAATTCCCATAGAATTCCCATAGAATTCCCATAGATTTCCCACTTTTGACAGAGGTTTTTGATTCTGAATGCTCTTGCTTGAGTGGTAGTCAAATCACCTCACGGCACAGGCCAAAGACGTCTCACTTGTTTGTGCCGACCTCAGGCCTCGCCCTTGCCACATGTCGTAGGAACGGCTAGAGGCAGATGGCGGACAAAGCCACGGCTGAATGGATAGAAACCCTATGATACTTGGGTGTACCTCCTTTAAATAGCTTTTTAAATGAATTCATCATAATTCATGCATGCCTATCCTGTTTAAACCTGGGTTCTAGGTAAGTTACAAGGACCTCACAACAAGGTCATCATGAATGATGATCGGTAGGGGGGAATCATCCCAAGAATGGTTTACTCACACTTACAGTTTTTTTTTGAATTATACCATTTGCCCCAACGCTCGTATTAGATCACTAGAACTTATCATGATTCATATACATGTTTATCCTTTTTGAAACTCGCACGGTTGGTCACCAATATTTCTTAACCATATATAAACCATAAATAATATAATATTATATTATATTATATTGTATTGTATTGTATTATATTATCTTATATTATCTTATAATATATTATATTATATTATCTTATAATATATTTTATAACTATATTATATTATTTTATAATATATTATATTATTTTATAATATATTATATTATATTATACTATATTATATTATATTATATTATACTATATTATATTATATTATACTATCTTATATTATATTATCTTATAATATAATATATTATATTATATTATCTTATAATATAATATTATATTATCTTTTAATATATTATATTATATTATCTTATAATATATTATATTATACTATAATATGTTATATTATATTATATTATCTTTTAATATATTATATTATATTATATTATCTTATAATATATTATATTATATTATCTTTATAATATATTTTATTATGTTATCGTATAATATATAATATTATATTATCTTATAGTATATTATTCTATATTATCATATTATATCATATTATATGATATGATATGATATGATATTATATTATATTATTTTATATTATATTATAATACATTATAATTACGAAAGCCAGCTAGCTGGATCGTTGCTGTCTGCGAACAAAGTGAGTATAAGGGGGTCTGGGGGGAGGGCTTGCCCAAGTGGGCCAAAATCTCGCTATTGCATTTTTCCGGGTCATGTACCGTGCGGCAAAAGGGTGACGGTAGGGTATCGATTCCCCCTAGGTCCGCATTTTGGGGAGCCTTTTGGGGTGCTTGGCAGAGGAGCCGATGTCTGCGAGAAGGGGGAAGGAGTGCTAGCACAGATAGGAAAGGTAAGGGTAAAGGCGCCTTTTGCCACTGCTGTTGATGTTGGTGGAGGAAGGACAAAAGTCGCCCGGCTCGAGGGTCTTTGTCGGGCACTGTGATGTCAGATGGGAAGGTGTTTGTGTGAAGGAGGAAGGAGGGCTAGCGCATAATGCGAGGTTTGAAGGCGTAGACATAGCAGCTGTCACAAAAATTAACCACCAAAAGTACCGTGGGTGAGGTACATAATGGCCTGTGAAGCAGAATGTAGAGCATTCCTGACAATTCAGGCCGGGTTCGCTTATATATGTATATATATAGATGTAAATATATATATATATATATTTTACGAAAGCCGGCCGGGAAGCTGGCCAGTTGTTGTTTGCGAACGAAGTGAAAATAGGGGGTCTGGGGGGGGCTCTGGGTGAAAAGTATATGGGTGAAAAGTATTTATGGGAAAAGTCTGTGGGTGAGAAGTATATGGTTGATCCGTCTTTGGGTGAGAAGTATATGGGTGAAAAGTATGTGCAAGAATTGTTTCTGGGTGAAGAGTCCCTGGGTGAAAAGTTTGTGCAAGAAGATTTTCTGGGTGAAGAGTCTCTGGGTGAAAAGTTTATGGGTGAAAGGTAAATGGGGGAAAAGTCTGTGAGTGAGAAATACAAGTTTGATCCGTCTGTGGGTGAAAAGTATATGAGTGAAAAGTATGTGCAAGAAGAGTTTCTGGGTGAAGAGTCTCTGGGTGAAAAGTATATGGGTGAAAAGTACGTGCAAGAAGAGTTTCTGGGTGAAGAGTCTCTGAATGAAAAGAATATGGGTGAAACGTATATGCAAGAAGAATTTCTGGGTGAAAAGCCTGTGCAAGAAGAGTTCCTGGGTCAAAATTATGTGCAAGAAGAGTTTCTGGGTGAAGAGGCCCTGGGTGAAAAGTATATGGGTGAAAAGTATGTGCAAGAAGAGTTTCTGGGTGAAGAGTCTCTGGGTGAAAAGTCTGTGCAAGAAGAGTTTCTGGGTGAAGAGTCTCTGGGTGAAAAGTAAATGGGTGAAAAGTATGTGCAAGAAGAGTTTCTGGGTGAAGAGTCTCTGGGTGAAAAGTATGTGCAAGAAGGGTTTCTGGGTGAAGAGTCTCTGGGTGAAAAGTATATGGGTGAAAAGTCTGTGCGAGAAGAGTTTCTGGGTGAAGAGTCTCTGGGTGAAAAGTATATGGGTGAAAAGTACGTGCAAGAAGAGTTTCTGGGTGAAGAGTTCTGGGTGAAGAGTCTCTGGGTGAAAAGAAGGGTTGAAAAATATGTGCAAGAAGAGTTTCTGGGTGAAGAGTATTGGGTGAAAAGTATGTGCAAGAAGAGTTTCTGGGTGAAGAGTCTCTGGGTGAAAAGTATATGGGTGAAAAGTATGTGCAAGAAGAGTTTCTGGGTGAAGAGTCTCTGGGTGAAAAGTATATGGGTGAAAAGTAGGTCCAAGAAGAGTTTCTGGGTGAAGAGATTCTGGGTGAAAAGTCTGTGCAAGAAGAGTTTCTGGGTGAAGAGTCTCTGGGTGAAAAGTCTGTGCAAGAAGAGTTTCTGGGTGAAGAGTTCCTGGGTGAAAAGTATATGGGTGAAAAGTATCTGCAAGAAGAGTTTCTGGGTGAAGAGTCCTTGGGTGAAAAGTATGTGAAAGAAGAGTTTCTGGGTGAAGAGTTTCTGGGTGAAAAGTATCTGCAAGAAGAGTTTTTGGGTGAAGAGTCTCTGGGTGAAAAGTCTGTGCAAGAAGATTTTCTGGATGAAGAGTCCCTGGGTGAAAAGTTTATGGGTGAAAGGCATATGGGGGAAAAGTCTGTGGGTGAGAAATATATGGTTGATCCGTCTGTGGGTGAAAAGTAAATGAGTGAAAAGTATGTGCAAGAAGATTTTCTGGGTGAAGAGTCTCTGGGTGAAAAGTATATGGGTAAAAAGTACGTGCAAGAAGAGTTTCTGGGGAAGAGTTTCTGGGTGAAGAGTGTATGGGTGAAAAGCCTGTGCAAGAAGAGTTTCTGGGTGAAGAGTCCCTGGGTGAAAAGTATGTGCAAGAAGAGTCTCTGGGTGAAGAGTCTCTGGGTGAAAGGTATATGGGTGACAAGTATGTGCAAGAAGAGTTTCTGGGTGAAGAGTTTCTGAGTAAAAAGTATATGGGTGAAAAGCCTGTGCAAGAAGAGATTCTGGGTGAAGAGTCTCTGGGTGAAAATTATATGGGTAAAAAGTACGTGCAAGAAGAGTTTCTGGGTGAAGAGTCTCTGGGTGAAAAGTATATGGGTGAAAAGTATGTGCAAGAAGAGTTTCTGGGTGAAGAGTTTCTGGGTGAAGAGTCTCTGGGTGAAAAGTATGTGCAAGAAGGGTTTCTGGGTAATGAGTCTCTGGGTGAAAAGTATATGGGTGAGAAGTATGTGCAAAAAGAGTTTCTGGGTGAAGAGTGTCTGGGTGAAGAGTATATGGGTGAAAAGTATGTGCAAGAAGAGTTTCTGGGTGAAGAGTCTCTGGGTGAAAAGTATATGGGTGAAAAGTCTGTGCAAGAAGAGTTTCTGGGTGAAGAGTCTCTGGGTGAAAAGTATATGGGTGAAAAGTATGTGCAAGAAGAGTTTCTGGGTGAAGAGTCTCTGGGTGCAAAGTACATAGGTGAAAAGTATGTGCAAGGAGAGTTTCTGGGTGAAGAGTTTCTGGGTGAAGAGTCCCTGGGTGAAAAGTATATGGGCGAAAAGTCTGTGCAAGAAGGGTTTCTGGGTGAAGAGCCCCTGGGTGAAAAGTATATGGGTTAAAAGTACGTGCAAGAAGAGTTTCTGGGGAAGAGTCTCTGGGTGAAAAGTATATCGTTGAAAAGTGTGAGCAAGAAGAGTTTCTGAATAAGAGTCTCTGGGTGAAAAGTCTGTGCAAGAAGAGTTTCTGGGTGAAGAGTCTCTGGGTGAAGAGTCTCTGGGTGAAAAGTATGTGCAAGAAGAGTTTCTTGGTGAAGAGTCTCTGGGTGAAAAGTATGTGGGGGAAAAGTCTGTGAGTGAAAAATCATTGGGGGAAAATAGGGGTAGATGGGATGCTGGCTTTCGTTCCCCCCTTCTCAGGTATAATATAATTTAATATAATTTAATATTATATAATATGTTTTATTATCTTATATTATATTAACCATATACTATGAACATTAACCATACATGACCTGTTCACGGCTATGAACACTGCCATGGTTCTTTCCCATTGAGGTGATTCCCTGGAAGCGAAGCTGTGTGGTTTGACAGCCAGCGTGGAAGAGATCCAGAAGCAGCTGGTGAGCCCTGCAGCCGGGTAAACAGGG
>CAMXCT020002652.1:37500-75629 GCA_947184155.2 Cladocopium goreaui
GAAAGGAAATTGCCCAGTTGAGGCGGAACGATAGGTCGAGGCTTTTCAATCCACCCTTGAAAGCTCCCAGAAAGTCGCAGACCGCTTCAACTAGCATGGCGCATGCTTGGCACATGTCTGTGATGTGGGGTCATTGATAAGATTGATAAGTGCGCATTAGCTGTTCGGGCGAGAGAACCAGGACCCGGCCCTACCGTAGCAAGCCTAGACAATTCCACACCAATTTGGATGGAATCGGTTTTGATTCATGCGTGTTTTGTTTCTAACCTCCACATGACAAATACGAGGATGTCGCAATAGCCATCCCAGCCCCTGTCAGGTTTGGGCCTAACTATGGTTGAGGCCGCGGTGTCAAACCATGTGGGACGGCAGATTTTGCACGGCGTCGCTCAAGGGGGCTCGCTGTCACGCACGGTGCATCCAACTTGGGGGCCGCCTTGGGAGTGTTGGGGCAAGATTGGGGGAAAAACAACATGTTGTCCGCAACCTTAACGTTCGTTGAGACTCATCATTGTGACATAGCAGAGACAATTCTGTGTTGCTGGGAAGTTGCGAATCCAAGCAAGGCCAAGGAGGAAAATTAGGCCACGGTGGCATGTGAAAGATACCTTGAATACAGTTATCTTCATGAGGAAACAATATCACCTGATCATCATGAGGGATCAAAATCTGCCACCGCCTATGACCAACATGCTGAACGGGCTAACAACACACCACCCTCTATGGCCAATATGTTGAATCGGGTAATTACATCAACATTATCTTCATGAGGGAACAGAATCCGCCACCCCCTATGACCAATATGCTGAACGGGCTAACAACATCAACTTTATCTTCACGAGGGATCAAAGTTCGCCACCTCCTCAGAACAATATGTTGATTGGGGAAATAATATAAACTTTATCTTCGTGAGGGATCAAAATCAGCCATCCCCTCTGAACAATACGTTGATTGCGGGACATCAACTCCGGGCAAACGTCCAGGTTGCAGTGAACATGTTTTCATAATATAAATCGGTGTGTTGTTTTGACTGATCCAGAATTGATCCAGAATTGGATTTGGGAGACAACATGTTGTAGCCTGTGAGCTTTTTTCAGCGATTATTCGGAAGTTTGATGGTTTTCTGTTTTGTGGCTCCAAGTATTTGATATTTTCCACCTCATGTGGAATGATGATCCCAATTGACTTTCATATATTTAGGATATGCGGAAGCCAGCCATATTGGGATGATCACCAAGACTTTGCAATTGAATCAAGAGTCTTACGTAGACGATCATAGACAATGTTATAGTATATATATATACAGGTATATATGATATATGTAGATTATTACTGCGTGCATATAAGCTATTTTTCATATCACGAGCACATTCCAGTCCTAAGGGGTTATGACCTAGCAAACCATTTAGCGTTTTGACTGTAACTGGCCAGGCGAGCCTTTTGCGACAGCATCCCAATGCCACCCTCCAAGCGGAAGTGGACGTGGTTACGCTGGACTGGTATTTGCAATCGCAAGACTTCGAGGTGACGACAAATAGAGATGGCATGTGGAAAGTTTGAAGATTTCAGTGAATCCCAGTTGGTCGCTGAGTAATTACTGTAGGTACATTAGGTGCTCGTGCCATGGAAAGGACTGCCATAAAGTTGTTCTCCAGTCAGCGGCGAGAAAAAAAAATAGGCCGATCAGCTGATCGCAGGGCGAGATTTTCCTGTTGAAGATCGATGCTGAAGGCTTTGACCCTTTGGTGCTCAGAGGAGCCAAAGAATTGCTGCGGAAGCACCGGGTCAGGCAGGGGGCATTTACGGCTAACCTTTAGGGATTCAATCGGGGGGATTGACTCTTTAAATGATGAAAATGAAAATGATGATGATGATGATGATGATGGTGATGATGGTGATGATGATGATGATGATGATGATGATGAAAATGATGATGATGATGATGATGATGACGATGACGATGACGATGACGATGATGACGATGATGACGGTGACAATGACAATAATGCTGATGATGATGTCGCAGCTGCTGCTGCTGCTGATGATGATGATGATGACGACGATGATGATGATGATGCTGATGATGATGCTGATGATGATGCTGATGATGCTGCTGCTGCTGATGATGATGATGATGCTCAGGTTGCTGATGCTGATAATGATGCAGCAGATGATTCTGACCACTTGACCGTGAGGTACTTGATCTTCGAAGTTGACAGAGTTTGGGCATCAGCGGGCCACGGAATACGATTCGACCAGGTGGGAGTGTCTCAATGTGACGACACTTGTGACAACAACGTCTGCCACTTGGATGATCACGCCCCAGGAATCTGAACTCTTAGTGACCTACTGACCATGATTGGGGACACCTTTGTAAGCACGGTTGCCATCTACCAACTGGAAAATTCAACCCAGCAGGCACCAGAGTCGGTCAATGTCTACCCGCATTATGCAATCCCTGCTTTATCAGTAATGGGGGGGATAGTATTCTTGAGAGTATTTTGTCAGTTGTTATATCTTGTTAGTTATTGGATTTTTTTGGGTAATCCCAACTATACAGGTTGAAATGATCTTGCATTGATCTGATTTATATCGATAACCGCTGTTCTTCAGTCCAACAAATCCTCTCATCTTTGGTCAGATCCTCCTGTTAGATGTCCGCCACAGACAGTCAAAGAGCTGTACGAACTGGGTTACCTTTGCTTCGTGGTCCATCCCAAGGCGCTCCTTTTGACTTTGACGGCGATGCAGAAAAAAAACCCGAAATTCCAACATGTGAGAGAATCTGGAGGAAAACATGGGAAACCGGCTCAAAATCCAATAGTTTCTCACCATTTTTTCTACTGATTAATCCTACCATTTAATACCCCACTATGGTTTGTTCCGTTGTTTTTTGGATGATCACACTGTAGAAAAAGGACAGTTTGGACTCATACCAATGTCTCAACCGGAGTAGTTCCCTGCTTTTCAGGAACCCGAAGATTCCATCATGGCAGTTGAATTCCCTGCCAGGCCTTAGTTCCCATCTACGCTTTCTGGTGGCATCCCAGTTTTACCGACAATACCTGGACAAACGCGACTTGTTGCAAACAGTTCCTGGTGGTTTTTCCATGGGCAAATGAGCAGCTGAAGGGTGAGAGCATGGACAGCACATACATTGTTTTGGCAATGCATGAAGGGAAGGCATCTTTTTGTGCTAATGGGTAGTTGTCGATTGCGTCGCAGCTGCTTGTGCTTGTACGCAGTTGACATTTTGTATCTTTGGCCCGATAATCTTAAAGCAGACGGTTCCCTGGGTTTCCTGAGTGTTCTCCCCTTGTGATTTCTCAAAGTGTTTTGGATTCTGATAAGCTATAATAACATATCTATATGCAATGTGTGGATGTTGAGATGCTGTGCCCTTCTACTTCGTGTTCTTTTGCCTTTTCGGCCACCAGGTGTTTTGCGCTTGTGAATTTGACCCAGAACTCTTTGCCATCTATCTCTCCTATACGGACTCTGCGTACCTTATTGCAGTTTGGTATGCTGCCGTGGAGTTGCAGCAGCAAAGCAGCTTACCTCCGGCAAAGCCCCGGCGCGGAAGAGTTGCAGAAAAGCAGTTTCACCATGGATTGGGTGAGGGACATTTGGAAAAAACATGAAAAACGATATAAAGGAACAACTTTGTCAGGTCTTTTGGAACACGAAGGGGTAACAAAGATTGGAGGAGAAACGTGACGCTTCCAAACTGGAGAATCATCAATACAACCATGACGCCAGGAAAGATGCAGGAAGGGTTGTAGAAGCAAGAGCAATATCATAAAACGAGCGGGATGGAATCGATGACACGATGATAAATGATTGCTAATCTTCCGAAGTATGCTGAAATTATGGTTTCTGCTGTGTCTATGTCTTGGCCAGGGATGAATTCATCAGCGAAGATACAGTCTTGAACATAGCTCCACGTGCCAGGTATCTGTCTCAAGGACCCGTGTTTGGGCCTGCAGGGCCTTGTGGTTTGAAGCTGCTATAGAGTTGGAAGTTCTCTACAGGACCCATGAGCTGGGGTTCATTTAGAATCATAATTTGGTTGCTGGAGTCAGGATTCCTTTTAGTTTTGTTTTATTTCCATCCTGTGTACGATGTTGACTCCAATTGACTATTTGGGAGCGCGGGGTGGCTGACAGACCAGTCACAGTTGCCAGGAGATGCGAGAGTCCTTCGTTGTCAGTTCAGGTGCTTCAATCGTTGTGGATTGGTAACCGGGCGGAGCTGAGGTCTCGTTGATTCATCGAGCTTGCCAATGCTTTGATCAAGTTGATCAAGTGCGGCAAAGACAATTATGCAAGTCTTGTGGGGTAGAGTAATGTAATACTATTTGTTGAAGACACCGTAGACACCAGAACTACGCAGTCTTCACCATGCTGTTGATGTCGTTGCAGGTTGCTGAACCTGGATCGCCAAGCCTAGAAAAAGCAGGGGCAATGCCTTTTGAAGAGAAGGCAAGCTTCTTTGCAAGGATATGATGGGTGAAGTATGGTAATGTCAAGATAGAGAAAGACATCTGTTTTATGGGGCGAAGGATGCCAACACGTTCCCGGAGCTTTGTTGTGAGATGATCCTTGCCATTGAAGGATTTTGTAAATGCGGTCTTGGTAAAGGCAAGCAGCGGCAAGCAAAGACGGGACGGAGATGAAGACACAGATGCTAATGATTCGCTAATGGGTGGGATTCAGAGTTCCACTGAGTTCCACTGAGTTCCACGTCTTTCTTACACCAAAGTAATTTCAGAGAACAAAACATCGGATGCCGCAGACCGAACCGTTGGACTGGTGCACTTCTGCTGTGTGCATTCCGTGCCGCCAACACGGCAGTTGGAGCAGCTGGAGCACTTCTGTCTGGACCTCCGGGAAACTTTGGAGGACTGGCTTCTGGTGTGAGAATGATGTGATGATCTGATTGTAAAGGGGGTTACAACATCATCATATTATAGAATAGGAAAAACACAAATACTTGAATGGATCTTGATCAAGTTGATATGACTTGATGGCGATGGGAAGGTGGAACGGCATGAGTTTTCCTTTCGGCGCATGCCAGCTGGACTCATTTCGCAGATCGGTGGGCTCAGCAGTGGGCGCTTCACCCAGGATATGATACTGTGACTGCCATGTATGGGGGATCTATGGATGCATCGAGAGATATCCAGAAGACAGAACATGCGAAATGCACTATATGTATATATACATAATTATATATATATACACAGTGGAAGAGTTAAGAAGTCAAACTTCCGACAATATGTACAGATGGAAAAGCAGAGGTAGGAAGAATCAGAGAAGAGAAGAGAAGAGAAGAGAAGAAGAGAAAAGAAGAAAGAAGATCAGAGAAGAGAAAGAGTCAGAAGAAAGAAGATGCAGGTGCGCGAAAAGGTAGAAAAGTCGCGAAACATTGTGTTTTTCCAATGATTTGTGGCTCCAGAGGGTCGAAAAGTAGGCTCGCTAAATCGGCGGTTGCGGAGCCATCTGGGCAGATGAGAGATGAAAAATTGCACGCCGTTGTGGCGCGAAGCACATTTCCAAGTCAAAGTGCACAAAACACACCATGCTCGGACCAATTTTGGAAGTTGAGATGTAAAAAAAGCGCGCGCCATTGTGGCGCGAAGCACATGTCGAAGTCAAAAAGTGTAAAATACTAGCGATCTTGGAGCACTTTTTGAGGTCAGCCAAAAGTGAGCAAAACGTGAGGGTTTTGTAGCATGTTCAAAACGGTCGGCAGGCGTGGGACATGTGAAGAGGATCCGCAACATCAGAGATGTTACTGTAGGAGGTCAGGGCGGAGATTTCCTGAGAGGGGTTGCATTTTGGAGCGTCAGATCTTCAGGTTTGCTAAGGTGATTTTGCGTGACAGGTGCAGCACCGCATGACCTGGCATCACTGTTTCGTGGCAGTGCAGTACTTTAGATAAATGGAATGGAATAATTGCAAAACGCTTTGGTACGAGGCCGTCAGCTCTGCACTCAACTTTCCGTTTTTGAATCCAACCTTTCAGAATTTGAGGAAGTCTCGCAGAATTGCTTCGTTCTTGACGTTGTCAAGTTCAAAAAATGAGGAAGTCTGGCAAAATTGCTGCGTTTTTGATGTTGTCAAGTTCAAAAACTGAGGAAGTGTCGCAGAATAGCTTCGTTTTCAAGCTTGCAGACAGACAGATAGATAGAGGGACAACGACACCACACTACAGCTACAATTACACCACAACCTCAGATACAGCCACAGCCACAACCACCACAACTCCTACAACTACTTCAATTACTACAACTACATTTTCAACTACATTTCAGCAACACTACAGCTACATCTACAGCATTACAACTTCAACAACATCAACTACACTACAACTACAACTACAACTACATTACGAATACAACTACAACTACAACTACAACTACATTACAAGTACAGCTACAAATTCAAATACAATTACATTGCACTTCGCTATGCCACACTACATCCTGAAGTTGTGGGTGAGGTGGCCACTGCAACTACTCCAAAATTCACAACCACCTTCGGTCCATCAGTGGATTCGCTCTGCCATCCATTCATCACAACAATTCACCTCTCCTATAGTTTACTATCTTTGAGACTTCCACCACAGCCTTGCGCGGTACTACTGGTAGATGCATATGTACGCATATACTGTGTACATATCCACATACATATTGTAAAACTAGTACCAGGCCCCGTGCCTATCCTATCATCCTCCTAAACTGAAGGACCACCTGATCCAATCACACACCTTTGGCCCTCCCGAGCCACCAGAGAAACCTCACTTTATGGCGGCGCTCACACCGTTCGAAAGTCCCGGGCCTTCCTAAGCCCTCGTGCTGAAGTGACTGAGCCACATGCAGGCGGCATCCACTGATGTTTGGAACCCGCTTGGAAGAGGACCCTTGGCATACAACTCGTTGTGATGTGCTTCCAAGAACATGTGGAATATGAACGTCGCTCGGAACGAAAACACAACATATATACACACAGATACATATGTGTATGTATATACATATATAATATATATATATATATACACATAAGCGCATGCATAGACAAGAGCACACATGAGACGAGACGAGATGAGACGAGATGAGACAAAATGATATGATATGAGTGATAGATTCGATTAGGTTACAGCATATAGATTAGGTTAGATTAAGTTAGATTAAATTACACTAGACTGGGCTGGATTAAATTAGATTGGACGAGATTAGATAGACAGACAGATAGAGTAGGTAGGTTAGGAAGGTAGATAAGTAGATAGATCCCAAACCCATGTATTTTAATTATTTTTAATGGGGTCGATCATCAATCCACTACTCCAAGAACTTGGTGCCTCCGGCCGAGATCCAAGTGCTCACAGGACCGGCTCCTGCTGGTGCTGGCGGACCTCGAAAAGCAAGTCACATCCTCAGGAGCTGACGTGGGTCTAATAGCTGGAGGGGCTTAACCGCCCAAATCATCCCAAATCAAAGGCAATTTTAATGTGGACAATTTGATAATCGGGAATTTGGGTGTAGCGTATCTCAGACAAGACAACATGGAGATGCTTGGATCTTGGATGGATAGTTATCCTTTTTCGCTGGTTTTTTGATTAATCAAATTGAAGGATTAACCCCCAGATTGAGCAGACCAAACCAGTCGTACTTTTTCCCAAATTTGACAAGCCTTTGTGAGGCCAGCATGTCGTGGTTTGGACCCTCCCTGCTTCTGGCTTTGGTGATTCGGAAACAAACCTTGAATTTGTTTTTAGACATAATTAAAGCAGGTACACCTGGAAGGTATCATCGCAACCCAATCGACTCACTCACTCCGACTGATTCCCTCGACGCTTGAGGTCCCTGATCTGCTGCAGAAATTCCAGCGCGGGGTCCAAACCATGTCCATGGCATAACAGCCTTTAAGTCGGAAGATGCAGGGGAAGAGCTGATGGATTCGTCCAACATAGACATATCCAGCCATTTCCTGCACTCAACTTTTGTCTGCACATGTCCATCAAACATCAGGAAACGACGGGAGTGAGTTGTCAGGAATTGGCTAGCTGCTACTGAGGCGGGAGTCAGAAGATGGGGCTGAACGTGCTGAAAAACTGAGAGAGCTGGAGGCATCAGATATGGGGGAGATTGGAGCGAAAAATCAGGGAGATTAACCGCAACAAACAGGGGATATTCGTCAAATTTCACACGCGATGTGAATGGGGATGACCGCATAGACACGGGATATTGATAAACATCAAATAAATATTTGTTGAACGAACAAAGGAGGGGAGACCCGAAACGTCCAGAAATGTGGGTAGGTCCAGGTTGGGATTCCTATGATGTGCTACAGCAATCCATAGGCCACAATGGGCGTAAACACTAGGACTGGGGTTGGGATTCCCAGACGGATCCAATTGTGTTGTCTTGGACATGTGGGTGCACTATGATGCAGTTTTTGGATATCACACCCAAAGAATCTTGTGCCCCAAAGAATTCAAGTCTGGTATTCTTGGATCATCTTGGATCATTGCAGGAATACAGAACAGAATATATATATATATATTATTATATATATAATATTATTATATATATATATATTATATATAATATATATATATATACACATATTTGAGCTTTTTGGATAAGCTCAGAAGTACACGATCAGCTTCCAAGACTCCTTGCTTGGACTACGGTCTTCACAGTCTTTGTTGATTTTTCACTCCATTTTGGTAAGTTTTGAAACAGAAAATCATGTGCGTTGAGTATGGTTCTTCAGACTTTACTATCAGTCCCATCTTTTCCACTTCACCTGGACCATTGGACCATGGAGAGCCCTCTGGATCCCAGCAATTTGGCGCGTGGGCAAACGGGTCGCCGTTCCTGGGCCGCGGAGTTTGCCTTGGCACAGCGCTGTGCCGATCCGGGGACGGCCTTGGCGAATCCCCACACCTGGCAGCGGGTGGCCCTGGCCGTGGATGACTTCCCGGAGTTGGATCACCTTCCGTTGCCCAAAGTTCTGTCGGAGGATGCCCCGACACGGACCTATCGGCAACGGCTGGAGGAACCCAAGAGTACGGTACATTGGGGACAGCGGAAACTCTTTATGGCGGAACTGGAATTTTTACTGGATTTTGCGGAGGAAGCAAAGCATTTGATTTATGCGGGGGCTGCTGAGGGTCAGCATTTGGCAGTCCTTTGTGAGCTTTTTCCAGATATTCAATTGGACGCGTGGGATCCGAGACCCTTTGCAAAATCAGCCCTGCCACCGGCAGCTCCCCCAAATCTTCGTGTGCATCAAGAGTATTTCACTGATGACGTGGCACGACACCTTCGCTCGACCTTGTCAGAGGTGCCGCTGCTGTTTGTCAGCGACATTCGCACGGCCAACTGGCAGAAGGACACACCGGAAGAACACGACCAGCGGTTGTTGGGAGATCTCAAGGCACAACAGAACTGGGTAGATCTGTTGCGACCCACCAGAGCCCTGTTGAAATTTCGCTTCCCCTACACTGAAGGTTGCACCGAAGGCCTGGCTGGGGAGATGCGGCTCCCTGTGTGGGGGCCGCAAACTACCACGGAGTGCCGGTTGCTAGTGACACCTCCTAGCAAGGACGTACCTTTAAGCACCAAATTTTACGATCACAAATGCATGTGGGAGCAATTGTTCTACTTTAACACCGTCACACGGATCTCCATCTACCCACGGCCCAGCTTTGTTGGAGCTGGAGATGAAGAAACTTTGAAGACCGTAGGACTTTGTCGCTGTTTCGACTGTAGCAGGGAGGTGGACCTCTTGGCCACCTATCTGAGGCGACGACAGGTGGCCACTGCTGATTTGGTGAGGGCACTGGTTGAGCTGGCCCGGGACGTCTCGCTGGGCTGCGGCCGTGGACCCAGTGGCCTCCTGGATGCACCAACGGCTCCATGGCAGGCCCAAAGTGAGGCACCTGCGAAGCGGCCAAAAAGGGGAACGGATACGGATGTCCAGGTGTCCCAGAGTCTTCGGCCCCAAATACACTGGATTCACTGGATGTTACCAATCATGTATTTTTGCGAGAGTATGGCTTTGCAATTCTGGGACGTAATCATTTGGGTGCCGCAGCAAGCAGACTCAGTAGACCAGGAAATGGTGGACTTTTGCCTCCAACTTTGCGATGCCAGGTGAGGGTCGAGATGTTCTGCCGCCGCATGAGCACGCAGGAGGAAAGGCGAGGTCCTCGTAGCTCTGCAGCTTCTCGAGGTGAAGTGAAACTTAAGGATCTTTCAGGATATTCTCCAAGTGATCATCAAATATTAGAGAATCTTATGTTCTCAACTTGCCCAACCAACTTAAAAAGTTATGTGTCGTGAAAATTCAAGACAAACCGTGACAAACCCACTTTCATCAGGATTGTTTGATGCGATTTTCCTGACCAGATTGCAAAGTTGCGCAGAGCGGGCTGAGAAGAGCGTTGCGCTGCCACAGCTACTCGTTGGCAGCCGATGGAGCTGAACATGTCGAGGATGGAAATCTTCTTCCACTGATTAGATGAGACGATTTTCGTAAGACACTGGACTGGATTATTGATTATTGATCCACTATAGGCAGGCATCTAATTCCAGGAGGCCATGTCCATTATTGACAGCAATCATCATTGAGGCTTCGCAGCCTTTGTCGGGAAGAGTTGCAGAAAAAGCTCAGTGAGGCTTGAAGAGTGGAGACGTCACTTTGACCCCCGGATGAACTGAGGGATTTTGATGTCCCAAAGTCCCAAACAGATCTAAAGGGGCAGTTGTTTCACTTCAACGTGATGCAACCTGATGATACCCTCTCAAATCCTTGATGTTTGAGTGTTTGAAGACTACGTACTACTGAGCCCATGAGCCCACTACAACATCATCTGTCCAGCAGGGACCCTCCTTCCCAGGAGGATTTGCTGGGCACAACGGCCCTGGTACGGAAGCAGCAAGATGCACTCAATGAGGCAACTCGCACGACGGGTCTGGCAGGTTTCTGCCTCCATTTGGAAGATGAGCAGTAGCAAGACCCCAAATATCTTGGTGGGACTTGATACGAGATATTTCACACTCCTTGCTTTGCAGGCACCTTAGAGTACATGGATTTATCATGATTTAACCAACCGCATGTTGTTTTCTCTGCGTTTGCCCAGACCTCCACAATGCCCAGGTGCAGCTTCAACTGCAGAGGCTCCTGGATCGGCTGCACTTGGCTGGGCTTCGACAGGCGCCAGTCTTTCAGAGGTTTGGAGAGGAATGGCCTACCATATATATGTCATATGGGTAAGATAAGCCAGATTTGAATCTTTTGGCCTTGTGCTTATGCTGGCTTTTGGAAATGGTCTTGGTCATAAACGGGTTGACTTGACGCAGGGACCATGTTGCTGTGAGAGCTTGGACGCTGACTTGCCATTCGTAGTGTTGATGGATGTGGCTTGATAGGGGGCGTCGCTTGCTTCTCTAGTCGTGGATTCACACCCTTTTGATGGACACAATTTCTCCATTGGAATGGAGATACTAGTACTGATTTCGGACCTTCGCGCACAACGAAGACTCCAAGGGTACCAAGGGTCCCAAGGGCTCCAAGGGCCCCAACCCCATGGCACAGAGGCGGTTCTGAGCTGACCGCGCTGGGAATGCGCTGGCCACGGTTCTAGTTGTGACGGACTTTTTACGCGTCTCAGTTGGATGTTTGTTGCAGCACCTTCTTCCCAGCGCCAGCATCTCTCTGAAGTCCCTGTAGTTTAGAAAACAATAGAAGACACAGATGAAAACACGACCAAAGGCGTGGTGTTTGCCAGAAAACCTCCAGGACTTTGCGGAATCAAAGTGGTTGGAAAGTCATGAAATGTCATGAAGTTCTGGCTGCCAATGCAACTCTCGTTCCGCCTGCTCACCATCCGGAAAAGACATGAAAAGACCATGTTCCTCAAGCGCCAAATATCAAGATATCAAGTGGATGGGGTCAGGCTTCCTCCCCAAGGCAAATCCCAAGATGGGATGATCTTGGTCCGAGACGGAAAAACAGATGTTTTTTTTCTGGGTGATCAGTGAGTTTCCCAGGGAGTGTGAGCAAAAACTCCAGATGGTTTTCAGTTGCGGGAGATGCTCAAATCTCTCACCTATCAATCTACGGTCTGCTTGAAGGGGGTGATAAGAGGGAACCAGGTCATCTCCAGTTTTGGCAAGCTTTGGAAGTGCCTTCCTGCTGGATCCAAAACATTCGACCAGGGCTTCGAATGGCTATTTCTTATTATTTCATATTTCATTTGGTTTAATTTGAGAGAGAAAGGATTCATTTTTGATTCCAGCGCTGCAGCTTTGAAGCTCAAAAGAACAGTGACTTCAGTCAGCGACGCGTCTGCGACACCGAGGTGAGAACTTACCAGCGGTCGCTGGTGGTCAAACGCGGGAAACGCATGGGATTTCAGTACCATTCTTAGGTCTCTAAGGAGTAAACAGTGGGAAATCTCGTGGATGATGGGCTGATCAACTACCATTCATTGATGTCTATTTGGAGCGGGTCGTGCGACGAGGGATGCCAAACATAAGAGTTGTTGCCAGGAACACGCCCAAAATGAGGGGCACAATGAAGGAACATGACAGTTCTAGTGAAACAAGGCAAGAAAACTGAGAAGATCAAGAAACAGGGGGGTTCAACCGACAAAGTGCAATAAATTCTAGTAGGTATTAAAAGACAAGAATAGAGTATGTTAATAAACAATGGGGATGCAGTGCACTCCAGGCCCTGGCAAATGAACATTGTAATTTGATGTAATTTGTAAATCCCAAACTCAATAAGACACTGATTTACCAACAAGATCATTTTCATCACCTAAGATGAAGTGAAGCTACCTCAGTTACCTGCAGCACAGGGCTATACTAAGAACAAGGATGATGCCCATGGATTTGTGGCCGCCCAAAATGGGACACAGGCTATCGCGATGTTCCTGGTGAACTGGCCAGGGATCTTGGCGTGGCGTGCTTGCCTGCGTGCCCGTGATTTGGAGGGATCAGCTGATACTAGTGATCCCTATCATCTAATAATCTAATAATCTAATAATAGTGATAATAGTGATTGGATCTTTAGGATCTGTGATCATAGTGATGGTGATTTCGATGCAGGCTGCTAGTAGCGATTTCGATTTTGCTAAACTTAGGTGGCACGGTCATGGTGTTGAGTCAAGTTAAGAACTCCTGAGGTGTCAAAACTGTAGTTTTCCAGGGAGTTGACAAACATCTCAAAAATCCAAATCCTGAGGCCATCTGAGGCCCAATGGTTGTTTTTTCGACAGTGTGTTGCCAGAGTTTCCAGGTTCTTCGACGTGTTGGGCTACCTGGGCCTCAGCAACAAGAACGCGAAGATCTTGTTCTTGGGACCCTGACGGGAGAAGTCATAACAGTTTTCAATCGGAAATCACAGCCAGACTTGTGAAACTTGCAGTTGTCAGAAGGCCGAAACAACATGACAAATATGACAATTCATATATCTACGGTTTGTCCTTTTGAGCTGTGACTTGGGCTTTGTGTACTCCTATCCTGCGGACAGGACTTGACAATGCTGGCAAGACCACCCTTCTCCACATGTTGAAGGACCGTTGGCCGTGTGTGATAGATAATAGATATAATAGCGGACTGCACCTGGTTAGTTGCATCCAAACAATTCGACCTAATGGAGAGATTTGACCTTGTCCCTCCAGCATTGCTTTTGTTGTCCCAATGGCCCAAGAATAGATAGAGGGACAACTAACTGGCTAAAACCCCCAATATTTGTGTCTGAAAATTGGCGAATTACACAGGGAACATGGGAAAACGATGATCTGGATATGCCAGGATGACAGGATCGCCACCCACGTTCCTACGCTTCATCCTCACTCGGAGGTGCGTTCCACAGTGCAATGAGGCTGTGGATCATTCTGACTTAGACGATTTTAGATCTGAGTTGAGTTTGGACAAATTGTATGTAGATGTTGAATTATGTTGATTTGATATCGGTGTGACAACAGATCTGGTGTGACAACAGATCTGGTGCCACAATACGAATGGATTCCTCTACAGCAATTTCTAACATCGATATGCTACCAACAACATGGTCCAACTTGGGGTTACTTTGGGGAAAGGTGGCATCGCAGCTGTCACTCAATGAACAGTCCAGCCTCTGAGGTTTGAGGAAATTCATGGCGTAATGGGCTGGGTTCATTTTTTCACATGATCTTGAAATATCTTTATTCATATTCCATGTGTGGTTAGTTTTCACCACGGTGATCCATATTACTGTAGATCATATTGTATATCCACATTTTATTATAGTAGACCACTAATATCATTAGAGCCTCCCTTTATTAAATCCATATTAGTGGATGGTCGTCATTCAGGAGCTGATGATCAAGAACATCCGCTTCCGCACCTATGACCTGGGTGGCCACGAGACCGCGCGTCGGATCTGGAAGGACTACTTCGCCACCGTGGGGCAGCCAAGGCGACAGCTGAGAAAAGAATGCCTGGATCATGTAGACTTATGGTCACTTATGGTGTATATATATATACACATATACACATAATATTCACAATATATTCACAATATATATATATATATTATCATTATTATGTATATATAAATGATATTAATAATTAGCATATGCCATCATAGGAATCGTTGAGGGGCCGTGGTTGGATGGCGGCTCATCAGAGTCCACCAGCTAGCGAGACATCCCGGCGTACTTTGAGCGTGGCTTGGGAAATCCCGGCCCAATAGCTTACTGGGGTTTAAGATATACATCAAACCATGGCATTTTAATGGCATTTAACTAAGGTTTTAATTGTTCAAAAGATATCAAGTGGGAACCCTCCGGTAATCCAACCTGGCAATGGTGAATCCAGCATTTATAGATGTTTTTCCAGCTATAAACCTTCATTGATAGATATATACGTATATATGTATAATATACGTGTATATATATATATATACATATGTAAATATATAGAATGGATTTCCCAGTCTGCCACATTTGAACAACGCCCAGGTCGATGGAATCATCTTCTTGGTGGATGCCGCAGACCGCACGCGCTTTCAGGCCTTTTTAGAAAACCAACCCTGCTGGGTCAGCAGGTTTGTCCCCCCCGGCTGAAAAATGGTAAAATGAACCATGGGTCATCTTATAATACCATGGTTTATTGATGGTTATTTTTACCATTGATAGTTATTATAATACCATTATAACTGGTTTATTGATGATCAATGGGTCCCCCTGATTCATGGTTTATTGATTGATATTGATCATCCGATAGTTTAGATGATGTTGATGGATGGATAAATTGCGTTCCCAATTGATGATATTGGGACCATGATTTTTCACCAATGCTTTAGAAGACCATTTCCCCATTCATGATATGGATGGCCGTGACATAAGGTCTGCTTGCGTGATGTGATTTTTTTGGTTGAAGTCTTTCCGAGGATAAATCATCGAACCACCAAATTTTGTCGAACTGACACCAAGGTGCCATTTTTCATCATTTTTCTTTTGTTTGATGGGTTTCCAGCTCGTGTCAGTGGTTCAGCTGGTGTCAGGAAGCCAATGAGGAGTTGAACGGCCTTCTGAACGAGCAGGTGGGAGGGCGGCAATCACCTGTGCAACCCAGGTATGGGTCAGAGTCAGCATGATGATGTTGAGCAGTTGATGGTTTTCGTCCCGAACATCACGAGACCCACATCTCCCAGCTTCGAAGGCCCTGGCCAACGTGCCTTTCGTGGTGTAGAGCCAGCCATGTGTTACACGACGAGCATGTATGGTGACCTGTCGGGTTTGACTCACCGGGAATCCCATGGAGGATTGAAGGATATATATATATATAACGAAGCGACAGATTAGCCAGCCACATTCGATATCAAGGACTTTTCATACGCCGCCACCTATGCCAGGCTGGGCAACAAGATCGACATCCCTACAGCTGCGTCGGAGGATGAGCTGCGAAATGCACTCGGGCGCGGCCCAGCAGACCATTGGGAATATTGGGGTGGGCCTTTGGTGGAGTTTGTAAATTGATGTAAATTAAGATATCGCGGACTGCTTCAAGGACACACAGGGCACAGCAGTGCAGTGCCGCTGCGGCCTCTAGGTTCGTCTCATGCAGGTCTTGCCAGATTGCCCGAGTGGCGGATCGGCCTTGAAGCAGTGAAACCAGTCATATGTTGGTGACATCGCTGACATCGCTGTACTGTACACCGCAGTCAGCCAACTTGACATAAAGACCGGCAGTGGGCCTATGAATCCTCAGATCAGTTTTGGCAACATCAGAAAAAAGCACCTCACGAAACTCATCACGACCAAAAAGCCAAAGCACAGCCTTCCTAATCAAACCATAAAGAAAAGAAAGAGTGGGGCGTTCATACCGTGAATTCAAGGTATGAAGCTCCACTTCACCGGTCTGAGGGTTCCGAAACGGAAATTGGACACTGACATCCTTGGCCATCCAAACAGCCATCTCCTCAAAACACAACGGATAGACACAATCACCAACCGCCCTGTGCAAAAGCCAGGCCAAAATGGATGCCAGAAAACCACTGGGCAAATCTGCAGGTCTACTCAAATCATGATGGATCCGATACTCGACATCAGGCATGTACAAATCAGTCAAGGAAAATCGGTCCGAAACAAAACCAAAAAGTGAAACATCCAAGTCTTCCAGTGGTTCATTTGAATTGCTACGAGGTTGCGCAGCAACCCCAAAGTAAAAAGCCCTCAGTTGCCTCAGTCTGCCAGCCATCAATTCGTGATGTCGCAAAGCGTCAGCTCGAAGCTGCAGAAGAAATGCTGGTCGATTACTAGTGAGTGAATAAACCGACAGCAGCATCAACTCGGTCGTTCCAAAGGTGGATCCAGTCTTCAAAGGGGTCACAAAGTTGTTGAGGATCAAGATGACTGGGAACCCAATGCGGCACCAGGCGCAGAGAACCAAGTTGCAAAAATAAGTCTTGCAGCTGCTCCCAAAGATCTCGATGCGCCCAGTCGCCAATGGTGGTGTGTTGTTGCAAGAAAAGCAAACTTTCCACCACAAACTTGGAATCAATCCAAAGGTGAACATCAGCCGCGTAGCAGTTCTGCCAGGCCACAACGCTGACCACAGCACAAAGTTCTGCTCTATCATTCGTTTGGCAAAGCCCTGGCACATAGCCTATTGATACCAGTTGACCAGTTGAAGCACTCAACCCTCCCCATGATGCCAGTTGAAAAGGCAATCTCGGATTCAAGGCAGATCCATCGGTGAACACGTGTTGTATGCCCACCCCAGGTCTGGAAAGAAAAGTATTTTGGGTATCTTCTATGGCCATCAATGCACGCTTCCACTGAACCGCACAGGGAGAGCGTGACGGCAGCAAATGAGCTTTCAAGGCAGTAGTATCCAAAGAATGATGTGATTGCCAGGCAGCAATAGATGATCGCACTGAGCCAAAACGAGGGCATTCTAACCAATGCAGTTGAGTGTCAGGAACTCCACAAAGAGCGCAAGTGCAAGACTTCGTAAGGTCATACTTAGCATGCAGAGAGCTATCCATGAAGGCACCAGATTGCAGCGAACCCTGCAGCGACTGTTGCAAACTCGTCAATGATGAAGAGTCTACAGAGACCAAAAGCGGATCGAGTCCACAAAGGTCGGACATCGTCTTGCGAAGCTTGACCAGTCGCGAGACATGCTGTAGCCAGGCATCGTGCAGCAACGCAGTAAGTGAAGTGGCATCCAAAGTTCAGAGATGGTGAGCACAGCCATCATGGTCAATCCCATAAGGTGGTTCAATTTTCCATCCCACTTGGTTAAGGACTAGAACAAGTTGACTAAAGGGGCCACTAAAAAGGTTACCATATGTTACCATCAAAGCTGCACATAAAAAGACGCCAAACTGAAAACATTCTAGGCTCCTTTCTCACCAAACGAATAAAAGAGTGCACCGTCATCTGAAGACGCCAGAGGCCAGGGTCCGCTAATGGTGTCGTAGAAAGGGTCAACTTCACGAAACCATTGACGCCTGCTCTGGCCAGTTGAAGCGCGTTGAGCGCCGCTGTCCGCAAGTGATCCAAGTGCACCTCACCCAGACAAGAGCCGTTGATGCCATGCAAAGCTGATGTCCAACAAACTGTTGGGACTGCAGAAAGTTTCAGACGCAAAGGCGCCTTGCTCTGTCGCAGTCTTCGCCGCACCGCAGCCAACTTAGCAATGAAAGACATCACGCCACCAAGTTCTCTTGCATGTTCCACTCTTTGAAACGGCAACGCAACCAATTGGCGACGTTGTTCAGTGGTCAACGCCCAGCAGTAAGATTTGCCTTCGTCAATCTTCATGTTCCATAGTCTAAAAAACTCCAGCAAACAAACTAGGCCATGCGCCAGGGCACCAGTGACTTGAGCAACAACACTGAGGTTGTCAACAAAGGAAAGTGATCGGACGCTTGGGCAATACACCCTCATGTAGAGGTGCCAAGTGAAGCAAAGCTGTGTCATACCATAGACACTGAGCGCATCACCCTCGGGCATGCCACAGCTCGACGTAGTTGAACAGCTCGGGGAGCCACGCACTTCAAAAGATCGAGTGCAGTTGTCCAAGAACAGCTTCCAAGGAGTGGTGACACAACTAGGCACCCCCAAATGAGTAGCTAGAGCCATAGTGTGCTGGCGCGGTATGAAGTTGAAGGCCCTCTGCAAATCAGTGCTGAGTCCACACAGTTGAGAGTTGCATTTAAGGGAGTGTCAATTTCAGCTTGAAGTAGCGACCATAGCTGACTGGGCTCACATCCTGGCAAAAATCCATAAGCCTCAACGTCCATTCGTGGTGCCAGAGCTCGCAGGGGTTGCTGTGAGCGCAAACTGGCCCACGTCCGACAAATGACGCTGAAAATCACAATGGGTCTAAATCTGTCAACAGTTGATGCAGCAACATCTTTGGCAATGACACTGACCACCCCAAAAAGAAGCGCTGTGGGCCAAGCGGAGTTGCCCTGTTCAATGTCATGCAGAAGGTCAAGCAACCTTTGCGTCCAAACATCTGGGAGCGCCTGCAAGTCAACATGTGAAATCCCATCAACACCTCGTGCAGCAGTCTTTTTGTAGCGGCGTAAAGCCCGCTTCCATTGCCACAAACTGATTGTTTCCAGCTCAAACTTGAAACGAGGCACGTATGCTTGAAAGAAACTAATGACCCTCTGCCAGGTGTCTGCATCAACCGTCTCAAGTGTACCCCATGTAGGTTTCCAAAACGCAAGCAAGGATTCATGCAAGTCTTCAGTAGCTGACAAAGTTTGTTGTTGTTCAACTACATCCCCATGAGCAAATTGCGTGGCATCCATGACTTGAATCACAACCTCATTGATGGGTGTGACAGACAACTCAACTCCCCATGATCACTAGTCCACCGTGAGTGCCCTGTCTGGAAAAGAGGGGAATCAAGATGAAGTTGCGCAGTGTCTTCATCAATCGCCAGCACGGCAGCAAGTCAAGTCTTTCACGTTGTGGGGCCTTCAAGTCCTGGAAGATTCCAGTCATGCCCTTGTCATACTTGAGCCGCAGAAGCTTGACAGGTTGTCTCAGGTGCCATGACTGGTAGGCCTCAAAGGATTGCTTGAAGGTGGCAAAAAGAAGTTCCGCAACCTCCATCGTGGGTGGTGCCGTTGGCAATCTGCGTGGTGTGCCAGGCACTGAATGAGTTCTGCGGGTTTGCCACCAAGAAGAAAATCCACCATCAAAGACCGGTGAACGAAGAACTGCTGACCAAAGTTCCAGCCGATATGCTATAGCAGAGGGGCTCAATTTTCCCGGCTTGAATGCCCGCCAGGTAGCTCTGAAGTCTTCTAAGTTGACGAAACCATAGTTTGACTTCAGTGCCAATCAAGTCATTTCTAAGAACCACCTCACTGGGACGGCTGGGTTTGATGTGAAGCTGAGAAGCAGCTTTCACAGGCTGTGTCCGTTGTAGCCGCCCCTGCTGCGCTCGTTGTAGTTTTTGTTGTGGCTGACCTTGAACAAATCCATCTAGATTGCGCTCAAACGAGGATGCCCAGTCAGCCCATCTCACATCAACATCCTCCAAAGAAGTCCAAGACGGAGGTGAGGGGAGATGGACGTGGCCAGACCAATTGCGCAAGAAATTTGGTGGGAATAGCCAGGCTGACGGTCACAGTGCTGTGCTCAGCAAACACATCAGCCACATCAACTTGCCGACAGAGGGCAGCAGCTTCAGGACTGAGCCAAACAATGTCGCGCTCAGTCGCATGTTTGCAAGTGAAGACCTTCTCTTGATCCCACAAGGTAGAAGCCAAGTCTTGAGCTGAAACCCACCCAAGTTGATGCTAGTTGAAAATGAGCAACCCATCAGCAGTAGTGTTGCAATCGCCCCCCACCAGCCGAGGTCCACAACCTCCAAGTATCACTTCAGTAGTGAGGATGTCCAAAAAGGAACTAGTCAGCTCCGGCGCATTGGGCCATGTTGGTCCGGAAGGGTATCCATATACAACAGCATTGGTCCAATCGCATGGCGAGTGACAAGAACACGCCCACATTCTCGTTCCCCATGGTAAGGCAGTTGTACTTCGCTGGAAGGGTAGTCTGAAATGGTTGTGACACCCGACCAGGTACCAGCCCAAGTAGAGTTGGATCTCATGGCCACCGGTGCTCCAAAATGAAGTCGTAGGCGGCGATTCTGTTGATTGGCGATCTGCCGAGAAGTCGCAGCACAAGAAGCTAGCGTAGCTATGGAGTCTCAGAGAAAGACCAAACTCCTTCACCAAGTGAAAGCGCTGCTGGTTCCTTTTGGCGAAGGCCGGAACTGTTGGAAAATCTAAAGTGTTGTAGGTCATCAGGACCTGGATGTAGTGCTTCACCCCAACGTTGCGGAGGCAAGTTGGGTGATTGGAACAATTGCAATGCCTGGGCACCACAAAACTGCAGCAAAATGACAAAAGGCCAAAGCCATTGCCAAAGAAAAGTCCAAATCCATCTTGCTTGGCCTGGCTGCCCTAGTCACTCTGAGCGATGTTTCTTGCTCAGCAGGGCTTCAAAACGATCCATCTGTGTGGAAAGGGCAGTGCTCATCTCGTGAGAGATTTCACCCTTCATGGAGCTGAACGTGTGCTGCATCGCCTGGTGAAGATTGTCAGCTGACGTGTGAACTTCAGTACGCGCAGCCACCAGGTCATGTTGCTGTTGTCGCAAGGAGGTGTGAAGATGGGCCAACAGCTCATCTTGGGCTGCCAATCTGTTGCCCGTCTCATGGAACCAAGTCTGAAAGGTTTGGCTGTGGAACTTGATCTCTGCCATGTCAGTTTCAAGCTGTTTGATGCGTGTGACACTTCGGAGCTGCCCATGTGCTGCTGCAGATCCATCATCTTAGTGCCAAGCTCTTGTTGAACTGATGCGTGAACAT
This sequence comes from Cladocopium goreaui, assembly GCA_947184155.2. Classification (NCBI taxonomy): domain Eukaryota; class Dinophyceae; order Suessiales; family Symbiodiniaceae; genus Cladocopium; species Cladocopium goreaui. The sequence continues at coordinate 58,910 of CAMXCT020002652.1, forward strand.
ACGTCTTCAACTTGTCAGCCAAAGCTTCATAGCGCTTCAGAGGAGCCTGTGCTGTTGTCTTGGCTGAGCTATGCCGGTTGCTCCATGGATCCAGTTCTGGTGCCAACCAGGGGTCGGAGGGAGTAGTGGAGGAAGATGATGGTTGGGCTCCATGGGATCGCAAATGTTTCTGAGCACGAAGTGGGCCAACAACTGCAGGAGCTCGTCCTTGTTCATTGCGTTCACGAAGAAGTGAGATCATCACATCTTGTCCAAAGGCTGGGAGAACATTTTTGGAAGGTGGTTGTGCGGCACCCACTTCCCATGCTCCACCCTCTGCTGTGCCCCTGGCAGGCTGCAGCGGTTTGGCTTGCCACTGCCAATCTTTCAACAGCTGCACGAGTTGTTGCCGCTGAAGTCCATGCGGCAAAGGATGGAGACGGAAAACTTGAGTGACAGCCACTTGAGAAAGGTCTCACCTGGCCGTAGGAGCTGCCTCCTCGTAGGTAGCCAAAACTCTGATCCCATAGCGCTGCTTCATGCGGACCAGAGACAGTCCATGAGAGGCAAGCTTCAGGCGGTGACTAGCCTTCTCACGATTGGCCCCTGCCAACCAAATGACAGCATAGTCCTCATCAGTGGAGCGAGAAGTGGTGGAACGAGGCTCCATGTAGGCACCTTCAACATTGACCTGCAGCAGGTCAGAAAGAGTTGGAGATGCAATGCGCAAGAAGGCCAAGAAGAGATCTGCACGTGGGGCAGGGAGCACCTGGCCTTCCATGGATTGAAATCGACGACCCCAAACTTCGTGAACAACTTGATCAATACTATCTTCAACAGCCGCATGATATGCCCCACAACTATGGTCACAAGTCAATGCATTGCAGAGACGCAGCATTGGCACCAGTTGGATAAGATGCGTGATGGGTGACCCTGCGATCTGCTCCCAATGTTGAGAGTTCGTCTCGAAAGAGTTGGATCGTCAAAACATGAGTTTCTGCGACATCCATGCTAGTAGCTGGATCAGGTTGTTGAACTCGATGAACCTCATGGTCACCCAATTGAAGAATGCAGCCATGAATCAACAGAGGATCACTTGTTGGAAGGTAAGTGACAGGAAATCGAAGAGAGGTGACTGTAGCAGCTGTAGCAGTCCCTTTCAGGTGAGCTGGGACATTGCAGTAGGAGAAGGGGTTCAGAGAAACCACGCAAGCCTCTAAGCCTCTAAGCGCCTAAGCCTCTAAACGCAAAGAGACTGGGCAAAAGCGCATAAGCCTCTAAGCGCCTAAGCCTCTAAGCGCAAAGAGACTGGGCAAAAGCGCATAAGCCTCTAAGCCTCTAAGCGCCTAAGCCTCTAAACGCCAAGAGACTGGGCAAAAGCGCATAAGCCTCTAAGCCTCTAAGCGCCTAAGCCTCTAAGCGCAAAGAGACTGGGCAAGAGCGCATAAGCCTCTAAGCCTCTAAGCGCCCAAGCCTCTAAGCGCAGAGAGACTGGGCAAAAGCGCATAAGCCTCTAAGCCTCTAAGCGCCTAAGCCTCTAAGCGAAAGAGACTGGGCAAAAGCGCATAAGCCTCTAAGCCTCTAAGCGCCTAAGCCTCTAAACGCAAAGAGACTGGGCAAAAGCGCATAAGCCTCTAAGCCTCTAAGCGCCTAAGCCTCTAAGCGCAAAGAGACTGGGCAAGACCGCATAAGTCTCTAAGCCTCTAAGCGCCTAAGCCTCTAAGCGCAGAGAGACTGGGCAAAAGCGCATAAGCCTCTAAGCCTCTAAGCGCCAAAGCCTCTAAGCGAAAGAGACTGGGCAAAAGCGCATAAGCCTCTAAGCGCCTAAGCCTCTAAGCGCCTAAGCCTCTAAGCGCCTAAGCGCCTAAGACCAGCGCATAAGCGCCTAAGCGCCTAAGACCAGCGCGTAAGCGCCTAAGCGCCTAAGACCAGCGCATAAGCGCCTAAGCGCCTAAGCGCCTAAGACCAGCGTATAAGCCGCATAAGCGCCTAAGCGCTCAGCGCCCCAGACCAGTCCATAAGCGCATAAGCGCCTACGCGCCTAAGACCAAACCAGGGCTTGAACGAAAGAGATGCCTGAAACGAAAGAAGAGCATACAGAGACGAACGAAGGACTTCGAACGAAAGTCTGGAGGAGTCCAACGAAAGAGCGAGGATTTCAAACGAATGAGAGGAGTCGAACGAACAAGACAGGACTTGAACGAAAGAGAGCTCTCAAACGAAAAGCGAGCAGAGAGAAACGAAAGAAGTACTTCGAACGAAAGCCAGCAGGAGTCCAACGAAAGAGAGAGGATTTCAAACGAATGAGAGGAGTCGAACGAACAAGGCAGGACTTGAACGAAAGAGAGGCCTGAAAAGAACAAAAAGAGCATAGAGAAACGAAAGAAAGACTTCCAACGAAAGTCAGCAGGAGTCCCACGAAAGAGAGAGGCTTTCAAACGAATGAGAGGAGTCGAACGAACAAGATAGGACTTGAACGAAAGAGAGGCCTGAAACGAAAAAAGAGCAGAGAGAAACGAAAGAAGGACTTCGAACGAAAGCCAGCAGGAGTCCAACGAAAGAGAGAAGATTTCAAACGAATGAGAGGAGTCGAACGAACAAGATAGGACTTGAACGAAAGAGAGGCCTGAAACGACAAAAGAGCAGAGAGAAACGAAAGAAGGACTTCAAACGAAAGCCAGCAGGAGTCCAACGAAAGAGAGCGGTTGCAAACGAATGAGAGGAGTCGAACGAACAAGACAAGACTTGAACGAAAGAGAGGTCTCAAACGAAAAAAGAGCAGCGAGAACCGAAAGAAGACTTCGAACGAAAGTCAGCCGGAGTCCAACGACAGGGAGAGGTTTCGAACGAATGAGAGGAGCCGAACGAACAAGACAGGACTTGAACGCAAGAGAGCTCTCAAACGAAAAAAGAGTAGAGAGAAACGAAAGAAGACTTCGAACAAAAGCCACTTGAACGAAAGAGACGTCTCAAACGAAAAGAAAGCAAAGAGAAACGAAAGAAGACTTCGAACGAAAGTCAGCAGGAGTCCAACGAGAGAGAGAGGATTTCAAACGAATGAGAGGAGTCGAACGAACAAGGCAGGACTTGAACGAAAGAGAGGTCTCAAACGAAAAACGAGCAGAGAGAAACGAAAGAATTACTTCGAACGAAAGGCAGCAGGAGTCCAACGAAAGGGAGAGGTTGCAAACGAATGAGAGGAGTCGAACGAACAAGACAGGACTGGAACGAAAGAGAGGCCTGAAAAGAAAAAAAAGAGCATAGAGAAACGAAAGAAAGACTTCCAACGAAAGTCAGCAGGAGTCCAACGAAAGAGAAAGGATTTCAAACAAATGAGAGGAGTCGAACGAACAAGGCAGGACTTGAACGAAAGAGAGGCCTGAAACGAAAAAAGAGCAGAGAGAAACGAAAGAAGGACTTCGAACGAAAGCCAGCAGGAGTCCAACGAAAGAGAGAAGATTTCAAACGAATGAGAGGAGTCGAACGAACAAGATAGGACTTGAACGAAAGAGAGGCCTGAAACGACAAAAGAGCAGAGAGAAGCAAAAGAAGGACTTCCAACGAAAGTCAGCAGGAGTCCAACGAAAGAGAGCGGTTGAACGAACAAGACAGGACTTGAACGAAAGAGAGGTCTCAAACGAAAAAAGAGCAGCGAGAACCGAAAGAAGACTTCGAACGAAAGTCAGCCGGAGTCCAACGACAGGGAGAGGTTTCGAACGAATGAGAGGAGCCGAACGAACAAGACAGGACTTGAAGGCAAGAGAGCTCTCAAACGAAAAAAGAGCAGAGAGAAACGAAAGAAGACTTCGAACGAAAGCCACTTGAACCAAAGAGACGTCTCAAACGCAAAGAAAGCAAAGAGAAACGAAAGAAGACTTCGAACGAAAGTCAGCAGGAGTCCAACGAGAGAGAGAGGATTTAAAACGAATGAGAGGAGTCGAACGAACAAGGCAGGACTTGAACGAAAGAGAGGTCTCACACGAAAAATGAGCAGAGAGAAACGAAAGAATTACTTCGAACGAAAGGCAGCAGGAGTCCAACGAAAGGGAGAGGTTGCAAACGAATGAGAGGAGTCGAACGAACAAGACAGGACTGGAACGAAAGAGAGCCCTGAAAAAAAAAGAGCATAGAGAAACGAAAGAAAGACTTCCAACGAAAGTCAGCAGGAGTCCAACGAAAGAGAGAGGATTTCAAACGAATGAGAGGAGTCGAACGAACAAGGCAGGACTTGAACGAAAGAGAGGTCTCAAACGAAAAAAGAGCAGAGAGAAACGAAAGAAATACTTCGAACGAAAGTCAGCAGGAGTCCAACGAAAGAGAGAGGTTGCAAACGAATGTGAGGAGTCGAACGAAACAAGACAGGGCTTGAACGAAAGAGAGAGAGAGAGGATTTCAAACGAATGAGAGGAGTCGAACGAACAAGATAGGACTTGAACGAAAGAGAGGCCTGAAACGAAAAAAGAGCAGAGAGAAACGAAAGAAGGACTTCGATCAAACGAAAGCCAGCAGGAGTCCAACGAAAGAGAGCGGTTGCAAACGAATGAGAGGAGTCGAACGAACAAGATAGGACATTGAACGAAAGAGAGGCCTGAAACGAAACAAGAGCAGAGAGAAACGAAGGACTTCGAACGAAAGCCAGCAGGAGTCCAACGAAAGAGAGAGGTTGCAAACGAATGAGAGGAGTCGAACGAACAAGACAGGACTTGAACGAAAGAGAGGTCTCAAACGAAAAAAGAGCAGAGAGAAACGAAAGAAGACTTCCACGAAAGTCAGCCGGAGTCCAACGAAAGGGAGAGGTTTCGAACGAATGAGAGGAGCCGAACGAACAAGACAGGACTTGAACGAAAGATAGCTCTCAAACGAAAACAGAGCAGAGAGAAACGAAAGAAGACTTCGAACGAAAGCCACTTGAACGAAAGAGACGTCTCAACTCAAACGAAAAGAAAGCAAAGAGAAACGAAAGAAGACTTCGAACGAAAGTCAGCAGGAGTCCCACGAGAGGAGGAGTCGAGCGAACAAGACAGGACTGGAACGAAAGAGAGGCCTGAAAAGAACAAAAAGAGCATAGAGAAACGAAAGAAAGACTTCCAACGAGAGTCCAACGAAAGAGAGAGGATTTCAAACGAATGAGAGGAGTCGAACGAACAAGGCAGGACTTGAACGAAAGAGAGGTCTCCTCAAACGAAAGAAGAGCATAGAGAAGCGAAAGAAGGACTTCCAACGAAAGTCAGCAGGAGTCCAACGAAAGTTAGGGAGAGGTTGCAAACGAATGAGAGGAGCCGAAAGAACAAGACAGGACTTGAAGGAAAGAGAGGCCTGAAACGAAAAAAAAAGCAGAGAGAAACCATTGCACGCGGATTCGGGTACACGCGCGCACCCTGAAAAGCGTCAAAGTCGCAAAGCCGCAAAGCCGCCATGGAACGCTCAAGCCGCAAAGCCGCAAAGCCGCAAAGCCGCCATGGAACGCGCAAGCCGCAAAGCCGCAAAGCCGCAAAGCCGCAAAGCCGCAAAGCTGCCATGGAACGCGCAAGCCGCAAAGCCGCAAAGCGGCAAAGCCGCAAAGCCGCAAAGCCGCCAAGCCGCCAAGCCGCCAAGCCGCCGAGCCGCAAGCTCTGCGACTCATGCGCCGCCTCCTGCGTTCATCGCCGCTGCGTTGCCACCGCCATGGATCGCTGAAGCCGCAAAGCCGCAAAGCCGCAAAGCCGCAAGCTCTGAGACGCAGCCGCCGTCTCCTGTGTTCATCGCCGCTGTGTTGCCAGAGCGTCAAGAAGCGTCAAAGAGCCGCAAAGCGCCAAGGCGTCGAAGCACCACGACGAAGCGTCAAAGCGGCAAAGCTTCAAGAAGCGCCAAAGCGTCAAGAAGCGTCAAAGCTTCAAGAAGCGGCACAGCGCCGAAGCGTCAAAGAGCCGCCAACGAAAGGCTGGCTGTGCTTAGAAGGGGACGGGCTTGCTTACGGAAAGAGGTCTGCAACCAAAGGCTGGCTGTGTTTAGAAGGGGACGGGCTTGCATATTGCGAGACAATTCGTAGCGAATTCCGAAGAACAATGGCAGATGTTATGGCAACCCCCAAAAGATTGAAACGTAGCATTCGACTAAACGAATGGCAATTTTCCTCCCTATTTGGTTGAAAGATATTATCTACAATGTCCCCCCCGGTGTGATAGACAGTCCCGGCCTATGCGACACAGACCTTGCAAAAACAACTTTAAACAAGAACAAGAACAAGAACAAGAACAGCAACAACAACCACAACCACAACCACAACAACAACAACCACAACCACAACAACCACAACCACAACCACAACAACAACCACAGCCACAACCACAACCACAACCACAACCAACAACAACAACAACAACAACAACAACAACAACAACAACAACAACAACAGCAACAGCAACAGCAACAGCAACAGCAACAACAACAACAAGAACAAAAACAAGAACAAAAACAATAGCCATAACAGGAACAAAAACAAAAACAAAAACAATAACAAGAACAATAACAATAACAAGAACAAGAACAACAACAACAACAACAACAACAACAACAACAACAATCAGAATAACAAGAATAAGAAGTGCTAATAAAAAACAAGAGCACAAACAACTATAACAACTTTAATAACAAGAACAAAAACGAAAACCAGAACAAGAGAAATAATAGCAAGTTCTTGGAAGATCTGGATGCTACCCAAGAAGATCTTGTACTGAACTTTCAATCATCTTGTATGATTTTGGTTGCTATGGAGTAAGACTTTATCCTTTACATTCAATCATCTTGAGTGTTACGGTGTAAGATCGTGCCCTTGACATTCAATCATCTTGGACGCTGCGCTCGAAGCGCTTGTCCTTAACTTTGAACATCTTGGATGATATGCTCTAAAATCTTGTCCATGAATTACAAACATCTTGGATGCTTCGCTGTAAGATCTTACCCTTAATTTTCAATCACCTTTGATGCTACGGTGTAAGATCGTGCCCTGAACTTTCAATCCTCTTGAATGCTACTGTGTAAGCCTTGTCCTTAACTTGCAAACATGTTGGATGATACGCTGTAAGGGGGTGTTGGATGGTACGCTGTAAGCTGTTGTCCTTAGCCTTCAAACATCTTGGATGCAAGCATGTAAGATCTTTTCCATAAATTACAAACATCATTGGTGCTTCGGCGTAAGATCTTGTGCTTTCAAACATCTTGGGCGCTACAGAGTCAGATCTTGTCCTTAACTTTCGATCATCCTTGATGCTACGCTGTCAGATCGCAGCCTGATCTTGCAATCATCTGGGATGCTACCGTGTAAGATTTTGTCCTTGACTTGCAAATCTTTGCTTGTCCTTAACCTTCAAACATGTCGGATGCTACGCTCCAAGATTCTGTTTGTCTTGTCCCTAACCCTCAAACATGTTGGATGATACGCTGTAAGTTCTTGTCCTTGACGAACAAGAACAAGAACCAGAACAAGAGAAAGAACCATAACCACAAGATTAGAAACAAGAACCACAACATCAGCAACAACAACAGCAGCAGCAACAAACAACAAGAACAAAAATAACAATAACAAAACACAATAGTTAAACAACAAGAGCAAGAACAGCGATAACAACATTAACAACAAGAACACGAACGAAAACGAGAACAAGATAAATAATAACAAGTTCTTGGAAGATCTGGATGCTGCCCAAGAAGATCTTGTCCTGAACTCTCAAGCATCTTGTATGATTTTGGTTGCTATGGAGTAAGACTTTGTCCTTAACTTTCAATCATCTTGGGTGCTACGGTGTAAGATCGTGCCCTTGACATTCAATCATCTTGGACGCTACGCTCGAAGAGCTTGTCCTTAACTTTGAACATCTTGGAAGCTATGCCCTAAGACCTTGTTCTTGAATTACAAACATCTTGAATCTGGGATGCCACGCTGTAAGACCTTGCCCTTAATCTTCAAACACCTTTGATGCTACGGTGTCAGGTCTTGTCCTTAAGTTCTAAACATGCTTGATGCTACTTTGCAAGATCCTCTCCTTAACTTTCCAGCATCTTAGATGTTACGGTGCAAGATTCTGTCCTTAACTTTCAAACATGTTTGATGCTATGCTGAAAGGCCTTGTCCTTAACTTTCAATCATTATGGATTGTACGGTGTAAGATCTTGTCCTTAACTTTCAACCATCTTGGATAACACGCTGTAAGACCTGTCCTTAACTTTCAATCATCTTGGGTGCTACGCTGTCAGGTCTTGTCCCCAACCTTCAGACATGTTGGATGATACGCTGCAAGTTCTCGTCCTTGCCTTACAAAAACAAAAAACCGCAACAGCAAAAACAAGATTAAGACTCTGGTCAAGATGGAGATTTTTCCTTCAACCAATCTATTGATGGTCGGCTTCAAAACTCCGCAGGGCCTGGTTTATAAGATCTGATATAGGTATGACGATGGAATTCAAACCTCCACCAGTTAGAATATACCCTTTTCATCAATGATGACATGCTCAATAAGCAAAGTTATAAGTTATAACACACTCAAAGATGTTATGACCCGCGAAACGGCGACTTACAAACCACGCTTGTTAATCACCTACTAAGGTAAACCATCATTAAACAACCCACAAAAATTACTAAACAGGTAGTCGTAAGTTCGCTGGCTGCAGGTGAGCGCTGGCCCTCAAATACAAACAATCTGGCCCTTTGTTTTTTCTCCGAAACAGCTTTTATACCTATGTTTCAATCGGTGCTTGAAAAAAAGTAAAATCTACAAAATCACTTTTTTTTTCCAAGATGGCATGTCTCAAAGAGCTGCAAAGTGCCAAAGCGTCACAGAGCCGCGAAGTCTCAAAGCGCCAAGAAGCGCCAAAGCGTCAAAGAGCCGCAAAGCGCCAAAGGGCCAAGAGGCACCAAAGCATCAAGAGCGCCAAGCGCCAAAGCGCCAAAGCGTCAAAGAGCCGCAAAGCGCCAAAGGGCCAAGAGGCACCAAAGCATCAAGAGCGCCAAGCGCCAAAGCGCCAAAGCGCCAAAGCGCCAAAGCGCCAAGCGCCAAAGCGCCAAAGCGCCAAAGCATCCAAGCGTTCAGGCTTTGAGGCTTTGAGGCTTTGAGGCGTCGGAAAAGCGTCAAGAAGCGCCAAAGCCTGAAAGAGCCGCCAAGCGCCAAAGCGCCAAAGCGCCAAAGCATCCAAGCGTTCAGGCTTTGAGGCTTTGAGGCTTTGAGGCGTCGGAAAAGCGTCAAGAAGCGCCAAAGCCTGAAAGAGCCGCCAAGCGCCAAAGCGCCAAAGCGCCAAAGCATCCAAGCGTTCAGGCTTTGAGGCTTTGAAGCGTGAGGCGCCAAAGAGGCTTTGCAGCTTTGAGGCTTTGAGGCTTTGAGGCGCCAGAGAGGCTTTGGAGCTTTGAGGCTTTGAGGCGTGAGGCGCCAAAGAGGCTTTGCAGCTTTGAGGCTTTGAAGCTTTGAGGCGTGAAGCGCCAAAGAGGCTTTGCAGCTTTGAGGCTTGGCAAACCTTAGCGGGCCTGATCCCCCATACTCTGAGAGAAACATTGAAACGAAAGAAGGACTTCGATTGAAAGCCAGGAGGAGTCTAACGAAAGAGAGAGGTTGCAAACGAATGTGAGGAGTCGAACGAAACAAGACAGGGCTTGAACGAAAGAGGACAGGCTCTGACGGAAGAGGACAGACTCTGACGGAAGAAGGTAGGCTTCAACGGAAGAGGATAGACCCGAACGGAAGACTCTTAGCGGAAGACTCTTGTAACGGAAAGGATGGATCCGAACGGAACAGGACAGGCCGCTAGCCTAGCAGAAGAGAATAGACTCTAACGATCCCCCTTGGAATTTTTTAGGGGTACCTGTCCAACGTCAACGTTTGCGATTTTATCGTGGACGTTGGTGTCAACAATTCTATAGAGATTTCATGTTGAAAACAGCATTGGGTACTAGTAAGCTAAGAGTCTTGTCACATCTGTGAGGGAACATCTACCAACAAGGCTATCAGATAATCATCATCATCATCATCATCAGCATCAGCATCAGCATCATCATCATCGTCATCATCATCATCATCATTTGAGCCACGAAAAAACCTCAATGTATTGTTTATGTAAGGGAGTTATACTACATCACTTTCGCGAAACAGAAATGCTGGGTCACGAAAGATCGCGAAAGTAATTTGCTTCGCGAAAGGTCGCGAAAGAGAAGTTTAAGATATTTCAAATTGTTTGTTTTGTTCAAGATGGCATGTCTTAGAGACGTTTCGAAGCTGACAGGCAACAAGAGGCTGAGAGGTGTCAAGAAGCTTAGAAGCGTTTAGAGGCTTAGAGGCGTTTAGAGGCTTCGAGGCGTTTAGTGGCTTCGAGGCGTTTGGAGGCTTAGAGGCGTTTAGAGCCTTAGAGGTGTCAAGAAGCTTAGAAGCGTTTAGAGGAAGCTTAGAAGCGTTTAGAGGCTTAGATGCTTAGAGACTTAGAGGCGTTTAGAGGCGTTTAGAGGCTTAGAGGCGTTTAGAGGCTTAGAGGCTTAGAGGCGTTTAGAGGCTTAGGCGTTTAGAGGCTTAGAGGCGTTTAGAGGCTTAGAGGCGTTTAGAGACGTTTAGAGGCTTAGGGGCGTTTAGAGGCTTAGAGGCGTTTAGAGGCTTAGAGGCGTTTAGAGGCTTAGAGGCGTTTAGAGGCTTAGAGGCTTAGAGGCTTAGAGGCGTTTAGAGGCTTAGAGGCGTTTAGAGGCTTAGAGGCTTAGAGGCTTAGAGGCGTTTAGAGGCTTAGAGGCTTAGAGGCGTTTAGAGGCGTTTAGAGGCTTAGAGGCTTAGAGGCGTTTAGAGGCTTAGAGGCTTAGAGGCGTTTAGAGGCTTAGAGGCGTTTAGAGGCTTAGAGGCGTTTAGAGGCTTAGAGGCGTTTAGAGGCTTAGAGGCGTTTAGAGGCTTAGAGGCGTTTAGAGGCTTAGAGGCGTTTAGGGGCTTAGAGGCTTAGAGGCGTTTAGAGGCTTAGAGGCGTTTAGAGGCTTAGAGGCTTAGAGGCGTTTAGAGGCTTAGAGGCGTTTAGAGGCTTAGAGGCTTAGAGGCGTTTAGAGGCTTAGAGGCGTTTAGAGGCTTAGAGGCGTTTAGAGGCTTAGAGGCTTAGAGGCGTTTAGAGGCTTAGAGGCGTTTAGAGGCTTAGAGGCTTAGAGGCGTTTAGAGGCTTAGAGGCTTAGAGTCTTTAGAGGCTTAGATGCCTTACGGGCTGCCTCCGACATTAGACTTAGAGGCTTAGGAGGCTTACTCTGCCTCCGGCATTAGAGGCTTACGGGCTGCCTCCGGACATTAGAGACTTAGAGGCTTAGAGGCTTACAGGCTGCCTCCGGACATTAGAGGCTACAGGCTGCCTCCAGACATTAGAGGCTTAGAGGCTTAGCCCATGATGGGGCTGTCCAGCCCATGGTGGGGCTGTCCAGCCCATGTGGTGGTGATGGGGCTGTCCAGCCCAATGGGAAATTGTGTGCCCACTTCCAGCCCACAACTTGGGGCTGTCCAGCCCATGGCAAGGCAGCCAGTGGGAGCAACCTTTTTCCCCTGGGGCTAGCTTTGGTAGTCCACAGCAGCCCTGCTTTGTACACCTAATTTTCTTCAGGTTCTTTCCTTTCTTCTTCTCTTTGTAGGCTTTCTTCTCCTTGCCCATCTCCTTGCCCATCTTCTCCTTGCTCATCTTCTTCTGGTGGGGGCACATGACTTGGCTATCCTCATTTGGGTCCAGCCTCCAGCCTGCAGCCCAAAGCTCTGGGTCAGCTGTCTCCTCAGCCTTCACCCAGCTCACTTTCCTTCTCTTGGGCACTGCTTCCATGGCACAGGAGCTTCTCTTTTTTGGGCAGGGCTACCAGAACCAGAAAGGGCTGTGGAGAAAGCTTTCCAGCCTCAACCATTCAAAACTTGTGTGGAATCCAAGAGGCTGTCCAGCCTATCAACCTTCCTTCCTGCAGGACTGCAAAGGCTGTCCAGCCTACCAAGACAGAACTGAAGCAATTCTTTTTTGCTCACCTCCCATCATCATCATCCAGCGAGATGTACCCTTTCAGGTAAAGGTGAAACAGAAGCATGAATTTTTGCAAGGCCTTCAAGGGAAGCTTCTCAGCTGGAGTGCCACTTGTGCAGCTTGAAGCGATTTGGACTATCCAGCCCATGAAAGATTCACTCCCATATGTCCAGTTCAGGCTGGGGTGCATGAATTTGCTTTGCTCTGCTAAATGGAGCAAAACATGGGATTTCTGCACTAAACTCCAAAGGTGCAAGCCTTCCTCCAAGGCATTGGCTGCCAGCCAGCTGTAGTGGGCCATGAAATCATCCACTGCCTTCTTGAAAGTTTCAAACCGCCATTCTTGCCAGCTGCACTCTAAGACTTGGTATGCCTTGACCAACTGCTTTGCCAATGCTTCCCTGTGCTTCCCAGCCTTGTCCATGCTGTACTCCTTGGCCAGCTCCAAAGCTACTGGGGCAAAATAGCGAATTTTAGCTCCTTTGATGTGCTTGAGGCAAGGGTATTCTTCTGCACTCTCAGCCAGGTCTGACAAAGACAGGTGCTTGATCCTCTTTTGGGCTGCCACCCCCAGCTTGTCATAGGCTTCCACTATCTTCTTGTTCAGGTTGGTTAGCCTGACAGCTCCTCAGCTGGCCAAAAATTGTTTGCTTGCACACACTATATTGGGGCTATCCAGCCGAAAAAAAATGAAGCTGCTATTGCTGGCAAAAATCTGGAAGCTCCTGGCAACTTCTCCATGATGCTAAAAAGCAAAGATCCATGTGCATATGCTGCTACACCGAGGTCCAGGATGTGCAAAATGTCCAGCCTAATGGACAAAGGGGTCACACATGGAGCTCTGAAGAGTGGGTGTGCTCCAAACTTCTCCTTGAATTTGCTCGGTGACAGCACACTGGCTCTCCAGGCTGCGGTTTGCCTGAAATCTGTGAAAGGCCTGGGGCTGTCTTCTTTGCATTGGTCTGCATTGCAATAGGGGCAGAGAAGGTTGGCTGCAGCATAAGGGAAACCAAACTCAGCTGCAAACCATTCTAAATCTCCACTCACTGACCATAGCACTCCCCTCCTCATTCTCTTCCCCTTGTATTTCTCTGTGGGCATCCCTGCCTCATCTTTTTTGGGCACCACACCATCCCACAGCACTTTCCAAGACCAAAACTTCCATCAGCTTCTTGGGGGTCTCCTTGGTCATGGCAGCCTTGGGCACAGCTGCGATTAGCATCTGGCTCTGGGTCACTGCCTTGCTGGAAAGCAAGCACCTTCAGGGCACATGGCATCCAGCCCAGGGCTATCCAGCCCAAGGGCTATCCAGCCCAATGAGGCAAAACATAGCAGCCAAGGTGGACATGCAGGCAAGGGCTATCCAGCCCAAAGCAGGAAAGGAAGCCAAGCCTGAAGCTGAGCACCTGGATGCTGTCCACCTCAGTGAAGGGCGCTGCATCTCCATGCAAAAGGTAAGGCACTGGAAGCTGGCTTGGTTGTGATGTTTCAATCACTTTCTTCAGCTCAGCTGTCATCTGGGGGCATGAAGATTGGCTCTTCCAGAAAGCAACTAATTCTTCATCCTTGCAGCACAAACTCTTCAAGAAGTTGTTCTCTTCAGCCTGAAGGACCCAGTGGTGAGGTAGCAGGAGGTGAATGGCAGTCACCTGCTCTACTCTATGGCCACCCTTCTTCACAGCCAGGGGGCCATACACCTCCCAGGGATCCGGAGCTTCTAGAAAGCGAAAATACTTTCTCACCAAGCCTCTGTGGCAATTGCCAGGTGAATGCCCACAAGCCCCAAGCTCAGGCAACTTCCCCACACACTGGCTCTCCAGCCCACTCTTAACTGCTGCTGAAGCAAGCTCCTGCACTTCTATGGCTGACAGCTTTCCTATGCTGAACTTCTTGAGCAACAGCACCCACAAAGGACATGGGTCCATTTCTCCACAACTTTTGAGCAGCTAAAGGGGCAACTTCATTCAGCTTTAACAAGGGCTGTCCAGCCCAATTGCCATGTCAAGGGCTCTCCAGCCCAACAATGATAACAAGAGCTGTCCAGCCCAATTCAAGGGCTATCCAGCCCAACAATGGTAACAAGGGCTGTCCAGCCCAGCAAAGGCAAAGGGCTTCCCAGCTGACCTGTTTGCTTTCAAGAGCAGCTTGAGGTTGAGTTTGCCAGTCTGCCATCGCAAAACTTTGGCCAGGGGTGCCACTTATGATCTCAACTACAGACATTTTGTGTGTTCAGTTCAACACTTGGTGGGCACCCCTGCTCTGCTTCAAAAAGTGTTTAAGCCTTCAAGGCTTTTGACACGAGCAGCTTCTTAGCTTTCAGCTTTTTCAGCACAGCAAAGGCCTTCTGCAAGGCTGGGACCACCTCCTTCTTCTTGCCCTTATCTTTGTGGAGCTTCCCCACCAAGGTCAAAACCTCTTGGCCTTCCTTCTGTGTCTTGGCAACATCCTTCAGGAGTGCCTTGGGCATGTCCTTAGAGTGGCACAAGCCATCCAAGGTTGCCAAGTCCTTGGTGAGCTCCACCTTGAAAGCCATCAGCCTGTTGAGGAGTTGTGCTTGGCCATCTTCCTCCTGCACAGTGCTCATCTCCTCCCACGTGTCCTTCTTGCCTTCTTTCTTCTCTTTTTTCTCCTTCTTCTCCTTCTTGCTCTTGTCAGACTTGGTGCCCAAAGCCTTAGAGAGGCCAGCTGGCAGCCCATCACTGTCTTCACCACTCTCTTCACTTGGGGCACAGAAGTCTGCTTCTGTGAGCTTCTCTAAGCCCTTGCTCCTCATTACCTGCTCCAGCTCCTTCAGGTTGCTCTTGTTCTTCTTCTCAAAAGTGAAAGCTTGTTCCCTGGTCACATTCACCTGAGACTGCTCAGTGTTGGCCCTGAACTGCCAGTAATTGGGATCTGCTGGATCCTTCCTGGCAACTATACTTCCAGAAGCCACCCTCTCCTGCAACTCTTCTTTCCCCCAGTGTGCCAGTGCCTGGGCCTTTGTGAGCCAGGTGCTGGTGACTCCTTCACTTTTCTTCAAAGAGACCTTGTCCACCATTGCCTTGTAGTGTTCACCTGTGGTCTGCCCATCACACACCCAGCCAAACAGAAGTTTTCGCTTCTTGGCAAGGCTTCCCACTGACTCACTGGTGGTGGCTTTGTACTCCTCCTGGGCCCCAGAGCTTTTCCTGGGCTTTTCAAAAGCCTTCCACAACCTCATTGCAGCCTTCTCATCTAAGCAGCTCAATGCCTTCTCAAACTGAGAACTGGACATTTGGGCTGCCTCCTCACAAAACTTGTTGTGGTCCTTGACTGCTTGAGCTGTGAGTGGCTGGTGAGCACCCTCAGGTGTATCCTCTTCCTCTGCCTTGGCAGCTGGCCTCTTGAGGCCTGCTGCTGCTGCTGGCCTCTTCATTGCTATGGCTGTGGTCTTTGTTTTCTCTTGGGGCCAAAAGCTTTCTGGATTTTGAAGCAGATTGCTCAAGTTGAGGCCAAATCAAATCACATGTGTTGTGTTTTTTTTTTGTGGCTCAATGGGCTATCCAGCCCAAGAAATTGATGGCTATCCAGCCAAAAAAATAAGTGTTGGTGTTTGTTCTGGCTCAAATACCTAGTCCAAAATAGTTATTGCAAATGGTACTTATTGTTTTGGCTCAAGGGGCTGTCCAGCCCAAAGTATATATTGGCAAAAAAACAGAAAAATAAATATACAATGATTTTTTCTCGGAAGAAAAAAATTGTTTTTTTTTTATTTGTTTTTTTAAAAATATTTCAGGTTCATAGATTTTCAGGTGTGTTCATGTGAATTCAGGGGTGTTCATGTGAATGTGTTCATGGGTGTTCATGGGTGTTCATGGGTGTTCATGTGATATTTTTGTAGTTTTGTTTAAATCTATTTTTTCAAGGCTGCTCAGCCTTTTTTTTGTCAGGGCTATCCAGCCCAAGAAAAAAATTGTTTGGATCAAGGCTATCCCAAAAATCTATATGTAAAATAATTGGCTATCCAGCCAATAGATTTTAAATTCTTTACTTGGAACTCAAGCCCATAGATTTCATATATAGAATGGGCTATGCCTAGAATATCCCATAGGCTCTCCAACTCAGACATGTTGGATGATACGCTGCAAGTTCTCGTCCTTGCCTTACAAAAACAAAAACCGCAACAGCAAAAACAAGATTAAGACTCTGGTCAAGATGGAGATTTTTCCTTCAACCAATCTATTGATGGTCGGCTTCAAAACTCCGCAGGGCCTGGCCTGGTTTATAAGATCTGATATAGGTATGACGATGGAATTCAAACCTCCACCAGTTAGAATATACCCTTTTCATCAATGATGACATGCTCAATAAGCAAAGTTATAAGTTATAACACACTCAAAGATGTTATGACCCGCGAAACGGCGACTTACAAACCACGCTTGTTAATCACCTACTAAGGTAAACCATCATTAAACAACCCACAAAAATTACTAAACAGGTAGTCGTAAGTTCGCTGGCTGCAGGTGAGCGCTGGCCCTCAAATACAAACAATCTGGCCCTTTGGTTTTTCTCCGAAACAGCTTTTATACCTATGTTTCAATCGGTGCTTGAAAAAAAGTAAAATCTACAAAATCACTTTTTTTCCAAGATGGCATGTCTCAAAGAGCCGCAAAGTGCCAAAGCGTCACAGAGCCGCGAAGTCTCAAAGCGCCAAGAAGCGCCAAAGCGTCAAAGAGCCGCAAAGCGCCAAAGGGCCAAGAGGCACCAAAGCATCAAGAGCGCCAAGCGCCAAAGCGCCAAAGCGCCAAAG
>CAMXCT020002652.1:75729-91318 GCA_947184155.2 Cladocopium goreaui
TTTCCTGGACTTTTCAAAAGCCTTCCACAACCTCATTGCAGCCTTCTCATCTAAGCAGCTCAATGCCTTCTCAAACTGAGAACTGGACATTTGGGCTGCCTCCTCACAAAACTTGTTGTGGTCCTTGACTGCTTGAGCTGTGAGTGGCTGGTGAGCACCCTCAGGTGTATCCTCTTCCTCTGCCTTGGCAGCTGGCCTCTTGAGGCCTGCTGCTGCTGCTGGCCTCTTCATTGCTATGGCTGTGGTCTTTGTTTTCTCTTACGGCCAAAAGCTTTCTGGATTTTGAAGCAGATTGCTCAAGTTGAGGCCAAATCAAATCACATGTGTTGTGTTTTTTTTTGTGGCTCAATGGGCTATCCAGCCCAAGAAATTGATGGCTATCCAGCCAAAAAAATAAGTGTTGGTGTTTGTTCTGGCTCAAATACCTAGTCCAAAATAGTTATTGCAAATGGTACTTATTGTTTTGGCTCAAGGGGCTGTCCAGCCCAAAGTATATATTGGCAAAAAAAACAGAAAAATAAATATACAATGATTTTTTCTCGAAAGAAAAAAATGTTTTTTTTTATTTGTTTTTTAAAAATATTTCAGATTCATAGATTTTCAGGTGTGTTCATGTGAATTCAGGGGTGTTCATGTGAATTCATGGGTGTTCATGGGTGTTCATGGGTGTTCATGGGTGTTCATGTGATATTTTTGTAGTTTTGTTTAAATCTATTTTTTTCAAGGCTGCTCAGCCTTTTTTTTGTCAGGGCCATCCAGCCCAAGAAAAAAAAATGTTTGGATCAAGGCTATCCCAAAAATCTATATGTAAAATAATTGGCTATCCAGCCAATAGATTTTAAATTCTTTACTTGGAACTCAAGCCCATAGATTTCATATATAGAATGGGCTATGCCTAGAATATCCCATAGGCTCTCCAACTCAGAATTTTTCAATAATTAGCTGGCTCTCCAGCCCAAAGATTTTACATATTTCATTGGCTCTCCAGCCAACACTGTAGATTTTAAATATTTAATGGGCTCTCCAGCCCATAGATTTGAAATATTTAATGGGCTCTCCAGCCAATAGGTTTGAAATAGTGAGTGGGCTACTCCTCATGCCATTTTATGGACTGTCCAGCCCATAAAATATCAATACTGGATGGGTTTTCAATTATTGCAGGGGCTCTCCAGCCCAAAGCCTCCAGCTATCCAGCCCAATCCCTTCACATCCCCCCATGGTTCCAGCAGCATTTTTTCTCGCCAAAGTCTTGACTGTGCAGAGGGTCCCAAAGTTCTTGTCCATTGCATTTAAAAACATGTACCCTCACAACTCTTCAGCTGATCGAGTGTTTAGAAAATATGGTACAGGGCCTCATCTGACTGGCTGAGCTTCTCATCAAACAAAAACCTAAATATTGTGAGGTTAATGTCATTTGTTGTAATTTATTTTGGTCTCTCCAGCCCAGCCAGTCTGCTTTGGTAGGCTTGCCCTCTTTGAAATGGCTGGATTTTTCAGCAAAACAAAAAAAAATATGTGTTTTTTGTTGGTTTGAATTTTGGACTTTCCAGACCAGCCATGTTTCTGTACCAGGGCTTGCCTATTTGTAGGCCTTTTCAATCTCACTAAGCAGATCCCATTGCCCAGCTCTCCTCACTTGTCGAATGAAGTCTACAGTCTTGGAGCGGCCCCTGTAGCTGTTGCATCCATATCCTGGGATGGGCAGTAAGGCTATCCAGCCTATCCATGACTGATGGGCTATCCAGCCCAGGTGTGGCTAGCCAGCCCAGTTGCAGCCAAAGTTCTCATGCAACCTTGGCACTTGGCACTCCTCAGGCAAGACTTCTTGGTGACATAGCTGGTGTGATAGCATTCCTTGCCTGGGAATGGCTCAGGTGAAATTGTGGGCTCTCCAGGCCAAAAACTTTTTTCAAGGCTATCCAGCCTAAAAAGGTTTTCAAGGCTCTCCAGCCCAAGAATTGGCTGTCCAGCCAAACAGATTAATGCAGCCAAGCTGGCAATGGGTCACCACATAGTCCAGATCCATGGACTCAATCACATTCCAGAAGGTGTTGTCTCCCCCTTCCCAGTCCTCGAGCTCTTCAGGACTCCTGGGCAAAAGGAATTGTTGTTTGTTTTTTTTTGGTGGTGAAAAAAATAAAGTAAATCTATAAAAACATATTGATCAGCAACCAAAAATCTTTTCTGCCCATGGTAAATCTTGTCCCTGGTCTCCTCCTGCTCCCCAACTTCCTGTGCAGCTGCCATCTTGATCCCATCCTTGCTTCCATCCTCCATCCCAGGACTCACTCCAACCAGCCCAGGTTGAGTCATTCCAGCCCCACTCTGACCCCTCTCCTGTGTTTGCTGCTGGGGCTGCAGAAAAGGGTGGCTCCTCTGTGCTCCTCCCTCCTCCTGATCCCTTGCCTGCTCCTGGGTTGTTCCAGGGTGCAGTGCTGAAACCTCCTGCGGCTGTTGGATCTGCTGCTGGTGCTGCTTCTCCTCCTGTGGCTGAGGAAGCTGGTGCTCCTGTGGCTCTGGCAGCTGGTGCTGCTGTGGCTGTGGCTGGTGCTCCTGTGCCTGTGGCTGCTGGTGCTCCTGTGCCTGTGGGGGCTGGTGCTCCTGTGCCTGTGGCAGCTGGTGCTCCTGTGCCTGTGGAAGCTGGTGCTCCTGTGCCTGTGGTGCCTGTGGGGGCTGGTGCTCCTGTGCCTGTGGGGGCTGGTGTTCCTGTGCCTGTGGAGGCTGGTGCTCCTGTGCCTGTCCCCAGACTCTTGCAGTTGGTGGTGGTGCAGTGGCTCCTCCTGTGGGTGGTGCTCCAGCAGCCTTGCTTGTCACTCGTTGGCTGTGGCTGCCCATGGGTTGACACCATGCCCTAATTGGGCTGCTGCCGCAGCTCCCAGGACTGCTTCATTCATCCTCTCCACCATGATTTCGTAGAAATCTTGCTCCACCATTTCTGCCAGGGAGCAGGAAATTGGTGAATGTGCATGGTTATGGCTCAAGGCTATCCAGCCTAAAAACTGAAGGCTATCCAGCCCAACAACCACAATTTTATATGTGCAATAATATGTTTTAATAGCTTAAACTTATTTACCCCCAACATAAAACATAGTTATGCAGCCCAAGAAAATTGTGCAGAATCCTGTGGTGGTTTCTTTCCTGCCCAACCCAGTCCTGGTGCCACCTCCTTCTTGACCCTCTGGAGGAACATCCTGGAGCTTTCCCAGTCTGCCTTGTTAATCACAGTGTGGGATTGGGTGTACAGGCAGATCTGGAGCAGCCACATGCCCACATCCATGCCAGGGTTGTGGAACTCCATCAGGGCCCTCATGTTCTGTCTCCAGACAGCACTGCCTCCTCCTCCTGCACCTGAAGGCATTCCCTTGCCACTGGTGTTCTCCACCCAGCCCTTCTTGCCCTTGCTCTCCTCACCCTTCTTGCCCTTGCCCTCCATGGCGATCAGGTGGTGCTCTGGGCGCTTTCCAGGGTTTTTGAGCCCCACTTCTGGTCACACCACAAATCACAAAACAGAAATGCTTTGGGCTATCCAGCCCACAGACATGCTTTGGGCTATCCAGCGCACAGGGATGCTTTGGGCTATCCAGCCCACAGGGATGCTTTGGGCTATCCAGCCCACAGAAGCTTTGGGCTATCCAGCCCACAGAAATGCTTTGGGCTATCCAGCCCACAGAAGCTTTGGGCTATCCAGCCCACAGAAATGCTTTGGGCTATCCAGCCCACAGAAGCTTTGGGCTATCCAACCCACAGAAATGCTTTGGGCTATCCAGCCCACAGAAATGCTTTGTGCTATCCAGCTCACAGAAATGTTTTGAGATATCCAGCCCACAGAAATGCTTTGGGCTATCCAGCCCACAGAAATATATATCCAGCATACTTTACCATGTGCCAGCACACACCTCATTTTTCTTTGCACATGTCCCCCTACTTGTTCAGCTTCTTCTCCTTGTAGGCCTTCACCTCACCCACAGTCTTGCCATTTTCCAGCATCTTCTTCAGATCTCTTGCCAACTTCTTGCTGTGCTCCAGGGTGCTACTCTTCACTTGCAAGATCTGCCGACCTCCTTTGATCCTCACAGCACAGCTCCCCACTTTGTTGTAGGGCATCAAAATCAAGGGCTGTGCCACTGCTTCATCATCTCCCAGCTTGCCAGTGGGTACAGGTGCAGAAGCAGCAGCTGGCTTCTTGCAGGTCCCCTTAGCAGCAGGCCTTTTCTTGGCCACTTCAGCCTTCAGCAAACCCTTCCTCACAGGGATTGGCTCAGCCTTCTTGGCAGAAGCCAGCAAGCTTTCACCTTCTGACTCCTGGTCCTGGGTGGCAGGGATCTGGTACTCTTCCAAAGCAGCTGCTGTGCCAGGGCTTACTCCTTCCCTCTGCTTTTTCTCCTCCTTCTTCACTTTCTTTTTGGGGGTTGCAGCTATCACAGAACCTTCTTCACAGCTTGCTCCTGACTTTGGTGCCTTCAGCCAGCTGGCTATCTCTTCCAGCTTGGCAGCTTGGATCGAAGTCAGCTTGGAACAAGCTTCAGCCAGCCTGCCCTCATCCCTGCCAATTCTCCTGGCATGGTTGCACACCACCAAAATCCCATCTGCAAAGGCCTTGGCAGTATTTCCCTGCTGGCTGACTGGGAACCTCTCCTTCAAGTCAGGAAACTGCTTCAGCACCTCACCAAACACACTTTTCAGCATAGAGTACTTGAACTCTAGGGTGGGGCTCACTTTCAGCAAATCTCTTATCACATGCTGCACTTCTCCCAAGGCACTTCCTCTCACAGCATTGCTTGACTCTAGGTGGAAGTAAGCACCCAAGCAGAAACTGGCACAGACCCCAGCTTTCTGCACATGGCTCAGGCAGGTGTCAAGGAGGTGCTCCTCATCCACGTCAGGAACTTGTCTCCTCCTAGCTCCTCCCTTCTGGGCTTTAGACTTGGACATGTCAAAGGATCCCTGCAGAACACAATGATTTGCAGAAAACCATCTGCAGGCTATCCAGCCTAGTGCCATGTCCTTTGTGGGGCTATCCAGCCCATTTCAAGCCCATTGAAAGCTTTCCAGCCTATTGCCATGTGCTTTGTGAAGCTATCCAGCCTATATCCAGGTGAAGCTATCCAGCCTACAAGGGCTATCCAGCCCAGCCCTTGAAAGCTATATATATCCAGCCATTAAATAAGGAAGCAACCCTCATTTCGTTGTATTTTAGAACTTTTGTCTAATCAGGCAAATTCAATGGAAAATTCAAGTGAAAATTCAATAGAAAATTCAAGTGAAAATTCAATAGAATTTTCCTTTTTTTCAATCGAAAATTCAATCGTTTTTTTTGCTTTTCACTTGAAAAAATCAATATTTTTTTGTAAAATTCAATCGCCACTTGAAAATACAAAAAAAATCAATAGTTCACTTGATTTTTCCCGAGAGCGCCTGCGAAGGGTTCTTCGTAAAAAAGCAGCCGTTATACTAGATCTTCACACCTTCACACCTGCAGATCTAGATCTTCACACCCTCACATCTGCAGATCTACATCTTCACACCCTCACACCTGCAGATCTACATCTTCACACCCTCACATCTGCTGATCTACATCTTCACACCCTCACATCTGCAGATCTACATCTTCACACCCTCACACCTGCAGATCTAGATCTTCACACCTTCACATCTGCAGATCTACATCTTCACACTTTCACATCTGCTGATCTACATCTTCACACCCTCACACCTGCTGATCTACATCTTCACACCCTCACACCTGCAGATCTAGATCTTCACACCTTCACATCTGCAGATCTAGATCTTCACATCCTGACACCTGCAGATCTAGATCTTCACACCCTACATCTGCAGATCTACATCATCACACCCTCACACCTGCAGATCTAGATCTTCACACCCTCACACCTGCAGATCTAGATCTTCACACCTTCACATCTGCAGATCTAGATCTTCACACCCTCACACCTGCAGATCTAGATCTTCACACCCTCACATCTGCAGATCTCCTCTCGCTCTTCTTCTATTCTCTCTTAAGGCGGGGGCGGTGCCGCCGGAGCGCCACGAAACGCAACCCTTTCACACGAAATGGACGTTGGACGTCCAAAACCTAGGTAAAATTGCGATTTTGAAGCGTCCCGCGCAACCCTTTCGCACGAAATGGACGTTGGACGTCAAAAACTGAGGAAAAATTGCGACTTTGAGGTGTCCCGCGCAACCCTTTCGCACGAAATGGACGTTGGACGTCAAAAACTGAGGAAAAATTGCGACTTTGAAGCGTCCCGCGCAACCGTTTCGCACGAAATGGACGTTGGACGTCAAAAACTGAGGAAAAATTGCAACTTTTATTGGTCGCGCGCAACCTTTTCGCACGAAATGGACGTTGGACGTCAAAAACTGAGGAAAAATTGCGACTTTTATTGGTCGCACGCAACCCTTTCGCACGAAATGGACGTTGGACGTCAAAAACTGAGGAAAAATTGCAACTTTTATTGGTCGCACGCAACCCTTTCGCACGAAATGGACGTTGGACGTCAAAAACTGAGGAAAAATTGCGACTTTTATTGGTCGCGCGCAACCCTTTCGCACGAAATGGACGTTAGACGTCAAAAACTGAGGAAAAAATTGCGACTTTGAAGCGTCCCGCGCAACCCTTTCGCACGAAATGGACGTTGGACGTCAAAAACTGAGGAAAAATTGCGATGGACGCTTTCGTTTGTGTAAACGTGTCTGTGTTTAAAGGCGTCTGTGTGTAAAAGCGTTTGTGTGTGAAAGCGTGTCTGCGTGTGTAAAAAGCACCTGCGTGTAAAAGCCTCTGTGTGTAAAAGCGTCTGTGTGTAAACGCGTCTGTGTGTAAAAGCGTGTGTGCGTGAAAGCGTGTGTGCGTGTGTAAAACGCATCTGCGTGTAAAAGCGTCTGCGTGTAGAAGCGTCTGTGTGTAAAACCGTCTGTGTGTAAAAGCCTTTGTGTGTAAGACCTTTTGTGTGTAAAAGCGTCTGTGTGTAAAAGCGTCTGTGTGTAAAGGAGTCTGTGTGTAAAAGCTTCTGTGTAAGAGCGTCTGTGTGTAAAAGCTTCTGTGTGTAACGGCTTCTTTGTGTAAAAGTGTCTGTGTGTAAAAGTGTCTGTGTGTAAAAGGGTCTGTGTGTAAAAGCGTCTGTGTGTAAAAGCGTTTGTGTAAAAGTGTCTGCGTAAAACTGTTTGTGTGCAAAAGCGTCTGTGTGTAAAAGCGTCTGTGTGTAAAAGCCTCTGTGTAGTAGCCTCTGTGTGTGAAAGTGTGTGTGTGTGTAAGTGTGTGTGTGGTCGCTTCAAAGAAGACTTGGCAGCCGCAGGGCGCGCCATGCGCTGTGACTCCTCTTTTTCTTTTGAAGACAAACCTGTCTTCAAAGCAGAAATGGTCTGTGCAGGAGTTGGGGCCGTTTTCGCGCCCGTCCCCGTAGGGGCAAGGTCGCCCGGAACACCCTCGGCGTTCTCTTCCTTGTCTTTGATGGCTAACAAAGATGACGACCCTTTCGGATCTGGACTTTTTGAAAACAATCGCAGCCTTGGTGGTTCTGCTTGACTAACCGCAGAACTACTGCTCGCGGACTTCACGAGTCCAGCGCAAGCGGTCATTAACTGCACAACTCCATCAACACTTGCTTCCGGCGCTTTAACCGGAAGTGAAGCATCCATTCCCTTGGATCGATCACGCAAGCGAAAATTCGCAACAATCCTGCGCAAACGCTCCAAAGACATGATGCTTGGGTGCCCCATGGTAGATCCATCAGGATACAAGACACCCTGCATACAGGGAACAGACAATGTCGTGCCCACGGGCTGCAGAATGCCAGAATTATATAGCTGCGGAGAAGTTAACGTAAGAAGTCGTGCCTACCCCCTAAACACAAGCGACCTCTTGCGTTTTTGGCGCACTTTTCTTGAGTTTTGTTGCGGTGCCTATGTGTTTCGCTATCAACGCCTACTTACGGGATTTGCATTGTTGTTGTTTGGATCCGGCGGTGCCAGTGGGAACTCCTGTCGTGTCGAGCTGGTTGGGTGCTTGCCTTTTCCTTCGCCCATGGGTTTATCTTCCGGCTGGAAAGCTCTGCGGGTGCAGCAGGGATAGGTGCAGCCCATTCTGGGCCGGGAGTGGCTAGGGTCTGGTTCCAACGTCGTTTCATACGTCATTTGTACGTCGTTTTGACGTCGTTTCTTCTCCTACTACTGCCAGGAACCTGATTGCCTCTGGTGCCTGTCTGCTGTTTGCCTGCTGCTGCCTCCTGCTGCTGTGCTGCTGCCTGGTTGGAATGAAGGATTTTACTCCATCAATTGAATAAGTGCTGCAATGCTGGGTGTGTTCCTTATGACAAGGAACATGTGAGATTTTTCTTAGCGAATGTGGAATTCGATTGTTAAACAACTCAATCGAAACCATTGGCCACAAGAACAGTTTGAAACCACATCAATTGAATGAGTGCCGGAATGATTGCGGTGACAAGCAGGAAAGCCTTTTAGGCATGACTTAGGCGTGACTTTTGGAAACAGCGGTGACAATGGGGGAAGCCCCGTAGGCATGACTTAGGCGTGACTTTCTCTTTTGCCTGTATCATGTGGCAAATCTTCCCGCGACTCTGGCAATGTTGCCAAACGTGTTGAACACGGGCCAAATTTTGACAGCCACTTCTTGATTTTGCTCTTGTGCTGCTTCAAGAGTGAAAGCTGCTCAGGTTCCTTCCAAGCCTCGCCATATTCTGAAAAAAAAGCAAGACAAACCACCATGCCATAAGTGGCCTCTGTTGGATTTCTTAACGACAGCTTGCCGCACAAAGCTGTGATATCCTCCAACTTGGAAATTCCGCTTTTGCGTGACTCCAAAACGTGCCACCATTCCCTACTCAAAAGACACGGCAAGGCGCAAAAGTCTTGCAAGGAAGCACGATTCGCATCATCCTCGCACTCTGAAATCTTGGCAGCGATCAACTCTTTCAAATCGTTGAGCACTCTGTGGTCCCAAATTTCTTCAGAAAAAGAATTCACTACCCTGGAAGCCATGTCCACAGACATGAAACTCTTGTTGATTATAGGACGTAGCCGCTCAAGCTGCTTCCGTTGCAACTCAACATAGTGACTTAAAGTACGAAGGCCGGACAAAAACTTCTGTGACGCTACCACTTCTTTCAAAACTTGAGCCATGTTGTCTGCATCAAAAAAACACACATCCAACTAACAAAGAACGCAAAAAATTGCAAAATGATAACTAACATAAGTAAAAATAACTTTTTCAAACCCTACCACAACAAGAACAGTACCATAAGTACGAACTAAGTAAGGCCAAAAAAAGACTAACTTATTTCTACTTAAAAAGTTATAACATGACTTAACAGAGAAAAATCATAACTTATCCCTGATATAAGTATGGTTATAAGTAGATAAGAGCAGATGATCCCCTAGTGTGGTGAACATAACGTTCATGGAACCCATTGCATCCAGGCATCAGGATGAGGTTACAAAGGCATTGTCGAAGCTGCATGCTCGGGCACGGTCCTTAGGGATACCGGTGTACCGACTGCATTCGGACCGTGAAAGGTCTTTCACAACCAAAAGCATTGCCAAGTGGTGTGAATCACGGCAGATTCACCAAACTTTGAATGCCGGGGACGAGCCCGAGGCCAACGGAAGGGTCGAAGGGGAGGTGCATCAGTTCAAGCGCTATAAGGCTGCTGTTGCGGGAGACTGGTGTCGCCCCTGCGTACTGGCCGTGTGCGGCTAGACATGGTACCGAAGAAAGGTTGCGCTCTCAAATGAGGAAGCTGGGGGCCAATTGTAAGGAGATGCCGCCGTTTGCAGTGCTGGCTCAAGTGAAGGCCAAGCGCTGGCAGCGGTTGCGTGAAGGAGCTTTGTCGTCTCCTTACAAGACCTTGCGTATCATGGGGCCATCGCCCTCAATGACCAATGGATGGGTGGCGCTGGATGAAGCAGCCAGCCTTGTGCAACATGCACGATCTGTGTTTGTTCCGGATCCTCTGGGTGACACTGCTTGTTTGGAGCTGGAAGCAGTGGAAGATCCCAAACATCCTCCAAGACGGCGCCTAAACGGCAAACAGCCGCCAGTCAGAGAAGTATCAAAACTTCCGCCTCCGCCATCAAAGGTGGATCATGAATTGGAAGCTCTGCTGAATCTTCAGCCAGCGGCTGCTGCCGCTGAGGAGAGTGATGAGTATGAACCGTCTGTCCTGGATGATACCGAGAAGGTTCCACCCGACTTGGATGAAGAGATGCCAGCTCTTAGAGTTGTGCGAGCTGGGGGGGAGTCTTTGCCGACTGGAACCCAATGCACAGATCGGGGGGAGATCGAGACGTTGCAGATTGGAACCCAACTCATAGGTTGGGGGGAGATCAAAAAGGTGGATATCCCAGAGCATGTGCAGGAAATTAGGTTTCAGCACATGAACCTCAGAAAATTGTTGCAGGAACAGGTGAATTCTGTGGCAGGAACTGAGGCGGAAGGAACAGCACAGACACGTTGCTGGCCAAGTGGAATGGCTGGAAAATGACTTGATCCATGACTCAGCGATGGAGGAAGAAATGGAGAAATCTCAAGCCTTAGCCGAAGCCGAAAGGGCTAGGGAGTTCAGGATGGCCGCCTTGGCAGCACCTGATCAATCCCAAGGGGACCAGGGGCATCAGGAAGGATGCAAACCACCCACAGTGCTCCAGACGTATACGGTGCCTCTGGCGGCAGTCAAGCAGAATTTTGACGACTGGGTGGGTCCCATCAAAGCAGAATGTCACCAACTGGTGACCGAGAGCGGTGCCGTAAAACCGGTGACTCTTCAAGAGCTGGAGAAAATGCCGGGCTATAGGGACATGGAGCTAGCACCAAGCAAGTTGGTTGCCACAGTTAAATCGCCAAATGGGAAACGCAAGGCACGGATTGTGATCTGTGGAAACCTGGTGACGAAGGCTCACGAGGATGGCAACCAAGACTCAGGCGACTCCAGTGACGGCAGCGGACTTGTACGCTGGAGGAGCTGATGCCACCGCCATTCGATGCATGGTCAGAAAGACCGCCATGATGGATGGGTGGGACATGGGAGTCCTAGATATCAAGGGCGCGTTCTTGCTTGCCCCACGCCGAAGGGAGCAGGAGTGCCTGATGATGACCATCCCACCGAAGCTGCTGGTGCAGGCTGGGACCTGTCCGCCGGAAGAGCGGTGGGTGATCCAAAAGGCGATGTACGGCCTGGAGACCAGTCCGGCCGACTGGAGCAGCTTCCGCGACCAAAGGGTCAAGAAATTTGAGTGGAGCTCAAACGGTAGGTCGTTCTGGATGCGTCAAACGGTCGAACCAAATGTCTGGCAACTCGTGTCGAGCGAGGAGCCAGGAAGAGCGGACTCGGATGAACGGGTAGAAGGTTTTTGTACCTTCTATGTAGACGATGTCTTGGTCTGTGGGCCACCGGAGGTCATCAAGGGGTGTTTGGACAGGGTGAGCCAAGAGTGGAGCTGCTCTCAAGCAGAGTATCTCTCAGAGAAAGGTACGCTACGTTTCTGTGGATCCTCTTGTCCCAGGAATCGTGGAGAGGTATCCCGATGTGAAGGAATCGCTGGTTCCGATTGGAAGGGTGGAGGACGGTGAAGAATCGCCGCCAGACCCCTCGGACATAAGAAAAGCGCAGGCTCTCGTTGGGGAGCTCTTGTGGCTAAGTACAAAAACTAGGCCTGACGTGGCATATGCGGTGAGCTGGCTTGGATCACGGGCATCAAAGTGTCCAAGGAAGGTGTGCCAGGCAGGAATGCAAACCCTGGGGTATCTGAAGCGCACCTTGGGGCACGGGTTGCTCTATACAAAGTGCCAGGAGGCCGATCGAGGGCCTGATGGGAAATTGGCGTTCTGCAGGGATGCCAACACCTTAGAGGTTCATTCCGATGCATCGTTCGGTCCGGGTGGAGAGAGGTCCCACCAGGGACTGCTGGCAGTCTGGGCTGGAGGACTGATCCAGTGGGAAAGCAAGCGGCAAGGTTTTGCCACCCTGAGTAGTTCGGAAGCTGAGGTGACGTCTTACGTGGACGCTATGTGCCTATAGGTGATTCCGTTGCCGTTTTGGTAGACATCTTCGAGGAGGGGAGATTAACCGAAGAAGGGGTCCGAGTGTTATATGGAGATTCTCAATCGGGAATCCAAGTGGTACTCAACCCAAATGGGCCTTGGAGATCAAGGCATCTCAGGTTGCGCTCGAGAGCACTGCATGAAGCAGTACCCTGAGTCTCCTAAAATAGTAAAATTTAGGTCGGCAAAAATTTACGTAAATTTTTGGATTTAGGTCGAAATTTTTACTTAGCTTAGTAAATATTTACTATTGAAAAACATTTAGGTATATACCTAAATTGATTTAGGTATATACCTAAATTGATTTAGGTATATACCTATTTTTTTGCCGTGTTTTTCACATAGATAAGTTAATACTTTTTGATTGATTTTATTGTTTTTTTTAAAGTTTTTGCTGTTGGTTTTCTAACATTTTTCATGGTGTGTCTTGTTGGCACTGTTCAATTGTAATACTGTTTTACATGTTTTATATTGGTTTGATTGTGGTGATGGCTGTGTGTTGATGATATTTTCTTTCTGATGAACATGTTTGTTTTCTATTTGCTGCTTTCTCTGTTGGACTTGCGTATGTTACTTGAGCTTTTTTGTACTTGGGCATGTTAGTTTTGTGTGGTTATTTGCTGGTTATTTTTGGGACCTGTGTGTGTTACTTGAGCTTTTTGCACTTGGACATGTCAGTTGTGTGTTTACTTGTGCATCTTGGATTTTGCTTTCGATTCCTTATATTAGGGTACTGTTTTGTGTTTGTTTGAACTTCTTCTTTGATGTTTTTTACTTGCGACAACTGTTTTACTTGAGAGATGTTTCTGCTACTTGTGTGATGTTTTTGTGTCTACTTGTTTTTACTTGAGCATGTCCAAGTGTAAGTTGCAGTCTGTGGGTCTTTTCCATGGGTAGAATTTGCATTTCAATATTGGCTCAAGTAACTCATGTGTGACTCATATTTTCTTTTCTAGTTGGTCGCCATTTTGGCCTTGTGGGCATTGAAGCCTTTGTAGAAGGTCTTGGCCTTCCTTTGACTTGGGGCATGGCTGTACTAGATGTGTTATTGCTGTTGTTTTCTATGTTTTTTATTGCAAACCAAATCTTCACTGATATCCTTATGCATTTTTTGCTCTTTTTTGCACTTGTTATGCGACTTTTGTGCACTTGTTGTGCACTGTTTTGCATGTTTTATGCATTTCGTATGCACTTTTTATGCATGTTTTATGCACTTTTTATGCACTTTTTATGCGCTTTTTATGCGCTTTTTATGCGCCCTTAAAAAGCGCATAAAAAGTGCATAAAAAATGCATGAGGATTTTGACCAAAATCAACAAAAAATAACACAGAACAACATCAAAACCAACCAAAACACACCAAAACCAGTGTACTTTCATTTGAGTAATCACCAATATCGCAGAAACTTCAAAACCTGATATGCTTTTTAGCTTAGTTCATATCAAGGAAATCAGTGAAGTACCTTCCATGTTCAAAAGATTACAGGTAGCACAAGTAAGACAATTGGTGTGGCAAATCCTCAAGTAATAAAAAGTAACCTGCAAACGCCTTCCATTTTCTCAAGTGCTTATGTAGAAAACAGAAACAGCGCAATATCTCCAATTCCCTCAAGTAAGATATGTTTTTGCTTATTGTGCCAAACCTGAACCGGCACAACAAGCAAAAACACAATGCCCATCTTTATTTTTTGCAGAAAATCACCCAAATGGTGTTTTTTTCTGATTGCACCGCACCTGGCCCGATACTATTCTTATACAAGAACACCAGCTCCATATATTTTTCGGGGGACATCACTGACATGGTGTTTTTGCTTATTGTACCAGACCTGACTTGGTACAATAAGCAAAAACACGACTACAATATGTAACCAGCCAGGATCCCAAGTAAAACTCAAGTAAGGCATGGTCCACAAGTAATCAGCCAGGTCCTCAATACACTAGATGGTGATGGCAAAAAAATGCACCAGTGATTTCACTTGAAACCACTTACTTGAGTCTTCTTACTTAAGCCATTATATTTGAGCATTGTCTTGAAGTCCTTTTGCTTAAAAACATCTTCAATGAGTACAAGTTCCTTGGGTATGGTGAGCTACTTTCTTACATGATCATTTTATTTACACCTCAAACTTGTACCAAAAAAGAACAAATCATAAACCTGAATGCATTGATTCCATCTCAAAAATTATAGATTGCCAAAACATTTGTTAACTAGTTTTGTATGTTTTTCAACAAAAACATATACAAAAAACAACTTCCAAAAAATGAAGAAAATTAGGTATAAACCTAAATTGATTTAGGTATATACCTAAATCAATTTACTAATTTTGATTTTTTAAGCTTTTTTAAAACCTAAATTCTTCGATTTACGTAAATTTTGAAAATTAGTAAATTTACTATTTTTGGAGACTCAGGGTACAGCAGGAGGTGTGGAAGGTGAAGCACATGGCTGGTGTGGAACTTGCGGCAGATTTCCTGACGAAGCCGATCACGGTGGGAACTACATGGTCGAGATTCCGGAGGTTTGCAGGGCTTTGCGACGTGGCCGAGCCGGAGGACCTGGAGATCTTGAAGAAGATTGGGATTTGTAGGGAATGGGCTCTGAAAGGGCTGACTGTAGCTGTAGAGCTTGAAAAATGGCAGCCTGTTGCAGAGAGCCAGCATCGAATTCGGAGGTTAGGAAAAGATGGAAGTCTCACCTCTGTTGCTTAAAGTTGAAAAGAAAAAGAACGCCGAGGGAAGATGAACCCGGCAATTCAACTGGGGAATCCGGTAACCCCGGAAGCATTACAAGATGGCTGAGGGAAGATGAACCCAGCATTAATCCTGTAGATGGTCCCCATGTTAAAAAAGGATGGCTGAGGGAAAATGAACCCAGCCCACAACCTAACTAGTAAGATGCCAAGGGAAAATGAACCTGGCATTAACCCCTCAAATGGTCACCACCAAAGTCCCACCTCTTTTGGGGATTCCGGTTTTGGGGAATCGAGTTTTGGGGATAGCGTGGCCTGCAGTTTTCCATGCGGCAGGCTAGACCATGTGAAGGGACCCGTCCTTTCCACAGACTTCGGGTCACGCGACCACTGCCCTACGGGCTGCCCACGGTTCGGCTACCGGGTTCGTGCGCTACGCGCTGGAGCCATGGATGCTGCGCCGACTGCTGCCGCAGCTGCTGGTGGTGCTGGTGGCGATGGTGTAGAAGATGGAGGAGATAGGCCTGATAAGTCTTGGGTAGAGTCTTATATGACCCAAGCCAGGGCGACGGTGAGAAGAAGAAAAGAAAGAGAAAGAGAAAGAAGGCCAAGCAGGGCCACCAACAAAAGCTGAAGGCGATCCCGCCAGAGCCTACGCACGCGCCGAAGCCAAGCCCAGTGGTGGAGGACGCAGCGCGTGGCTCGGCATCTGCGACACCGGGAACGTTTGGCCGCAGGGACCGTGAGTTTGGCTACTTCAACAGTCAGGGTGATCGAGTTCCTCGCCGACGCATCAACCAAAATGGTGACCTTGAAGTTTACCGTGA
>CAMXCT020002653.1:0-27500 GCA_947184155.2 Cladocopium goreaui
ATATATATAGATATAGATATAGATATAGATATACCTGACACATATGTGTGGCTTTACAAAAAACAGAAACACAAACTACAATTACAAAAGCTACAAGTACATGTAGAACCCATGCCTGTACAACTTGGTTTCATTCCTTTTGGTGGTGCTGATTTCAAGAAACATGTTATTTTGCATTTTTACATTTCACCTTGTCCCTGCCCCCCACCCTTCCCCCAAGCTGCAGACAGCTATAGTGGCCTTTTGTCGCCTAGTCTATATTGCTCTGTGCAGTGGCTTCTCCCATTTTGGAAGAGCTACTCCTAAGCTATATGTTGGAAAGTGCCCTTTTCCAAAGGCTGCCAATGTACCCAAAATTGCCCTTTCCCAAAGGCTGCACATGCCCCAAAACCAGCACTTTCCCAAATGCTTTCCACCAGCACTTTTTCAAATGCTTTTGCTGCCTGGCATGCAATGATCTTTTCCAAAATCTTACTTGCTGCCCCTAGACCTCTTGCTTCCAGCCAGAGAAGCTTCCTTGTTGGCCAGCTGTTTCAGCCCCTTTGCTTCATCTTTGGCACCCTTCACCAGCTTGGCACTTTCTTCCAAGAGGGCCTTCAAATCAGAGCTTGTGGTTTTCTTTTTTCCACTCAAAACCATCTTGAGCTGGGACAAAACTTTGGTCAGTTGGCTTGACCAACCCTCAGCTCCAGCCTTACCCTGCCTGCTCAGCTTTGGGCTGGCCTTTTCCAAAGCCAGCTCCAAATCACTTTGTGTGCTGGACACTGTGTCCCTGGCTTTCCTTGCCTTTTTCAAAGCTTCCTTGAGTTCTTTCTCTTCATCTTCTTCCTCTTCTTCTTCATCCTCATCCTCTTTGTCCTTGATGGCCAATTGGCTCTGGCCTTTTCCAAAGCCCTTTCCTTTGCCTTTTCCTTTCCCTTGGCCTTTTCCAAAGCCTTTGCCTTTTCCACCTGCTATGTCCTCCAAGCCAAGGGACATGGCATCTTGATGGTACAAGGTGTTGAACCTGTCCTGCTCCTCATCTCCAGGTTCCATTTCCTGTCCCTGTTGCCATTTGGATCCCCTTGAGACTTCCACTTGGCTCTGGAAATCTTGGAGGTCTTTGTACTGGTAGACCCCTGCTGTGGATGGGTCTTGGCGCCACACAACTCTGCCAGAGTTGCAGTGCAGCACCAGCTCATCCCATCCAAACTTGTCTGTGGCCTGCTTCTCTGACATCCAGTTGTCCATTTTGGTCGTTTTTTGCTTGGCCTCCACTTCTCTTGAGGCATGGAGGTACTTCTTCCCAGAGGTCTCCATAAGCCACTGGGCAGCCCTCATGCCTTTCTCTTTCTTGTTCATGCCTTCCAAGTCCCCCTTTTCCAAAGGGTTATTTTTCAAATGTGTCTGGTGTCTGGACCAAACCTTTGCATGTTCCACTTTGGTGAGGCTGTCCTTCAAAGTTTGGGCTTGCTCTTCAGTGGTCCCTCCTTGGGCAGCAGCTGCTTTGATTTTTTCATCCAGTGACATTTTGCCCAACTTTTCCAAATTGGACCTGTTCAGATCATTTTTGGCTTTGGCTTTGGCTGCCTTTCCCAAAGCAGCATTTTTGGAGCCAGTTGCTTTTGTCTTTGCTTTGGCTTTGGGCTTTTTCATTACTGCTTTTGGCTTTTTCAAAATACTGGGCTTTCCCAAACCCTGGTCTTTTTTCATTGCTTTCATGCTTTTCTTGGGCCCCATAGATCCTAAACACAACTTGGCGACTAAGGTTGCTTTGGTTTTTGGGCCAAAATTTCACTGGGATTCAGCAACAACAATTTGCATCAAAACCCAAACATTGTTGGAATTCAACAAGGTTACAAGAGAACACTTTTGAAATCAGAAAATGATTCACTTGAATTCAGCAAATATCACAAAAAAACAAAAAACACAAAAAAACAAAATCTGATCAAATCTGATCAAATCTTATGATTTGATCAGATTTGATCAGATTTGATTTTTTTGAATATTTTTGAATTCAAGTGATTTTTTTGAATTCAAATAAAATTCCAGTGAATTTGTTTGGGTCTTACTGATTCCTAGAATTTTGTCATCAGAAGCCTTTGGAAAAGGGCTCTTCTCAAAACTAAAAAACCAAAACAAATTCACATGCACATGGTTTGTCTTGCTTTTGTTTTCAGTGTTTGTTTTGTACACTTTACTTTATTCTATCTAATTTTGTTTTCAAAAAATCTCAAATATACACATTTAAAATATATACAAATATTTATCTTTATTATGTGTTTTTATGGTTTGACTAAAGGTAAACATATCTATGTTCATCCTGATATACTGTAATTCAGATATCATAAACCAATATTTTGAATTTAGAATTAATTTCAATATTTTTTAAATTAAATTTATCTATTTTATCATCTATATTTCATTTTCACTATTCATTAGTTGGTTGGGTTCCCCAGCTGGCCACTTGTGGGCCTGCTGGTTTCTGTACAATTTGAACCCTTTTCCAAAGGTTCTGCTGGTGAAACTGAATTCAAACTCTTTCCCAAAAGTTTTGAACCATTTTCCAAAGGTTCTGCTGGTGAAACTGAATCCAAACTCTTTTCCAAAAGTTTTGGACCCTTTCTCAAAGGTTTAGGGCCCTTTTCCAAAGGCTCTAGATTTGTTCTGGTGCCCTTTCCCAAAGGCTTTTCTGGTGCAGCCCTTTTCCAAAGGCATGCCAGGGCTTAAGTCTTTTCCAAAACCTTTTGGGAGCTGCCTTTTCCAAAGCCTTTGCCATTGCAGTGGGCCTTTTCCAAAGCCTGCCAGCCTCCTATATCTCCAGGAAGGCTTCAACTGCCTGCTCAAGATCATCACAGATCATTGAGATTGGCAGGTTGCCATGCTGGCAGTGTCTGGTCACCACTGCAAAGCACAGTAGCCCCTCAGCCCTGCACTCATTGATGATATCATTGTTATCATCAATGATGCCACTTGCATGGAGCTTTCTGCACCAGCCCAGCTTGCCATGCAGGCCCACCCTCTCATAGCAGCAGTGGACCCCCTTGAGCTTCCTTCTGGTGCTGGGGCTAAGCAGATTCTTGACCTGCTTGTGGACTTCATTCCCCCTCCACTGGGTCTCAACATATGACAGAATGTGCACACCTGCATAGTCCATCAACTTGTTGAGTGCTTTTTCATTTTGGAAGGTCACCCTGTCATGTTTTTCAATTGTATTGTGCCAATCAACTACCATGATTGGCGTCTTGTAATCCTTTCTCCTGGTGTCCTTTTCCAAAGACCCAGTGGGCTTTGCTTCCTTGGTGTCCTTTTCCAAAGACACAGTGGGCTGATCTTTTTTGGTGTCCTTTTCCAAAGACCCAATGGTTTTGTCTTCCTTGGTGTCCTTTTCCAAAGACCCAGTGGGCTTCTTTTGTGTTTTGGTGTCCTTTTCCAAAGACACATCTTGATCCTGCTTTGTTTTCTTCCCTTTTTCCAAAGGGAGTTCCTCCTCCTCCTCCTTGGCCCTGAGCAGTTCCTTTTGGCCATGCTTGGCCCTCCTTCCCCTTCTGATTGTGCCCTCAGCCTCAGAGTTTTCCAAAGCTGGCTCAGCACCTTCTGCCTTTTCCAAAGCAGTTTTTTTGGTGGACTTGTGCCTCTTCTTCTTTTTTGGGGCCCTGTAGTTCACATTGGTGGAAGAAGAGGCTTGCTCTTCTTCCTCTTCTTCCTCTTTTTCCTTTTCTTCATCCTCCCTTTTTTCTTCATCTCATCCAGTTTCTTCCTGGCTTTGCCTGCAGCCTTTTCCAAAGCTGCAGCTTGGGAGGCCAGGCTCTGCTCTGTGTCTGGGGCAGCCTTGGTAAGGCTGTCCCATTGGAGATTCCTTCTGGCCTCCCTTCTGTTGGCATGGGTTGTGCCTGTGCCTCATGGCCTGTTCTTGCAGTTCAGGCCATAAAACCCATACCTGTTTGGCTCCCCCCAGTCCTGCCAGTCTTCCCAGTCATCCCAGTCATCCCACTGGTTTGACATGGCAGCTGGGTTCTTTGAGCCAAGGCCTTTTCCAAAACCCAGGTCTTTTCCAAAACCTAGGTCTTTTCCAAAACCAAGGTCTTTTCCAAAACCTAGGGCTTTTCCAAACCCAGTGAAAGGGTTGTTTTAACCCTTGGATTTCCCAACCCCAACTACAAAATTTTGTGTTGCGGCTGTGACCTAGTGAGTGTTAGTTGTTATGTTGCTTGTCCCGACATATATGCTGCTGTGAGTTGTAGCTGTGGAATTGTTTGCAAAATTGCTATGTGTTGTAAGTGTTGTGGTGTGGTGTTTGCTGTGAGCCTGCTCTTAGCTGAGTTTAAAACAGCTGCAGAAACATAAAATGCATTGGGGCCCAAAACTACCTGCCCCTTTTTCAAAGAGCACATAAGACATGCATGTTTTTTTAAATGCAAACAGTTTGTTACAACTTTTATACAAGAACAAACCATGCAGGTTTGAAAACATGTTTGAAAACAGGTTTGGGTGTGTGTATATATATATATATATACATACATACACACATTCATATATATACATATATATATGCACATGTGGTATATTCCTATTTTAAAAAGCAGTGGTTATATCTATATGTATATACATGTGTATATATGTATATATGTGTGCATTTATTTATTTATTCATTCATTCATTTATTTATTTATTTGTTTATTTAAGGGGGTTTGAAGTGGTTTGTTTTGGTTGGGTGACACCAGCCTAACCCCTCCTGGCCCCAGTGCCTTCTTGGATGCTTTTTTCCTCAAGCAAAATTAGTCAGCTGTGGGCGGGCCCCATGTTGGGGCTTGCCTTGCTAGACACTTCTCAGATGCATGCCCTTTTCCAAAGGCACCCACTTGCTTCAAAATTGCTGGAGCACTTTTCCAAATGCTTGAGGTGCACATGCAGCATCTACCAGTTGGCACCCCATTCCTTGCAAAGTTTTTCCCTCAGGGCTATGGCCTCTGACTTTGTCAATGCTTCCTTTTCCAAAGAAGTCCAAATCTCATCAATAATTTGGCCGTGCCAATCTGGGCACCTAGCACCAGACACTTCCACAATCAACTTCAACTTTCCACCTTTTTCTGTGGTGCCTGTCAAGTAAGCTCTGGGATTCTTCTTGGCCACTGTTTTCTTTATCTTGAGCCAAGGCTTTCTCTTCTCCTTTTCCAAAGAAGTTTTTGCATGGTTCTTCTTTTCTTTCTTATTATTCTTGCCTGCATCTTCCTTGGGCTTTGCTTTCTCTACCTTTTCCAAAGCAGATGCTGGCCTTTTCAGTGCCTTTTCCAAAGCAGATGCTGGCCTTTTCAATGTTTTTTTTCCCATACCCCAAGGCAGCTTGCAAGCCATCCTTTTCCAAAGATACCATTTGCCCAGGCCTTTTTCTGGCAATGCACACTGCAGCAGCAGAGGAAGTGCCTTTTTTCTTTGGTGTGCCTGCATTGCTGTCTTCAAACATCTTGGGGAAACCTTTGCTATCCATGGAAACATCACTGTTTTCTTTTTTCAGCTTTCTCTTTGAATTTTCTGCTGCTCTTCCCTTTTCCAAAGGAAGTGCCACTGGTTTAGGTGCCTTTTCCAAAGCATCTGGGATTTCCAGCAGCTTCAAACCTTGCTGCAGCAGTGAGAAATCATCTCTGCAGAGTTTGGCAGCAGCAGTTGTGAGCCCATCCCTGCCCAGCTTCCTCACATGGAAGAGGATGCAAGAGATCCTTTCCATTCTCAGGTTAGCCCACACCTGGCCAGAGCTCGAGGTGCAATTCAGCTCTGGCCTCTCAGCCAACAGGCTGATCAGTGCTGTCCTCAGAGGTTGAGGATGAACCTCTGCAGAAGGTTCAAGTCTCAGCACTGACTTCCAGAGCCAATGGTGTGGACCAACCCTTTTGGGCAAGGGCAATTGGCTTTGGAGACATGCTCATAGCTGCGCAGGTTCTTCAAAACCAACACATTGTCTGCCAATACTTTGTAAAGCAGACCTGAATCTATGTAAGGTTTTGGAAAGTGTCTGGCACCACCCTTTCCTGCGCCTTTTCCAAAGCCCTCTTCTTGGCCTTTTCCAAAGCCTTCACTTTGGCATTTTCCAAAGCCTTCACTTTTGCCTTTTCCAAAGCCTTCACTTTTGCCTTTTCCAGAGCCTTCACTTTTGCCTTTTCCAGAGCCTTCACTTCCACAGCTGTCACTTTTGCCTTTTCCAAAGCTTTCCATGTTTGATGTGTATATCGATTTCTATGTTTTAGCTATAAACAGCTGCAGAAACATATGAAAACCATGTGCTGCAGCAGCAAAATGGCTACTAGACAGGCCTGGAAAAACACCAAAAAAATCAAAAGAAAAACCTCCATCGAAAACAAGCAAAATCAAAAAGGACATTCCTAACAAAATGCCTCAAAGCAAGGATTTTTCCTTTTTGATTTTACCTCTTCAAAAAAAAATCAATTTAAAAATCATAGGGGCTAATTGATTGTAATCAAAAGGCGATGCTCAGGGGTCTTCAGACTTGAGGAGCTCGCCGAGAAACTTGGTTTTGAACTGACCCTCGACTTGCTGGGCGATGATGATGTAGCAGGCACCACACAAGGTGCCAAGCAGATCAGATCTGCTGCTGCAGTCCTCAAAAATCATGCCCGCTCCTACATGAAGCAGGCACGAAAAGCGGGGATGACATTGCTCCAGCGTCTGTGAACGGACGCCTACTACGCCTTCAACTGTGCGGTTCAGGACCTGACGCCGAAATGTATGCACTGGATTACATGTGCTCGGCAATGTCGTGCTCCCGAGCATCAAGCGCACGCGGGAGGAAATCCGAACTGGAAAGATTCGGCAGTACAAAGCACGTATGTGCATGGTCGCATACGAAGGGGGCCAGATGCAGACGATCGTCGTTGACGATCATGTTCTCATCTGGTACCGCAATCGCTTTTACAGAGCTAACCAGTTCGCTGCCGCCTACGCCTTGATCCCCGTGGCCGACAGATTTGAAGTCCTGAGCGTCGCCACCACGACGTTTCAGTCACTTGCGCTGTCCAAGCAGGATGTGTATGCCGACATTCTCAGCTATGTCGACGAGATCTTGCGCCCCCTCACGGAGGCAAAGGACACGGAAGGCGGAAGCCGACCCCTGCCTGCAACCAAGCAGCAGAATCCAGATGTCACCAGGTCTTCTCGTCCTGGGTATGGATCGCATCAGGGGCCCACTCATGGCTACAGTCAACAGGAATGGAACGATTTCTACAACCAGTGGACTGACCAGGAATGGGAGGATTGGCGCCGACGCAACCAAGGTCACCAATACCAAACTCGACGTTGGTCTGGCTACCGCTGAGACACCGCGGAGGGGAACCTCTCGCCTGGTGAATTCTTCATCATCTGAGGCGGGGTAGTTTCGCTCTATATGAGGTGTCGCACAGCGGAAGCTGTTGCCTACTTTGATGTTAATTCGGGTAGGTGATTAGCTTCATTTGCACTGGTGGGTGTGCTATTCCACCGACATCCAAACTTGTGTGTGCTAAGTCGGAATTTTTGCCAACTCAATTCAAGTTCACAACATTCCCATTAACGCTTTGAACGCATATAATTTGAAGCAGGCATTTGGCACTCATTTCATTCTTGCCATGATTCCTTCTTGCTGAGCACACGGCTGGTAGTTGCATGTACCGCAGAGCGGAAGCTCTTGCCTTGCGAAGTTAAGGCAGCTTTGAAGCATTTCTGAAAGCTTCCCTGCGGGTTCACACCAAAACTGAATTCAGCTTTTTGCCATAATTCATATCGCTTTGCTTTGGCAAGCTCCCGGGCGTCCACAAGAACTTTTGATGCCGCGTGGAAACGCCGGCCTTTGGAATGGGCCACTCTTCAACACGTTTGCATGTTCGACCACAAGCCCGGTTGAGCCTAAAATGAAGCTGAATGCATCCGACCGAATTGATCTTGACAGCATCCGTTGACCATTGTACTTGATGTCTGAATCGATGGATCTCTTTGTCATGTCTTGTTGCCTATCTTCGCACGCCTGAGGTGAGAAGGGAAAGACCCACTGGAAGGAAGGCCTTGTTTCCGGGGGGTTTTGTTTTTGTGGGTTGTTGGTTTATTGTTAACGGCATCCCTTATCTAATGTACTATAGACGAATTTGCAGCTTCACCCCATGTATATAGGTCTTCACTGCACGGGGGGTGTTGTTGCACAGTCTACATGTACATATAGTCCTTCTCACACTCTTTATTGTTGCGTGCATGGCTCAAGAAATAATGCTTCGCAGGTGTAATTGTTTTGTGGCTAGTTGTGACTGTTAGCCTATTTCTACATTTCGGGACTTTCCTACCTTTTCGCGCACCTGGATCTTCTTTCTTCTGAGACTTTCTCTTCTCTGATCTTCTCTCTTCTTCTCTTCTCTTCTCTTCTCTTCTCTTCTCTTCGCTTCGCTTCGCTTCGCTTCTCTTCTCTTCTCTTCTCTTCCCTTCCCTTCCCTTCTCCTCCCTTCCCTTCCCTTCCCTTCCCTTCGCTTCGCTTCTCTTCTCTTCTCTTCTCTTCTCTTCCTCTTCCTCTTCCTCTTCCTCTCCTCTCCTCTTCTCTTCTCTTCTCTTCTCTTCTCTTCTCTTCTCTATTCTTCTGCTCCACCTCTGCTTTTCACCTGTCCATATAGTCGGAAGTTTGACTTCTAAACTTCCTTCGACAAAAGGACCCAAAAATGTGTTTGTGATCAATGTATCGTCACCCTTTTAAGTTGCTTGAAAGTGATTGAAGGCGTTTTTTGTGTATCCGAATATGCATTTCGAATGTTTTTCGACTGTTTGCATTGTCAAGTTCGAAGCAGGAGACAGGCAGTTAGAAAGCACAAAGGCCACCGCATGGAATCAGAAAGTGCTTGCCAGACTGTCGCAGACTGTCGCCCTTGTTTGGACAGAGCATGATATTCACACATAGACACGTATAGGTCATATTATAAATGTCTCTCTCCTCGCGCTCTATGCATATACAGAATAATAATATATATATATATATATCAGCTGGTACAACCACACGCCATTTGCACCTAATCAGACTCAGGATCGTTCTGTCTGACACCAGTCAGAAGCTGGGTCCGGCTAACCCAGTGTGGGGTCGGCGCACCAAGCGTCAGTTAGCCACGGTTCAAATTGAGGACAAGGCCTGTGGTGGGAAGCCTACCGATCTCGGTGTCGCCATTTTGTGATAATGTAGGCTTTTCGTGGCTGCGCATGATCACAACCAGTTGCTGATTGATGTGCTGTTTTTCTTGGTTTTTCATTTTCCAGGGTGATATAGTGGCTAGCTGTAGCCAGGTCCAAGTTGCTTTTTGAAGCACAAGGCTTTTTGAATGCTATTGAGGTGTTGCCGAGTTGCATGTTTCAACAAATGCTGGCCTATGCTGCAGAAGTTGTTGAGATTGTTTGCTGCCTAGTGGCCGCAGGGAAGTCCAAAAAAGCTACGGGCTTGCTGTGAAAAATGCCTTCATGAAAGTCTATTCTTAAACATTTAGAATCGTTTTATCCGAATGCGTAGCAAGGGTTCCCTTGTCACTCTGGGGGTTTGCGGGTTGAGGGTGTGTTCGCTCGACGTTGCGTTTGCGACCGCAACCGTCCGCAACCGCGTGAGGGCCCTATGCCCGTGCATGCCTGTGGGGAGTGCTGCAAAAGCGGTCACTTTTGAAGTTTCAAAGGTCCCGTAACCTCGTTTCGTGTGGCAGGTGTGGCACCTTGTGACATTCTCACGTGTCTGAAAAGCGTCAAGAATCGCTTGTTGTGACAGGCGCAATACTTTTGCAGGGTGTTCAGACAATGAGTTGCATATTTTGTAGCAGGTGCAGCCCTTTGGAGACCTCGATCCTCGTTTTTTTCGTGGCAGGCGGAGCACTTTGGACATGTCGTGTTGCGCGTTGGGCTGTGCAAGTGATGACAACGTGCAAATTCTGTGGCAGGTGTGTCATTTTATGACATGTTTTGAAAATTGACGGGAGCCTCGCACGAAACATCGATTGCAAGGCCACAAATGGGGTTCACGAGAACTCGTTGGAAAACGTCGATTTTGTAGCTACAAAGTGTGCAAATTTGAGGAAGTCTCGTACGAAATGCTCGTTTTGAAGCTTCTACATGTCTTCTCTCGAGTCTTTGGTTTTGTTCTGGCGTCGCCGTGCCCATCTGGGAAGCTGCACAACCTCGCATTTTAGAAGGTTTCAAAAGAGGTTGTTACCTCGTTTCGTGTGGCAGGTGTGGCACCTTGTGGCATTCTCAAGTGTCTGATAAGTGTCGGATGGTTTGTTGTGACAGGCACAATACTTTTGCAGGGTGATGAGTTGCATTTTCCCCCACGTCTTTGTGTGGGGTTTGTTTTTCATTCACCGCCTACTCCGCCACCCCCTCTTTGACACACACACGCACACAACTTTGTCACACAGCATCTTTCACACACAACTTTGTCACACAGCATCTTTCACACACAGCTTTGTCACACAGCATCTTTCACACACAACTTTGTCACACAGCATCTTTCACACACAACTTTGTCACACAGCATCTTTCACACACAACTTTGTCACACAGCATCTTTCACACACAACTTTGTCACACAGCATCTTTCACACACAACTTTGTCACACACCACCTTTCACACACAACTTTGTGGCACTTGGCGACATCCGCATTCTCTTTGCGTGGCAGGCGTGGCGCTTATTGGCTCTGGTGGCGCGCTTGGGCGCCGCTTGGGCGCCGCTTGGTCGCAGGTGACGCCGCGGCACTTTGCGTGGCAGGCGTGGCACTTGGCGACATGGACCTTCGTTTCGCGTGGCAGGAGCTCTGGGCTGGCTCTGGTGGCTCTAAGATGGACGTCTAACAGTTCATGACTCAGGCTGATGTTACGCAGCAGGTGCCTCGATTTCGGAAACTTCTGTTGTAGTTGACGGTAGGTCCCTAATCTTATGTAAGTCGATGCCTTTCAGGGCGATCCGCCCTCGAGCGCGGCCACGTCATTGGCGTTCAAGGCTGGACATAATATAGTTTTTACTTGTTAGATTGTAGGGCAGGACTAGCCCAAGGCTATTCCGCAGGAGGTGGCTTTGATCATTGCTTCATTCATTGCGGATGCATTGAGCATTGCTGACGTGCGCCATGCTTAATTATCTAGAACGGCCCGGTAGCCGAGTTCCTTTCATGCCCTATAGCCGAAATCTTTCACACACATAATTGTGTCACACACCATCTTTCACACACAGCTTTATCACACACAACTCTTCAAATACAACTTTGTTTACTTCTCGATCCTCCACCACCTCCTTTGTCCTTTCCTTCTTCCCCGTCCCGCTTCAACTTTTGTTGCTCATTATTGCAAGAAATTGACTTGTGGGGTTAACCGGTCCTTTAATTTGTAGCAGGCGCAGCGCTTTGGAGACCTCGATCCTCATTTTGCCTGGCAGGCGGAGCACTTTGGACGTATCGTGTTGTGTGTTTTTTGCGAATCGCGATGTCAGGGCTGCGTCAAGCGGTGACAACGTGCAAATTCTGTGGCAGGTGTGTTTACCTTACTTACACTTTACACTCCACACTCTACATCCTAATCT
This sequence comes from Cladocopium goreaui, assembly GCA_947184155.2. Lineage (NCBI taxonomy): Eukaryota > Dinophyceae > Suessiales > Symbiodiniaceae > Cladocopium > Cladocopium goreaui. The sequence continues at coordinate 11,550 of CAMXCT020002653.1, forward strand.
TTACAATTCACACTCCACACTCTACACTTCGCATTTTACATTCCACACTACTCTACACTCCACACTATACACTTTACACTCCACACGCCACACTGCACACTACACTTTTCACACTTTGCACGTCACACTTTCGACTAAGACTTGACACTCCACACTGTACGCTTTTCACTCCACACTCTACACTTTACACTTTACACTCTGCACTTTACACTTAGCACTCCGCAATAGATTTTACGCTCACTCCACACTCCACACTTTACACCCGGCACTTCGCACTCCACAATCCCCCACTTGCACGCTACACGCCACATTCTTCACTCAACACTCCTCTGTCTTGACACTCCACATTCTGCATTCCAAACCATTCCACACTACACTCCACGTTCTACACCCTACACTCCACGCTCCACACTTTACACTTTACCCTTTACACTTTACACTCCACACTCTACATGCTACACTCTAGACTACACTCCACACTGTGCACTCTACACCTAGCACTCCACACTCTACACTTTACACTCAACACTCTACACTGCATGCTCCCATAATATACAATTTTTGTTTCCCGGCAGCCGGCCGGCAACCGCACGGCCAGCGGCCGGCCACCGGCCGGCACCCTTTTGGCATTCAACGCGGGCCACCCGCTACTTGGTGGATGGTTTTGGTCTAAAGCGTTTGCAAGTACCATGCAACCTAGTTGTAAAGTATTTACAACCTAGTGTAAGTTAAGCTAAGTTAGCTAAGTTTTTTATCTTATTTTACGGTAGTTGTAAGTATTTACCAAAGATAAACTAGATAGTTAAGTTTTGTAAGTTTTTTTGGAGTTAACAAAAAACCAACCAAAATAACTTATAAGTAACTTGGGAAATTTAACTTCTTTTGGAATTTAAGAGCTATTTTTTGGTCTTGCCTAAGACATTAGAAATTGTCTGTTGGTTTCTATTGAGAAACACAATATATATATATATATAATGTTTTCATTCTCTTGAGTTGCCCGATTCCCACATCTGCCATGTTGCAGCTAGATTCGCTGTCACTTCTTTTTGATGTTGTATTCAATGTTCAGAAGATATCAAAATTTCCACCCCCGTGGAACTTCAAATTGACCTTGAGTGTGTACAATGGTAAGAAGATATCAAAAATCGCGCCCCCGTCGAACTTGAGATAACCTTTGAGTGTGTACAATGGTAAGAAGATATCAAAATTCCCATGTACAATGGTAGGAAGATATCAAAATTCCCACCCCCATGGAACTTAAAATTCACCTTTGAGTGTGTAAAACGGTATGAAGATAACAGAATTACCACCCCCATGGAACGTCAAATTCACCTTGAGTGTGTACAATGGTTAGAAGATATCAAAATTCCTGACCCTATTGACCTTGAATGTGTACAATGGCAATGAAAAAGATATACAAATTCCCACCCCATGGCATTTGAATTTGATATTGAGTGTGTACAATGGGAACTAAGAAGATTTTAAAATTCCCACCCCCACCAAAATTGAAATTGATATTGAGTGTGTACAATAGGGTTTGCTTTTTCAACTTTGACATGGCATGCAAGTGTCAACCTCGGCCTGTGGCACTTGGAGATCGGATTGATACTTTCTGTTGTTTTCTACATGATCTTCTCCTGCATGGACTTTCAGAATCCCAGCAGGGAGTTTCATGATCTGACTTCTGGGTTTCAAAATCCCTCTTCAGAGTTTCACAATTTGGTGTTAGAGTTTCACAATCCCCCCTGCAGAGTTTCACAATACGATTTCCCCAGTTTCACAATGTAAGTTTCACAATACGACCTGCAAGCTTCAGAATACAACCTCCAAGTGTCACAATCCAAGTTTCAGAATCCGACGTTGACCTGTTCACCAAGGGTTTCTTCAAGGTTTCCTTTGAATTTCTTGATGGTTCATTGCATTTTTCTTCAGGTTCCATTTAGTGCATGTTCAAAGTTTTTGCAAGGTTTCCTTCAGGTTTCTTTCCATGTTTCTTGCGCGTTTGTTTCACGGTGTCTTGATGCGTTTCTCTTACAAATTCTTTGCGGGTTTCTTTTGGTTTTCTTGCACGGTTTCTTTTGAGTTTCTTGCTGGTTTCTTGACGGTTTCTTTCTGGCACGCATTTTTTCAACAGCTTTCCCCGATCGAGGCCCGCAACAGCGGAACCACAGACCCTCTTTTCGCGCCCCTAAGAGCCACCTATAAAAATACAAAGTTTCGCGCCCGACAATGTTTTCACCCGCAAATTCAAACGCTGCCAGGTTTTTTCATTAACTATTCCAGGGTGGGGGTTGACATGATGATGCGGTTGACATGTCCATGTTAAACATGGCTACCGCCCCTTATTTGGAAGTTTCCTAATTACTTAAATATCCGGCCGGCAACCGGCACCGGCCGGCCACCGGGTGACCGGGTGCCCCTTCAGACGTACGGCCCGGCACCGGCCGGCACCGGCCGGCAACCGGCACCGACAACTAGACGAGAGCGAAAAACACGTTTTTCAAGCAGCTCTCAGGATGGTAGTCGTAAAAGATAGTCGGTGAATAGTTGGTGAATATTATATGAGCTATGGAAAAGGTATCAGATAACATGTGTGAAAAGGTAAGATTGATCAAGAAGAGAATATTTGGTAAAGGGCAGATGACATGTGTCTTGCAACCACAGAGAGAAAGAGGGAGGAGAGAGAGAGAGAGGGAGAAAGAGAGAGAGAGAGAGAAAGAGTGAGAGAGAGAATGAAAGGGGGGGGTAGAAAGAAAACATGGAGAAATGTAATGTGAGGAACAAAAGTGCACAGGAGGCTCGGTACCATGAGTCTGCGAATGACATGTGTTATCTCATTTTATTATGGTAATTCCAACACGCATCGCGGAAAAAGGCTCGGCACCATCATTCCGTGAACGCGAAGAAACGCGACGCTTTTATACAGAGACGCTTTTCTATTTTGCGAAGCTCCATTACAGACATTTCTTCCAGGCCCCTCGGAGCCAATCACGGCCCCTGGTCACAACATTGCTACGCAGCTCCTGCAAACGGATTTCCACGGCATTGGAAGACGCGGTCGCCTGCTCCATTCGCACGGACAATTCCTTCAGCAAACGAAACAGTGACCACGATGCAGGTACGCCACTTGAACCCAACATTTTGCATGCAGATAATGTTCACTAACAAGCATGTTCACCGTCAATCTCTCTCATTTCCATGTTGTCCACCAAGAACAAAAGACGCAACACAAACAAAGTTCCAAAAATGTACATCCGGACCGCCATCATCACCCTCACTGCAACTAAAGCAACCGAGCTCCACACATTGCCAGCGCGGGTGCTATCAATCATCCATCCTCAGCTGATGCCCAACAGTTCTGTATTATCATGCTAAACACAAATCAATCCTTGCAGTCACAATCTCCAAAGAATCAATGCAAGACCTCATCCACAGAAAAAAAGATATCCAGAGTCCAGAGTATTACTTTCAAGGCATCACTTGAGGCTCCGACCAAACGATTCCTTTGTAGAAGATGTAGTTGAATGCCGCTCGCACAGACTTGTGCGATAAAACTCCATGCTTGATTTGGAACAACCAGAAAACACAACCACCAAAGAATGAATGCAACACCATGCCCACAGAGACAGAACACAGACACTTTTACGCACAAACCATGTTATACACAGAAGCTTCTACGCACAGACGCTTTTACACACAGACGCTTTTGCACGCAGACGCTTTTACACACAGACGCTTTTACACACAGAAGCTTTTACACACAGACGCTTTTACACACAGACGCTTTTACACACAGATATTCTTACACACAGACGCTTTCACACACCGAGATTTTTACACACAGACGCTTTCACACACAGATGCTTTTACACACAGAAACTCCTGTACATACAGACGCTTTTACACAGACACTTTTTTCACACAGACGCTTTTACACACAGACGCTTTCACACACAGACGCTTTTCCGCACAGACCCTTTTACACACAGAAGCTTTTACATACAGAGACTTTTACACACAGACGCTTTTACACACAGACGCTTTCACACACAGACGCTTTTACGCACAGACCCTTTTACACACAGAAGCTTTTACACACAAGAGCTTTTACACACAGACGCTTTTACACACAGACGCTTTTACACACAGACGCTTTTACACACAGAGGTTTTTACACACAGACGCTTTCACACGTTGTGCAGTTTTTACACACGGACCCTTTTACACATAACAGCTTTTACACACAGACGCTTTTACACACGGACGCTTTTACACACAGACACTTTTACACACAGACTGCTCACAAAGACGTTTACACACAGAAACTTTCACACACAGCAACTCCTTTACACACAAATACTTTCACATATAATAACCGGACCCGTGAAATGGCAATTTTTCCTTAGTTTTTGACGTCCAACGTCCATTTTGTGCGAAAGGCTTGCGATGGATACTTCAAAACTGCAATTTTTCCTCAATTTTTGACGTCCAACGTCAATTTCGTGCGAAAGGGTTGCAAAGTGACACCTTTTTTGGCAATTTTTCCTCATTTTTTAACGTTCAACGTCCATTTCGTGCGAAAGGGTCGCGATGGACAAAGTAAACTCGCAATTTTTCCTCAATTTTTGAGGTCCAACGTCCATTTCGTGCGAAAGGGTTGCCCGGGGACACCTTAAATCGCAATTTTTCCTCATTTTTTAACGTTCAACGTCCATTTCGTGCGAAAGGGTCGCGATGGACAAAGTAAACTCGCAATTTTTCCTCAATTTTTGACGTCCAACGTCCATTTCGTGCGAAAGGGTTGCCCGGGGACACCTTAAATCGCAATTTTTCCTCAGTTTTTGACGTCCAACGTCCATTTCGTGCGAAAGGGTCGCGATGGACGGGTTAAACTCGCAATTTTTCCTCAGTTTTTGACGTCCAACGTCCATTTCGTGCGAAAGGGTCGCGATGGACGGGTTAAACTCGCAATTTTTCCTCAGTTTTTGACGTCCAACGTCCATTTCGTGCGAAAGGGTTGCGTTTCGTGGCGCTCCGGCGGCACCGCCCCCGCCTTAAGAGAGAATAGAAAGAAGAGCGAGAGGGGATCTGCAGATGTGAAGGTGTGAAGATGTAGATCAGCAGATGTGAAGGTGTGAAGATGTAGATCTGCAAGTGTGAGGGTGTGAAGATGTAGATCAGCAGATGTGAGGGTGTGAAGATGTAGATCTGCAGGTGTGAGGGTGTGAAGATCTAGATCTGCAGGTGTGAGGGTGTGAAGATGTAGATCTGCAGGTGTGAGGGTGTGAAGATGTAGATCTGCAGATGTGAGGGTGTGAAGATCTAGATCTGCAGATGTGAGGGTGTGAAGATCTAGACCTGCAGGTGTGAAGGTGTGAAGATGTAGATCAGCAGATGTGAGGGTGTGAAGATGTAGATCAGCAGATGTGAGGGTGCGAAGATGTAGATCAGCAGATGTGAGGGTGTGAAGATGTAGATCAGCAGATGTGAGGGTGTGAAGATGTAGATCAGCAGGTGTGAAGATGTGAAGGTGTAGATCAGCAGATGTGAGGGTGTGAAGATGTAGTATAACGGCTGCTTTTTTACGAAGAACCCTTCTCAGGCGCTCTCGGGGAAAAAATATACTCCATGCTCCACACTTTACACTTGACACTCCAAACTCCACACTTTACACCTCCACACTCTACACTTTACATTTTACACTTCGCGCTTCACACTTGACACTCCACACTCTACACTTTACACTCCACACTCCTACATTTCACGCTCCACACCCAGCTTTACACTTTGCACTCCAGACTGTACACTTGACGCTCCACATTTTACACTTTACACTCGACACTTCACACTCTACACTTTACACTCCACACTCTGCACTTCACACTTTACACTCCAGACTGTACACTTGACGCTCCACACTCCAGACTGTACACTTTACACGCCAGACTGCACAATGTGCACTTCGCACTTTGCACTTCACATTTTACACCTCACACTTGACACTTGACACTCCACACTCTGCACTTTACACTCCACACACTACACTTTAGTCTCCGCACTCTACACTTTTTACTCCACCTCTACACTTGACACTTGACACTACACTCTACACTTTACACTCAACACTTCACACTCCACAATCCCCACTTCACACCCTACACACTACATTCCCCACTCAACACTCCACTGTCTTCACGCTCCACGCTCTGCACGCCACTCCATCCCACACTCCACAGTCTACACCGGTACGGTAACAGAGAAAAATGCACAAGACTTTTGAAATAACGTGTTTCACTAAAGAGCTTTGGTTTACGTGGCTGCATCCCTATGTGTTTCGACACCTGTGCCATTAACATATGTGCGAGCATTCGGGTTCATGGGCTGTATCTTGTTTGCTGGGGCTTTCGCCCTCCAGAACTCAAGGAAATTTCGGTCGGTCTAGCAGTTGAAACTAACCAGTTTTAAGGTTTCAGACTCAAGGTTTGACATGCAATGAAAGCCAGAGTTGCAGAAATTTGAAACCGCCACCAGTCACCAGTCTACAAATTTGGCAGGGTTGGTGAGTGCTGAGCTAGATTGCAGAGAAATGGTAAAAATTGCCAAATATAATCACATGTGTGGTTGTGGCACAAGAGCTCTTAAGGCCTGTGCTCTTCGTTTAGCGATGACTAATGGTATCCGAATGGCTAGTCACTGGCAACAATCTGCAGATTTGGATGTCAGAAACTTGTAGAGGTTTGTGAGGCACCTCTTGTGGTATCGTGACATGCTGCATCATCCTGGTTTCTCGGGTCAGTGCCATCTCAAATATGAATCATATAGGAGCATACCATATCATAGCAAACTACTGATAAAATTGTTCAATATACTATTTGAGGCGGACACGCGATAATCAGAGTATGTCCGGGTGACAGTTTGGCACCCATGTGCTTTGTTTTGGGCATTTTGCACCTGTTCCCTTTGCCTCGCATGGGCGGTGCTCCCAATCAACACAAAGATCAGGCAACTCTTGGCAAGGGTATCAATTAATATATGAATAGCTTTGTTTTTTTTCGGTTCTTCATGAAATTGTTGTTGAGATTCTTGAGGTGAACCAATTTGGTTGCAGGGCGAGTCATTTTTTACACTGTCCACTGTAGTCCAGTTTTGAGTTCAGCCCCTTTTGAAATCGACTGACTAATGTGAACATGAATTCATAGAGAATTGATGTTGATTCTTTGCTTCTCATGCATAGCATTTGCATGCCATTTGCAGGGCATCCATGACTTGCTTCTGATCACCTCAACATGTAACAGCTGATAGCAGCTGACAACAGCTGGCAACAGCTGTGACCCTCCCTGCGAATTCTGCCAGATCGAGACAGACAGTGAGGAGTCAGAGCCCGACCTAGGCCGTGGGGCCTTGGGGCCGTGCTGCTTTCGGCTGGATGCCGGGCAGAAGTCGGAAGAGTTTTGAAAGACTTCGTCGGAACACTCCTAAATTAATCTAAGGGTTCTGTGGTCTGTTGTGTTCATCAAGTATTCGTCAAAACTTCGGAGAAAATCTCGTTGTTCAAAGACATATTTTTTTTGATTTGGGCATAGGACATGAAATCAGCTGAAAGCTCTGTGGTGCCCAGACCGCCTCACATAGCTTTAGAAGAAACTCGCAGCCATACCCTGGAGATGGTTCAAATATTTATTTTGTCATTTTTTTGTCGTTTTTTTTGTCATTTTTTTGTCATTTCAGTTGTGTCTGTCATTTTGTTTGTCATTTTTTTGTCGTTTTTTTGTCATTTCAGTTTTGTCTGTCATTTTGTTTGTCATTTTTTTGTCGTTTTTTTTGTCATTTCAGTTTCGTCAGTCATTTTTTTTGTCATTTGTTTGTCGTTTTTTTTGTCATTTCAGTTTTGTCTGTCATTTTTCGAAGAATTTTCAATCGTTTTCACTATTTTTCACTATTTTTGAGAAAATTGCACCAAAACGACAAAAAAAATACAAATTTTCAACAAAATGACAAAAAAATGACAAAAAAAAATGCACTTTTGCAGGTGGCAAAAATTGCATTTTTCTCGAAGCATTGTCATTTTTTTGTCATTTTTCTGTCATTTTTCGAAGATTTTTTCGATCGTTTTCACTATTTTTGAGAAAATTGCACCAAAACGACAAAAAAATGACAAATTTTCCACAAAATGACAAAAAAATGACAAAAAAAATTGCACTTTTGCAGGTGGCAAAAATTGCATTTTTCTCGAAACATTGTCATTTTTTTGTCATTTTTCTGTCATTTTTCGAAAAAAAAATCGATCTTTTTCACTATTTTTAAGAAAATTGCACCAAAATGATAAAAAAATGATAGAAAAATGACAAAAAATGACAATGCTTCGAGAAAAATACAATTTTTGCCACCTGCAAAAGTGCTTTTTTTTTGTCGTTTTTTTGTCATTTTGTGGAAAATTTGTCATTTTTTTGTCGTTTTGGTGCAATTTTCTCAAAAATAGTGAAAACGATTGAAAAAATCTTCGAAAAATGACAGACAAAACTGAAATGACAAAAAAAACGACAAACAAATGACAAAAAAAATGACTGACGAAACTGAAATGACAAAAAAAACGACAAAAAAATGACAAACAAAATGACAGACAAAACTGAAATGACAAAAAAAACGACAAAAAAATGACAAAAAAAAGACAGACAAAACTGAAATGACAAAAAAAACGACAAACAAATGACAAAAAAAATGACAGACAAAACTGAAATGACAAAAAAAATGACAAAAAAAAACGACAAAAAAATGACAAAATAAATATTTTGATTTTTTCAACCTTTGCCTGCCTAAGTTTCTTCTAAACATAGCTGGCTCAGACTTAGATGGCCAAGATTCGGGTGGTTTCACTATTTCATTCTGCAGTTCTGCTATAGCTAGGAGTGCGGGGGAGCAGGGCTTTGACCCCTGTTCCAAGCCTGTGGGCTCATTTGTGCCATTTTGTGCCCATCCTTGAGAAGACTGAACACATCTTGGGTTATATCCCAAGGTGTTACTTCGGCCTCGGCTGTTTTGAAATGTTGTGCCCAATGTTAGCACCCAAGACAATCAAGACAATTGTACGACTTTCGGCCAGGCCCTCTTCGGTCTTTGGGTCAGATCCGGCAGAAGAGTGGAATGGAAGATGCTTTCGGAGATTCAGCGATGGGAGCAACTTTCGAGAGTTTTGCCACGCCGTTGGACGGCGATGGGACGACGGCAGATGCGGACATCACAGATGAAGGACAGTCGGACATCAGTCGGACATCAGTCGGACATCCGGGACGTCACGGGATGTCGGGGGATGTCCAGGGGATGTGGCAATTCGCCTGAGGTGCTCCGGACATCTCTCGACTCTAGGCTTCTCTTGGTGCAAGCTCTGAAAGCAGCGTAGTTGATCCTATATGAATGCCAAGCGTTCCCCAGAATTCGCGCTCTCATGTCCTGAAGCCACGCATCGGCTGAATCGAGAACATATTAGAGAACATCATTTGAGCACAGACCTAAAAAGCTCATCCAGAAACCATTACATGAGAGGTCCTATGGTTGAAATGTGTTGCAAACCATGGAAAGCGTTATTGTGACCTACTTAAAGCGACAGCGTGATGTGATGGTGAAGTTGAAAGGTGTTGCTGTTGTTTTTTTGCAGCGATTTGGGATTGTATGGTACCCTCGTGTGCATGGTTTTAGTATTCGTCGGATGTGAATCCAGGGGCTCCCAAAAGGCCTACAAGTGCTGTGCTCCCAACAGGGACAGAGCACGCTTCTGACCACAGAACTTGCTGCCAAAACCAGGCTCTGGAAAGCAGAGACTGTGCTTGAGAAACAAGCTTTCACATGTTTCCCAATTTTATCTGTTGAAATTATCGATAACCAAATCGATAACGTAGCGATAACCAAAAAAATTGTCAAATGGGGCCCTGGGCAGCCAGAGGCCCAATCCATCCCTTGAGTGGAGCATTTCAACTTTGCGTCAAGCCTTGAAACATCTACTTGGGGTGGTCCAGCCCGGCCTTGAAACCTATCATTGAATATAACTTCGATCTAAAGATCCAAAGAGATGAACAGAATCTGCAGCGCAACAGTGCAAAAACCAAGCTGTTCCGAGGGAAAATCCTTCCGCGCTTTGTTGACAAACAATGGACAGCAGACTGCGAACCATGAAGTGCCCCTATGGTTGATGTGGAGATGAATGGAAATGGATCTCCAAATCAATAGTTGTTGTTTGACATGCTACAAAACCTTAGTAAAGCGATATGGCGAACTACCTAAATCGACAACTTTTGCCATGACCGCCTTGTGGCCCTTAGTTTTGGCCCCTTGCTCATGTGACCTTCGATGAGATGAGACAAGACGATGATATTTTGATATATTTATTTGTGGCTCTTGGGTTCTGCGGACATTTAAAGAAATCTTTGTTTGAAGTCACTAGTTCAGACATGTTCCTATACGGGAAATTGTGTTGAGTTAAATTTGATGCATTGCTACCCTGCCCTTTTCATACAACCTGTTGCGATCTTTCGATGGATATCACATTGACCTCCGTACCCACAAAATCCCACAACCATGGTAATCACACAGCACTGAGTCTTGAGGCCTTCAATCAAGCCTCAACAATCCTCTTTGCATCCACTTTCTCCCTCACAATCTGTGCATCTCCATCTGAGGGCATTTCAACAGAAGGTAACTTCTGGGTTTTGCCGAAAGCATCTCATAACATGTCTAAAGGGTCTAAAAAGCCTACCGAGTCTAAACTACGCCGCGATCACCTGATGGATTTGACCTGTTAGGAGTTGAGCTCGTCCTGGACGCCTCGCACCACATTGCCCGGGGCATCGTGGATCGAACTCGTGGCGCACGGGTGGTTCTTTTGGACGAAATGATGGAGTCTATGGAAGTTCCTCGGCACACGCCTCAGGGCAAACGGCAACGGTTGCAACGGTTGGAACGGTTGCACACCCTGAGCAACTCATGAGCAACGCCGCAAACCCATCCCGATGACGTATCGTGACATATCCGCCTATGATATCGCACGATGCATTCGATGCATTCGATGCATGGCATGCAATGGTATGCAACATGTGCATCCATGTGCGTCCCATGCAACAATCAGCCATGTCCATGTTGGCTCACAAATCAAAAGTCGCAAAAGCTAGAGCAACTAGGGGTAGCTAGCTGGAGCCTCTTCTTTGCAACTAGGGGCCGCCTGTTGGGGAATTCGAGGAGCTTTTAGTTTGCGCCCCTGCACATGTGGGAGATGATTGGACGATGTCCACAGGTTTGAATGACGCCAGGAAACCATTCCTCAAGAATGGGGAGCTTTCAACCAGCGAATGGAACATTTGATATATGCATGTTTAAGTATGTTTTCAGTACCGGGGTCAGTCGCTGACAAAATGAAAGCCTAAATTCCAGACGAAGTGCTGTCTCTAGCCTCAACGAGGGAGCGATGTCACCAGGGGCCCGATTTTGCAAAGGGCAATGCTGATTCGGGATGTTCAAGATCTATTGAATCTTTTGGATGGACTAGCATTTTTTTGCAGTTCGCTGCGCTATCAAGACGCACACACAATACTAAAGATCCAAGTGCGCAGCTGGGGGTTGAGCACCTTTTTCCAAAAACATTGAAGATTGAAGACAGTGTTTTTTTCAACGAGTTCAATACCTTCTTTTCTTTCTTTCAACGCTTGATTGGCCAGCTGCCACATTTGCCACGCCGCGGCTTTCAAAACGCTTTGCCACGACGAGTTTGGTCATCCTGAGGTGCTGAACAATGTATCGACGGTGTTGGAAGTCTTGGGTAAGAGGACCCGGGACTTAGAAGCGCAGCAGAGGCAGATTTTGAAGCATCACTGAGCCGAGCCCCAGAAAATTCCAGAAGCACAAGCCACTGGAAACCAGACAAAGACCAGGATAGAACTTCAAAGCGCCCGGCGTCAAATGTTAGCCTAGACTTATCACAAGGCTCTGCATAAGTGACTTTCATGGACCTGAACCTAAGACCCCTCGGTACAAGGAGCTTGGCTTTTGATGCTCTGTCCTATTCTGTCCTCAAGCCTTTTAGCCACAGAATACTAGACCCGCACGGCCAAAGTTGGTGGCAGCAGTGGCGACACCTTTTACTTTGTGCATAACGGGCTAGAGCGGCTAGAGTGCAAAGAGAGGTAGCCACTTAGCCAATGACTGGCTTGGATAGGCACCCTTTTAGAAGCAGTGAGTTGCAACCCCTGGTGATGGTCATGTTCGATGCACCAGCACTGATCTTGAAGGCTAGTTCACGAGCTCATCAGAAGTGTGTTGGGTTTCCTTAGTCTAAATCAGACCAGTACAATGCTGCGGCGACCAAATTCCCAACGCTCTGCAAATGCAGATGCGGGATGGCCTCGCTCGTTTTTCATACCAAAACGGCATATCACATGGCGAGCTCCAGAATCTGAAAGGACATGAGCAGCTCATGTGGGGCAAAAAGGCTGACAGTCTTGTGGTGTTGTCCAATGAAAAAGTGCAGGGGTTTCAGGTCAGTCGTTACGTTCAAGGGCCCTGGCAAGATTAAGATCACATGGATGTGACGATTCACTTCGCCACATTTTTGTCATGTGTCAATACTGCATCCACAATCCCAGGGAGATCTTCTATCACAATCATGGGTTCAGAGTCATTGCAATTTCTTTCAAGGATGGTGCTCAGAGCTGTGCTCTCAAAAACGGTCTTAGTTGAAGAAGCAAAACAAATTTCAGTTGTGCGCGCCAAACGAGAAGCTGGCTATGACAATGTCGATGAAGATGATGATCTGGACATATTAAGATGGTTTAAGATAACTTAAGATGATTTAAGATTAAGGTTATTTAAGCTAGTTTGCATATGCACAACTCACACCACACCACACCATGTACAAGCTGCTGGTGATATTAGCATAGGCTGACCATGATAAGACATGGGGTGCTGCTCCTCCTGCTGCTCCGTTGGTGGTCAGTTTGTGCTGCTTTGTTTTGGAATCGCTAGTAGGGCTGCATCAGCCTTGTCATCCTCGTATCTAAAGTAACCTAAAGGATTGACAAACCCCATCAAACCCCTCCATTTGAAATATTTTGGCCCGTTTTGACGATATTGTTGGTCTTTGTGATGTTGGTGGTGTAACATGTCACAGTGTTGTGGCTTGAAATGTTTTCCAACAGTTTCCGCCGGTGCAAGAGGAGGGGATGTGGAAGCGCGGGCAGCGGATGAAGGAGTGAGGCGATTGTGAGACGGGGAACTGTCATCATACAGACCCGATTCTGATCGTTGTGACGACATTGTGAGGCAATGTGTGTGTCTGTGACACAGCGGCATCCACGCGGAGCCGCGGAGGTTGACGCTAGGACTCTGGTTTCACACAACAAGCGTCAAACTGACGTTTGTGTTTCACAGCTGACACAGGCTTCTGACTTTCCATGTTTTCCCTGCATTGAGCTGCTTCCCCGCAGAGTAGTTTGATGCACTCTAACCATTCACATTCTTTTGCTACAGATCCATGTTGGCTTGAACAGATTAAGAAGTCGGCTTTCTAACCATTCTCCATGGCCAGTTTTTTGCACTTGCGCCCCTGCATCGCAAGTTCCGATCTTTGTGGGCCGTGCATGTGTAATGCAGAAATGTAGATATACATATACGCATAAAGATACAAAATTAGAGATGGATATAGATACATACATAGATAAAAATAGATAAGACATAGATAGATAAAAAAACAAGTAGATAAATACGTATGTAAAAAATGGGAAAATAGAAAGCCGTAGAGATAGATAGATAGATAGATAGATAGATAGATAGATAGATAGATAGATAGATAGATAGAGAGAGAGAGAGCGATGGATGGATGGATGGATGGATGGATCGATAGATAGATAGATAGATAGATACATAGATAGATAGATAGAGAGGGAGATAGATAGAAAGATAGATAGATAGATAGATGGATAGATAGATAGATAGATATTATTTCAAACCTTAGTCTCTTAAATTTGGATTCCTGTTGATTTCATATGTCCAGGGAAAGAACTATGGAAAGAACTATGTAGCAATCCATGGAAATAAGGGGTGTTTCCACTAAAAATGTCACCCAATGAAGAAACCCACCACTTTGAAAGAAAAACGCATTGCTCCAAGTTCTTGGACAAAAAACCTTTCAACATCAAGGTAGATGTTACATACAAACTTCGTATTTGAAAATATTGGTCCGTAAGTTGGAAAGGAAAACAGTATACAACAATATACAACATCTGTGTAATTCGGGGCCCCATAATTCTTCAAAAAGGAGAACACCAAAGAATGCATGTGCGCAAGCTCCAACTAGAAAAAAAAAACTCATAAAAACAATATTACGATGTGACCCTGTATACTGTAAAATTGGTTAACTAGTGCATTGATGAGTGTATGTATGGCTGTGTGCTCATGTGCATGGATGCACTGCAAATGCAAATCCACAGTTTTTAAGTATTGTTTTCGGTGCTGCGAAGACCACGGTAAAACTTAGGCAAAACATGGTGAAACAAATTTATAAACTGCAAACGGAATCCTACGTATTTGTAGCAGATCAAAGATGTGTTACTGTATTCCTGTCGCTACGTTGTTGTGCATTGGTCCGTAGCAGTGTTGCAGTAACAGATTACAATCATTATAAATATGTCATTTTATCCAAATACAACGCTTAAACTTTATTGTTGCGTTTTATACAAGCAAACCCCGTCGATATACTTCCAAACTTTCAAACATACACGAACAAACAAGAACATATAATTCATCTAAAAACTCAAACAGTCTTATATAAATCATAAATACAAAGCAAGTAAAGTAAAGCACACATCAAAAATATACTTATAAAGTTAAACAGTTGAAGTCAAATCGAGAAGTAAAGTCAAAGTTATGTTACAAGTTAAAGGTTCTAAGTTTTAGTTATAAGTTGTAAGTTCAAAGTTAAAAGGTTACAAAGTTATAAGTTACACAGTTTTTATTGTCAAGTCATAACTAGAAGCTTTAAGTTGTAAATTAACAGTTATAACAATGTGTTTCAATTTAAAAACAGTTTTTAAACCTTATAAATTGATTTATTGAAGTTTGATAGTCAAGAGTTATGGATTATGAGTTGTATTTTACAAAGTAGCTATAAGCTACAAGTGTGTATATTTGGTTTTATCAAGTTATATACAAGTATAAAAGTAAGTTAACATATAAGCCATTATTTGGGGTTTGCAGAACGGTTCGGAACGGTTCCGGGGATTTCCCCAGAACGGTTCGGAACGGTTCCGGATACTTCCAAAACCTCAGAACTATTTAGAACTATTTAGAACGGTTCCGGAACGGTTCCGGATTCAAAGCCTATAGACCCCAGAACGGTTCGGAACGGTTCCGGAGACCTCCATATAATAGCATATGTTAACTTGTATAATAGCATATTTTGACTATAATTATTTAACTTTAATACATAGAGTTTGAACAAATAAACACATACTAGTACCATAAGCAATGATGATTCGACACAAGCGATACTTTCAAACGGATATTTCAATACAAACTACACAGTTGTATGATTTTGTTAGAACAGATTCCACAGAACAGTTTTCAAGACAGGTAAGATTTTGAATTGGGCCACGCCTTCCATGAACAAACAGCTGAGAAACTTCCAGCCTTTTGTAGTCTACATCCAGTTTCACCTTCTCCCTTGTGCTCAGCATGCCTTTGCACTGCCTGTTCAAAGACTTAGGCGGAGAAGTTGCCTTCCCTTTGTCGTTTTTCTGACTCCTTGCTCTTGTAGCCTTGAGAAATATCTCCGTGCAAAGTTGAGGTCTGCAGAACCGTTCCGAACCGTTCTGGAGGTCTGCAGAACCGTTCCGAACCGTTCTGGGGACCTCTGCGCTAAGAAAATTGTCACGTAAATTGGTTCTCTGTGCCAAGAATCCCGGGAATAGGAAG
>CAMXCT020002653.1:32500-91265 GCA_947184155.2 Cladocopium goreaui
ACTTAATGAAAGCAGGAATTGTAGGAAGTTTGATGAAAGGCACCAGGGGCGGAAGTTTGGATATTGAAGCCAGATGAACGTCCCCAAGTGAGGCGCTTGCACCCAGGTAGACACCAAGTTGAGCCCCTGCGTAACTGAGAAAGGCCGGAAGAGGTGTGACAAGTAGGAGCTGAAAAGAGGGCAGAAAGGGGAAGGAGGCACTGAACCACATAATGTATTGGAATGCTTCCTGCCATCTTGCATGGTAGCCCAGCTCTAGCCCCATACTGTTTCAACAATTGCGACCAAGACGCAGCTTGGAGAATCTATCCAAAGAGGGTGTGGTTTGGGGAAGGGCCAGGTCCAGCAGGAGGGTGCGCAGGCCAAGCAGGAGGGTGTGCAGGCCCAAAAGAAGGGCAGCCATCTCCAAAAGAATTGTAGTAAGGTCCATGAAAAGTGTCCAGGTCCAAAAGAAAAGGAACGAGGTCCAAGAAAAGTGTTTTCCAATAGTTTTATGGACAGATAACAGATAGATGGCAAAATGGCTACGGCTCAAGGATTAAAGTTCAAGGTTTATCGGGTGTTCTTTCCCTAAGTTTATTCTTTTCATTTAGCGAGGAATGCAAGACACCCTGAACCTTTCCAAATGCCCCCGCATTGACAAGACAGACGAAATCAGCAGCATCAGTGCGCTCCTGAACCAGCATCAGGAGCAACTTGAGAAACAATTTGCCACCAGCTTACCGCCACAGAGAAGAGATCAGAGCGTTCAAAAGCTGGGGAACGCCAACTGACACATGCAGATCATCACGGTAGAGGGAGGGGCATCTGATGGGGGGGGTCTTCTTCACAGGGGAGTCGTCCTTCACAGGGGGGAGCCGTCTTCTCTGTAAGTTTGGATTTAGATACAAAAGCGGGATTGGGGGAGACGCTGATGCAGAATGACCACATGCATTCCGAAAATAAAGTTTTTTTGCACACACGCTTTAGTATTATTGAGCTTTGGTTTGAATCAGACCTAAAAAAAAGGAATACACATGAATATGCAGTTTAGCAGTCGGTTGAAGTTTTGAAAAAGGAAAACATGGAACAGATAGTTCAATATTGGAGCCCCAAAAATGGCGAGGGTCAGGATTTGGAGTTGCCACAATCAAACGGGCATTCGAAGGAAAAACGCATTTGCGGACGCCTGAAGATGTTCATTCTTGGACTACATGGTTTAGTTATTCGGTTAAGCTGTGAATAAAGATATTTTGGATACGTGGTTTAGTGTTGGGTTTTGGTTTGAATGGTGTCTTGTTCGATCACATAATTTACTTCTGCGACTGCCGTGGATCGCAATACCACTTCCTGTCGCACAATGCCGCAAGCCTTACAAGTTTAGAGATACAAGGTCTGCGAAAAAAGGATAAATACATACATGTACATAATATATGTACGTCTATATGATAAATTTGCTTCTTTAGTCATTTTTTTGACATGCATATACATAAATATAATGGAAACAATTTTGGAGGTCAGACTTCCGGATTACAGATGCAGCAGCGACAAGAGAGCGAACATAGAAAGATCAAAGCGTTCGCTAAACAGTATGTGGTTTCAAATGTTTTGTTGTTCCGGAAGGTTGAAAAGTATGCTCGCTAAAGCAGTGGGTGCGGAGCTATTTGGTCGCATGAGAGAGAAAAAATTACACGCCGCTGCAGGCGGCGAAGCACATGTCAAAGTCAAAATACCAGAAAAACTCCGCCTCCGAGCGCTTTTGGAAGTTGAAAAAGTGCATGCGGCTGTACATATGGAAGTCAAAATGTTAAAAACGCTTCAGCTCCAGAGCACTTTTGGAAGATGAGAATTCAAAAAGTGCACGCGGGCCGTATCCAGCCCAAGAGGAATTTGCCGTTGGTTCAGAAGACAAAAACGACATAGGCCAACGCATAAAGTGGAAAACACACGACAAACACGGTCACTACATATCTGTGGGCCAAGAACTTGCTGTTGATGCCGTGGGGGAAATCAAGATTGACAAGACTCTGGCGGACAATATCCAGTGCAATTTGCAACTTGAAACGGCATACCGATCCGCTCCCGGACAGTTGAGTTTGTTACAGAGTAGACTCAAGTTCATCTGTGTTACAAGGCTGCGAATCGTTCATCGGAGATGTTAGAGAAATCAATAAAGCTTTCCGTACACTCAAGAACCAGTATGTAGATGGACGTTTGTGGCCCCTGAACAGACTGCTGGCATGCCTGAGGCCCGATGCGTCCAACATGCAACATGTCTATAACCACAACGTTGTTGACTTTGCATAATACTTTTTGCTACCAGAATCATTGGTTAAGTTCCTCCTCTAGCCCCGCATGCCACATTATTTCCATAAGCGCAACCCTCTCTACTCTGCACGGTATTTGTTAGAATGGTGAACCTTTCGGTTCGCCTTTGCTGCGGATGACTCCCGCTGCCATGCGCCCAAATCCGAGTGATACCCGCTTTGTCGAGTCCAAGTTTTCAAATCAGAGTTCTCTCTTGGCCCAACCGTCCCTGATATCCCCATCCGAGTTGCCGAATTCCTGTTGTCAAATCCAAATTCTTTACAGATAGGACAGGATAGATGGGATAAGATGTGATAGATGCGACAGATGGGATCGGATAGCTGGGACAGGTTGGGTAGATAGGATAGGAGGGGCAGGTGGGATAGGAGGGATATGTGGGATAGATAGGTTAGCTAATACAAAATATGATAGGTGAGTAGGTAGAATAGAGAAGAGAGAGAAGATACAGAAGATAGAACAGATAGAGAAAGATAAGGTAGAGAAGATAGAGATCAAAAATAAGCGATGGTCTGAGTTGGTTCCAACTTTGGTGCGGTGTTTGCGCCACGTGGAACTTGCAATAGGGCATTGCAGGGCGTACAGCCTGGTGCAACTCTGCAGCATTCTAACCCCGGCTCTCGCAACTATGGACGGATGAATGTGCTGGACACACTGGTGCACGGTATTGAAACAACCCTGCACATCGTTTCACCTTACTACATACTATGCAAAGCCATCGGGAAAAGAGCGATGTGGCCAAGAAAGTGTTGATGCCGTTGAAGCTGCCGTTGTTTGCAAGATTTCCATACAGATCTTAGTTGCCCTACCACATGCATACTAACATGCGTCTAAACCATTGCGTTTTGGATGGTGGGTTAGCTTAGCGTGTTTCTCTTTACTGGCCTAGGGTTTGCCCAAGAGGTTGCCAGGTACTGTCGCATACCTCATCACATGAAGCAGTTTCAGGCTGCGCCCTGCTCATGATTCAGAAACATGTGAGAAGATAGGAACATGGTCAGCTGCAAATTATTGCATTGGAGCCGCTGGGGCCGCCGTTTTTTTTTTTTTTAATTGCTTGTGCTGCACATACGAAGGAAAATCGATGCGGCACCAAAGTGTTCTTAGATTTACCCCAGCGATCCCGAACGCATGACAACAATCATTCCGCTTGGTGCATCGCCGGGCCCTATATTGTTGAAGATGTTTTTGCTGCCAGACCGAAAACCGTGTTCATAAAGGCAACGTTTTTTTCTGTCGGGGTTGGGTTTGTATGCTAACAACCTTCATTTGTAACAACTTCCGACCACGCTCTTCGTGCTACGCTTCATTTTTCTTATAAATTATTCCAAGAACTTCCAACTGCGCCCTTCCTGGTACGCTGCCAAGTTCCCCGGGGTGTTCACAATGACACAAGCATCATAGATGTGGACAAGTTGCAAACATTGCTTGCCAAACAGCGCAGGTGCCAGATGCAAAGATGTCATGTTGTACTGTAAAATGTGGGAATGGCGTTACGTGAGCCATTGCAAGCATTTGATCAATATCACTGTCAATATGCTACGACAGATGCTGTGGAAGAAGAAAGTCGAGCAGCATGAATCGCAACAGGAAACGAAAATTATGTTTCGCTCTGGCGAGAACACAAGTGTCATGGACATATTGAAAAACCATATAATAAAAACATCTGAATTTGAGGCATTTGTCGTCTGATGAAACGACTCCTCACTGATAACACATTGTTTGCAAGCGGAAGTTCGCCCAAAGCATTGTTTTTGCGAGCACCAGTTTCGATCCGCCGGGATGATTTTGCAATCATGCTAAGTTACAGAGTCCAAAACATGTTTTTCACTTTTGCAATGTTTCCCTGTGCTCCTTTGGTGTTACCGCCTTAGCTTATCAGCTCAAGTGGCCTTGGACGGGCTTAGCCGACGCGGAGGGACGTGGGAAGAGTCGAGGCACGACTGAGCCGCAGAAAACAGAGCCAAACGGTCATAGCATGTCATAGCAGACTCGCGAACTTGCTCTCTGATTGAAAATGTTCACTTGCATGATTGTTTGTTCACGTGCCGAATCTTGCAATTTTCGTTTGTGTCCGCCAAATCTAGCATGCCAATGCGATAAATCAGATTAGATCCTTGCATTCTCAGAGAAAACGATCATAGGACAAGATCTAAGACGGGAAGGCAGGATGTTTCGAAAAATGCATGCAAGCAACCCAAACCTGAACTTGAAAACCAACATTCTAACACTGCAGAGTAAACCAACAAACCCTCATGAGACGTGAGCCCACAAACATTGGACCACATCATTCATGCTGCGCGGGCTATCTACAAAATTCCTCCACGAACTCACAGCTTGAACCCTGAGCCCCATGGAATCTCTTAACTGTCCCTTGACCTCTGATACGGCGCATTACGGCGCGGCACGCCCTGCCTTTGGATTCTCTATTCATGTCAAGCTCCGAAAATGAAGGTCCCACAATGCTATCAGGCGCAAATAAAAGGCTTCTAGGAATAAAGTCCGATTCCGCAACTTCATCGGATTGCGCAATTAGGATTGCGCAAGTCTGCGGTCGGATTGCGCAATCGCAACTTGGCTTGCGCAACTCCCAGGATTGCGCAACTCCGCTTGCGCAACTTTCGACAGATTGCGCAACTCCCAGGATTGCGCAACTCCCAGGATTGCGCAACTCTTTGGTCAGATTCAAGATGATTATATCAAAATTGCCATGGAACTTCAAACTGACTTGGAGTCTCCACTTGGAGTTAAGATGATACCAAAATTCCCACCCCCATGGAACTTCAAACTGGCTTGGAGTGTCGACAAGGTTAAGATGATATGAAAAGTCACACCCCCATGGAACTTCAAACTGACTTGGGGTCTCCACAAGTTAAAGGTGATATCAAAATTCCCACCCCCATGGAACTTCAAACTGACTTGAAGTCTCCACAAGGTTAACATGATATCAAAATTTACACCCCCATGGAACTTCAAACTGACTTGGAGTCTCCACAAGGTTAAGATGATATCAAAATTCCCACCCCCATGGAAATTCAAACTGACTTGGAGTCTCCACAAAGTTGAGATGATATGAAAAGTCACACCCCCATGGAGCTTCAAACCGACTTGGAGTCTCCACAAGGTTAAGATGATATGAAAAGTCACACCCCCATGGAACTTCAAACTGGCTTGGTGTCTCCACAAGTTAAAGATGATACCAAAATTCCCATTTTAATACTTGAGGCTTTAATTGTGCAACTTGGAGTTTCACAGTTTCTTGATCTGCCTTCAGAGGTTCGCAGTACCCGTGAAACCATCTCCACCTAAAGATTCACCATCTCTCTGCAGACTTTCACAACACCAGTTTCACAATCTCCCCCCAGATTTTCACAATCCGTCCCCAGAGTTTCACAATCCGACGTCAAAGTTGCACAATCCTAGTTTCACAATCCGTCCCCAGAGTTTCACAATCCGACGTCAAAGTTGCACAATCCTAGTTTCACAATCCGTCCCCAGAGTTCACAATCCGCCTTCAAAGTTGCACAATCCTAGTTTCACAATCCGTCCCCAGAGTTCACAATCCGCCTTCAGAGTTGCACAATCCGATTTTCAAGTTTCACAATACCAGTTTCACAATCCGTGCGGCAAGTTTCACAATCCAAGTTTCACAATCCGACCGGGAAGTTTCACAATCCGACCGGGAAGTTTCACAATCCAACGTTGACCAGCTTCTAGAGCCTAGAACCACTACGTTTTTCAAGTTTTCAGCTCAGGCCACACTGCACAGAATTCAAACTGAGCTTGCCAGGGCAAGGCACAATATGCAAGCAGTAAATTAGCTTGTGTGGATTGTGCCATTATGCCTGTGCAAACAGGATACAGGCTGTCCCTTGCATCTTGGCAAGATTGTTTCGAGAACAAGAGATGCGATTTGACAATCTATTTTGAATCTCTGGGATATGTGTTCTTTTCTTCCCCCATTGGTGTTCAAGTGGTGCACAACCTGGTTCGCTTGTATTTTCTTGGTGGAACAGTTGTTACTATGTTTTGCAGATTATTGCTATCAAGGGGTTGGACGGGACATGTTTAAACATGCAGCCAAAGGTTTGTAGAATCAGCATATCATGTTTGGAAAGCAGGATCCTTGCAGACACGTTTGCACCCGCAGCTGGATGTATATGATGCATATGCGCATGTATATGATTAGATGATTAACGAAAGGTTGGGCGCTGGCTTTTGCGTGTGTTTTGTCGCTTATATTTGTGCTATTGTTGCTACTTGTCCTCGGGCGGCTTTGTCTTCCTACACGCTGTAAAAAAAGCAAGTCTCCAAAACACCGTTTTGAGAACGCCCGTAACCACCCCGAAGCCGACTAGATTTATATTATGACTGATGCATAGTATATGACTGTGTGAGTGCACGTTGTACATCCATACCTGTCATGCCTGTACGCGTTGACCTGCTCAGTCAATGAAAGTGAGAACTGTACCTCTTCAACGTTCGATTTCAATATGCAGGGAATAGCAGATCACTTGGGGCCACTACGACCACTACCGGCAAAGATCGAAGTTGGCCACTCCGACTTGGCTGCCTGCGATTCTCAATGCTGGTGTCCATGGCGTCAAAGCCACAAACCGCTTCACCGAACATTGAGTTAAGTATAATGTATGGGACTGATTGGGACTGCGGGTTTTGCTTTGGCTTTGGCTTTGGTGGTTCTTTTTTTTGGGGGCAAGAATTTCGACGTGGTTCGTTCAACGTAACAACTGATTCACCGAATGCATGAACAATGAACACTGGAAGCTGCTCTTGGCGGGACACTCTGCATATGTTTTTCCCGAATGCGTAGCAAGGGTTCCCGTTTCACTCTGGGGGTTTGGGGGTTGAGGGTGTGTTCGCTAGACGTCGCGCAACCGTCCGCAAGCGTTCGCAACCGTTCGCGTGAGGGCCCTTTGGCCACTCTTTACGCTTCATTCACATGTCACACTTCACACTCCACACTTTGCATTTTACACTTCACTCTTTACACTCCACTCGCTACACTTTACACTCCACACTGTACACTTTACACTCCACACTCTGCACTCTATACAATGTACACTTTACACTCCACACTCCAGACTTTACACTTGACACCCGACAGCCCATACTCTACACTCTGCACTCTACACATTACATTCCACGCTCTACATTACACTGCACACTTTATGCTCCACACTCTAGACTCTACACTTTACACTGTACACTCTAGACTTTACACTACACACTTTACACTTCCCACTTCATACTTCACACTTTGCACTTGACACTCCTCACTCTACACTCTACACTTCGAACTTTACACTTCGCACTCTACACACTACACATTACACTCCACACTTTACATTTTACATTGTGCACGTAGCGTCATCATTGCACAATCATGCTTTGCTGAACGTACAAATCGGGCTGCAGCCACGGGTTGCAACATCATGAGGTTCTCCTCTCTATGTGTTTCGACATCTGTACCATTAACATACGTGTGAGCATTCGGGTTCGTGGGCTGCATCTTGTTTTGGATGTGTACGGGCGTGTCTATAGCTAAAGTAAAACTATCGACTACAGATCTTAAAGTACACTCAAGAAAATACGCATATCTACTGACTTGCCCATGTCAGACATGGTAGTGACTTCATGAGCCAAGAACACCAGTTGGATACTTGGATTGTCAAAGTTGTGATATCTAGTCCCGCGGTCTGTCGTGCATACTCAGTCAAAAAGATTGTGGGCAGAATGAAGTGGTAATGCGGTAATACTCTTTGAAGCAGGAAAACTTGGAACAATTGCTATCATTCCTTTCAGAGCACACCATCACGATGAATTGCTGTCGCAAACCGAAGCATTCAGTTGAACATCTCGGAACCCTGTCGCTTTGAGCACCCCTTTGCATTTCGCTGCAGCACTGCCCAGCACTGCCCCCCATGTATCCACATCAATATTTTGCATCAATAGCGTGTCCATTTTGTGTCACTTGTAGAACCTGTAGAACTTGTAGGTGATGGTGTTTCGGTTTCGTTCGGCGCTGGCCCTGGCCATAGTGCTTGTCACAGCGCCTTGGAAGGCACTTGGAACGGCAGCGGGAACTTGCAGATTTAAAACTCTGGGTGCTTCCAGCACGTTGAGAGTTGTGAGCAATATCGTTTCCATGGTTTGATACATCCGGGAAACTAAAGAGAGGATGGGATCGGGAAAAATCTAAAGCGGTTGTTTTCTGTTGTTTCTCAACAATTAGTTTAACCCAAAAACGATTCAAAAAAATCAGAGCGAAAAACGAGTGGATATATATGTCAGACTTTGAGAAGTAGAATTAGAGGAAACATTAATTGTGCAACATCTCAAAAAAAATGCCACAAAGTCCTAAATCCAACTAATTATCAAGTCGAAAAAAGTGTCACATAAAAATAAAATAAGCTCAATGTTGAGATTTTTTCGGGTCTGCGTTCTCTCTGGTGGATTGGACCTGTATAGTCTTAATGTATGCACGTCGCCAATATGGTCCACCCGTGTTTGCCACGTTTTAAAAGAACTGGAGTTGTTCCCCCCATGGTTTTTGCATTCGAAAGCTGGTGTGTCTCTGTCCGAGGCTTGCGTTCCGGCATGGATGATGCCAAGTTCTTTCCCAAAAGCCCCCAAGGTGTGCTTCAAGACTTGGATCAAAACCTGAAACCGAACATGTTTCAGTTTTTGTTCCCGAGAGCGTCTGAGCGCAGGGTTCTTCCAATAGTGGGGGTCTGTATCTCATCTTCTCATCTTAACACCTTCTCTCACACCTTCTCATATTCACATCTGCTCATCTTCACATCTTCTCATCTTCACATCTTCTGATCTTCACACCTTCTCATCTTCACATCTGCTTCACACCTTCTCTCACACCTTCTCTCACACCTTCTCATCTTCACACCTTCTCATCTTCACACCTTCTCATCTTCACACCTTCTCTCACACCTTCTCATCTTCACATCTTCTCTCTCTCACTCTCTCTCCTCTTTCCTCTCTCCTTTCTCTCTCCCTTTTCTCTCTCTCTCGCCTTCTTTATCTTTCTCTCTTTAGGCCGAGGGTGGTGCCGGCGGGGGGTCACGAAACGTCAACCCTTTCGCACGAAATGAGGATCGACCGGCAAAAACTGGGGTAAAATTGCGATTTGACTTGTGCCGGAGCAACCCTTTCGCACGAAATGAGGGTCGATCGGCAAAAATTGAGGTAAAATTGCGATTTGACTTGTGCTGGAGCAACCCTTTTGCACGAAATGAGGGTCGATCGGCAAAAACTGAGGTAAGATTGCGATTTTACTTGTGCCGGAGCAACCCTTTTGCACGAAATGAGGGTCGATCGGCAAAAACTGAGGTAAAATTGCGATTTCACTTGTGCCGGAGCAACCTTTTCACACAAAATGAGGCTCGATCGGCAAAAAACTGATGTAAAATTGCAATTTGACTTGTGCCGGAGCAACCCTTTCGCACGAAATGAGGGTCGATCGTCAAAAACTGAGGTAAAATTGCGATTTTACTTGTGCCGGAGCAACCCTTTCGCACGAAATGAGGGTCGATCGGCAAAAACTGAGGTATAGAATTGCGATTTTACTTGCCCCGGAGCAACCCTTTCGCACGAAATGAGGGTCGATCGGCAAAAACTGAGGTAAAATTGCGATTTTACTTGTCGCGGAGCATCTGTGTAAAAGTGTCTGTGTGTAAAAAGCTTCTGTGTGTAAAAGTCTTTGTGTGTAAACGGGTTTGTGTGTAAGAGTGTTTCTGTGTAAAGATGTTTGTGTGTAAAAGTGTTTGTGTGTAAAAGTGCATCTGTGTAAAAGGGTTTGTGTGTAAAAGCATTTGTGTGTAAAAGTGTCTGTGTGTAAAAGGGTTTGTGTGTTAAAGCGTTTCTGTGTAAAGTGGTGTGAGTGCAGAAGGGTCTCTGTGTAAAAGGTGTTTCTGTGTGACAGCGGCAATGTGTGTGTAAAAGCTTCTGTGTGTAAAAGTCTTTGTGTGTAAACGGGTTTGTGTGTAAGAGTGTTTCTGTGTAAAGATGTTTGTGTGTAAAAGTGTTTGTGTGTAAAAGTATTTCTGCGTAAAGATGTTTGTGTGTAAAAGTGTTTGTGTGTAAAAGTGCATCTGTGTAAAAGTGTCTGTGTGGAAAAGCTTCTGTGTGTAAAATTGTTTCTGTGTAAACGGGTTTGTGTGTAAGAGTGTTTCTGTGTAAAAGGGTTTGTGTGTAAAAGTGCATCTGTGTAAAAGTGCATCTGTGTAAAAGCTTCTGTGTGTAAAAGTCTTTGTGTGTAAACGGGTTTTTGTGTGTAAGAGATTGTAAGAGTGTTTCTGTGTTAGAGGAGAGCGTAGAGGAGCAGGGTCTTCTCTTGTTAGTATGGAGACACCATATTACAAACAATATATTAAAGATGTGTTATAGGCAGTCGAGAAGAGGAGTATCAAGACAAAATAGTGAGAAGTGCAAGACAATAGTTTGCATCGCAAACACTTTGACACACAGAAGCTTTTACACACAGACGCTTTTACACACAAAAGCTTTTACACACAGAAGCTTTTACACACAGAAGCTTTTACACACAAAAGCTTACACACACAGAAGCTTTTACAGACAGACACTTTCACACACAGACCCTTTTACACACAGGCGCTTGTACACACAAAAGCTTTTACACACAGAAGCTTTTACACACAGACGCTTTTACCCACAGAAGCTTTTACAGACAGAAGCTTTTACACACAGACGCTTTTACACAGATGCTTTTACACACAGACACTTTTACACACAGACACTTTTACACACAGACACTTTTCACAAAGACCCTTTTACACACAGGAGCTTTTACACACAGAAGCGTTTACACGCAGACGCTTTTACACACAAACGCTTTTACATAGAGAAGCTTTACACATAGATGCTTTGACACACAGACACTTTTTCACACAGACACTTTTACACACAGACACTTTTAACAAAGACCCTTTTACACACAGGACCTTTTACACACAGACACTTTTACACAGATGCACTTTTACACCCAAACACTCTTACACACAAACATCTTTACACAGAAGCACTCTTACACACAAACCCGTTTACACAGAAACAATTTTACACACAGAAGCTTTTACACACAGACACTTTTACACAGATGCACTTTTACACACAAACACTTTTACACACAAACATCTTTACGCAGAAATACTTTTACACACAAACACTTTTACACACAAACATCTTTACACAGAAACACTCTTACACACAAACCCGTTTACACACAAAGACTTTTACACACAGAAGCTTTTACACACACATTGCCGCTGTCACACAGAAACACCTTTTACACAGAGACCCTTCTGCACTCACACCACTTTACACAGAAACGCTTTAACACACAAACCCTTTTACACACAGACACTTTTACACACAAAAGCTTTTACACACAAACCCTTTTTCCCGAGAGCGTCTGAGCGCAGGGTTCTTCCAATAGTGGGGGTCTGTATCTCATCTTCTCATCTTCACATCTTGCCCCGGAGCAACGCTTTCGCACGAAATGAGGGTCGATCGGCAAAAAACAGAGGTAAAATTGCAATTTGACTTGTCCTGGAGCAACCCTTTCCGCGAAATGAGGGTCGATCGGCAAAAACTGAGGTAGAATTGCGATTTTACTTGTGCCGGAGCAACCCTTTCGCACGAAATGAGGGTCGATCGGCAAAAACTGAGGTATAGAATTGCGATTTTACTTGTGCCGGACTTGTCTCTGTGTAAACGTGTCTGTGTGTAAAAGCTTCTGTGTGTAAAAGTCTTTGTGTGTAAACGGGTTTGTGTGTAAGAGTGTTTCTGTGTAAAGATGTTTGTGTGTAAAAGTGTTTGTGTGTAAAAGTGAATCTGTGTAAAAGGGTTTGTGTGTAAAAGCTTTTGTGTGTAAAAGTGTCTGTGTGTAAAAGGGTTTGTGTGTTAAAGCGTTTCTGTGTAAAGTGGTGTGAGTGCAGAAGGGTCTCTGTGTAAAAGGTGTTTCTGTGTGACAGCGGCAATGTGTGTGTAAAAGCTTCTCTGTGTAAAAGTCTTTGTGTGTAAACGGGTGTGTGTGTGTGTAAGAGTGTTTCTGTGTAAAGATGTTTGTGTGTAAAAGTGTTTGTGTGTAAAAGTGTTTCTGCGTAAAGATGTTTGTGTGTAAAAGTGTTTGTGTGTAAAAGTGCATCTGTGTAAAAGTGTCTGTGTGTAAAAGCTTCTGTGTGTAAAAGTGTTTCTGTGTAAACGGGTTTGTGTGTAAGAGTGTTTCTGTGTAAAGATGTTTGTGTGTAAAAGTGTTTGGGTGTAAAAGTGCATCTGTGTAAAAGCTTCTGTGTGTAAAAGCTCCTGTGTGTAAAAGGGTCTTTGTTAAAAGTGTCTGTGTGTAAAAGTGTCTGTGTGAAAAAGTGTTTGTGTGTAAAAGCGTCTATGTGTAAAGCTTCTGTATGTAAAAGCGTTTGTGTGTAAAAGCGTCTGCGTGTAAACGCTTCTGTGTGTAAAAGCTCCTGTGTGTAAAAGGGTCTTTGTTAAAAGTGTCTGTGTGTAAAAGGGTCTGTGTGTAAAAGTGTCTGTGTGTAAAAGCATCTGTGTAAAAGCGTCTGTGTGTAAAAGCTTCTGTCTGTAAAAGCTTCTGTGGGTAAAAGCGTCTGTGTGTAAAAGCTTCTGTGTGTAAAAGCTTTTGTGTGTACAAGCGCCTGTGTGTAAAAGGGTCTGTGTGTGAAAGTGTCTGTCTGTAAAAGCTTCTGTGTGTAAAAGCTTTTGTGTGTAAAAGCGTCTTTTTGTAAAAGCTTCTGTGTGTCAAAGTGTTTGCGATGCAAACTATTGTCTTGCACTTCTCACTATTTCGTCTTGATACTCCTCTTCTCGACTGCCTATAACACATCTTTAATATATTGTTTGTAATATGGTGTCTCCATACTAACAAGAGAAGACCCTGCTCCTCTACGCTCTCGGGCCATCCGCCGTCTAGTTGACCATGTGTGCTTCAGCCTCCAGTCGTGGCGGGAGCATCTGAATTGACGTGGGTGGACAAGATATGAAAGGATTGTAACCTGTCAATGTTTCCGGAAATCTTTATCGAATCTCACATCTTCAATAATTGTCAGCAACTTTCAATACATCATCTCACTGCTTGCAGCACTGGTGTAGGAGTTTAGGACAAGAATGAGGTGTGTTGGGCCGGATTGACTTTGTGCCGCTACTCAGATTGTTTCAACACCACGCCTGGAGCCGCTGGCTTCGAGACCCGCAAGACCCACATGCACGTTGGGTTTGGCCTTCGCTGCAGCTCAGCTGAATTGAGCCATGCTGCTTGAGCGTCGCACCTTGCTGTGAAACAAACTAGCCACAAACGAGCATCACATTACAGAATTAGTTTACTATTTTTCCCCATCACATTGGGGGCCGACAGGGCTCAAGTACCTGAAGGCGCCAGGTAGACAAGGTGGAACCTTGCCCACATTTGAAGATCCTGAATGTTTACATAGTTCGGTGATCTTAGGTTAGTTTCCCAAAATATGCGCCAAGGGTCTCTACGCAAATAATGCACGTAGTGCAATATGAAGGAAGTCTGGGTACTGGGCACTAGGCTACCGCACAGGAATGTACATGATTTTGCCATTCCTTTCAAGGGGCTTTCACAAGCTCTTGACCTTCCCCAAACTCATTTTGGTGTCTATTTTTCGGCTTGCTGTATCTCTTTAAGGAAGCAGGAAAGCCGGCTTTAAGCCAAATATGTCCCGAATTGGTGAAAGTTCTTGGAATTGCCACATTTTTCACCAAGATTTTCCACTTGACGTGCCCAGAATATCCAAATGGATTCAGCTGAGGCCTGTGCCATTGCAGGACCGGGAACCGTGGAATTCCAGATTCAGACAGGGGGTCAAATGGAGTACAAGCGGTCAGGCCGCATTGTGGTTGCTGTTGCTCTTGCTGCTGCTGCTGTTGTTGTTGTTGGTGGTTGTTGTTTGTTTGTTTGTTTGTTTGTTTCTTTGTTTCTTTGTTTCTTTGTTTCTTTCTTTGTTTCTTTGTTTGTTTCTTTGTTTCTTTGTTTGTTTCTTTGTTTGTTTCTTTGTTTGTTTCTTTGTTTGTTTCTTTGTTTGTTTCTTTGTTTGTTTCTTTGTTTGTTTGTTTGTTTGTTTGGTTTGTTTCTTTGTTTGTTTGTTTGTTTGATTGATTTGTTTCTTTGTTTGGTTTGTTTGGTTTGTTTGGTTTGTTTGTTTGGTTTGTGTGTTTGTGTGGTTTGTTTGTTTGTTTGTTTGTTTGGTTTGTTTGTTTGTTTGGTTTGTTTGGTTTGTTTGGTTTGTTTAGTTTGTTTGTTTCGTTTGTTTGTTTGGTTGGTTTGTTTGTTTGTTTGTTTGTCTGTCTGTCTGTTTGTTTGTTTGTTTGTTTGTTTTCAGAAAGTTGTTGTTCAGAAAGTTGCTGTTCCGCACATCACTGTGTGGGGTTCTTCTCACTCCTCCCTCCCTCCCCTCCCCTCCCCCTCCCCCCTCCCCGCCCCTCCCCTCCCCTCCCCTCCCCTCCCCTCCCCTCCCCTCCCCTCCCCTCCCCCCCCTCCCCTCCCCCCCCCCCTGTGATTTATTTTGTTTTACGTGTCTACACAATGCTTTCATGCATGTTGACATGTACACTTAATTCATATCTTTCATGCGCACTCCGCATGGCTCAAGATTGACAGCAAACTCTCGCATAGAAAAGTGTAGTCGCGCTGCTTGACTCAGGTGTTCTTTTCGTAGTCCAGGGCTCCCCCAAAACGGGGATAAGCTACCCCAAAGTGGTAGCGGAGCCTGTGCCCTCGCCAAGTCTAGATCCGTGTGCCGAACAGCCGTTCTCTGCATACATTCCGTGTATCGGACTTGCGGAGGCAACCTGTAGGTCAAGTTAGAGTAGCTGCCATGGTCTTAATCCACAACATGGATTCAGATGAAGAACGACTCCAGATTGTCTCTTATGAAGAGCCGGAAGCATATGCCGCCACCAGTCATTCCGAAAACCGGATGGGCATCAAAATGACACCAAAGGTTCCACCCCAATTTGATGGCCAATCTAGCTGGTTTGAATATGAAGATTTAATTGATGACTGGTTAGGGATCACAACATTGGATGCAGATAAGCACGGACCATCATTAAAGAATGCCCTCATTGGATCCGCTTCTTTTTATAAGTCGATGCTCGATAATGCCCTACTCCGAGATCCGGATCGTGGCCTCGCCCATTTCAAGGACACATTGAGACCATACTTCGTGAAGGGAGTAAATCATGTGTTCCTTTGGCGATTCCTCCAGATGTTTCGCACATATCGAGGCCAGAGTGAATTCGTGCACTGGATAGGGCGATTTGAGATCGCGCAGAAGCGTTTGTTGGCTTCTTGGTCCGATCTGCTGGACATATCCGATCTTCCCGAAGCAGGCACTCCGGCATTTACGGCAGCACTCACAGATGAGCAAAGACTGCACTATAATGGAATAGTAACAGATGAAGATAAGCTAGCTTATCAACAAGAACTGGGAGAACAGACCATAACCAATAGAAGGACCAGACATGCACAGCAGTTTCCATTGTCAGACAATTTGATGTCACTGATTTTCCTAGTGCAAGCAGACCTCAACGAGCAAAAACGAGAGCGTTTTGTCTCGTCCATGAACATCCGTCAGATTGCAATGCCTCAATATACCTATCTCCAAGTGAAACAGCTGTTCTTGGAACTTTTTGCCGTTTCTCGCACAGGTGTTGCCGACCCAAACATCACGCACCGCAAGCGGTCCAACTTCTACGTCATCGACGAGGGCGAGACCGAAGAAGGTGAGTACGGATTTTGGGTCCTTGATGAAGAGACGGGTGAAGAAGGTTTCACAGGTCTGTACACCGAGAACGAGTTTTGGGTTCTCAGCGCCAGGGGTTCATACTCTAAGCGCCGTATCTACGGCAGGTCCTTCAAGAAAGGTAGACCAAAAGGTTATGGCAAGAAAGGAGGAAAAAGATCAAGACCCGGCTTCCGCTCTAGGTCAAAAGGCAAAGGTTTTGCAGCATGGGAAGATGACCAGCAAGACACAGCTTTCTGGGGAAAAGGCAAGGGCAAAGGAAAAGGTAAAAAGGGCAAGAAAGGAATGATGAAAGGAAAGGATTCTTTCAAAGGAATGCCTTCATGGAAAGGAAAAGGAAAAGGTGATGCGAAGAACAAAGGAGGAAACAATCCATTTTTGTCTCAACCTCCACAAGCTAATGTAGCACAGTCTACAACATCTAGTGCATCACAAGCCCCTGAAAAACAGGAAACAGCCCATGCCGAAGAAAGCTGGAGTTATGACTATGACACCTATTGGACAGATGACTGGTCAGGTTATGAATCCTATTATGGATATGATGGAGATTACTCCCAAGGTGATTGGTACAATTGGTCATATTTTGCTTCCGCTGAGGAACTGACCGCATCCGAGGACAAGCATCAAGATATCATTTCTGAGGACGGACAGACCGACAAGATCAACCGGTTCTGTTTTTCAGGCATTTGCTTGTTCCGATTGTTCGGACACGAACTTGTAGAGGCCCTCACATTCGTGCTTCTGTTCGTGTCTGTGATGTACCAGTGCTTTTCTGATTTGAACAGGTCCCTATTTAAGAGCATCCGCCAAGTTGAGAAGAGTGTTTCTACCGAAGATGGTGATCAGCATTCGTTTCAGCCGCGCACAAGCCCGCTCGATTCCGTTTCTACGGAAGAGTGTGTATTTCTCAATTATGATCATGGTATAGGGGTTGGGCGTCCCTGGGTTAGAACCTGGGGCTAGTGCCACCCTTTTTACCACCGGAGTGGTTTGGGCAAAACCTTGGGTTCAGGAATTCAGCCCGTGCAATGATGGTAATGTAATTTTTTATCAAAATCTCAGTCCCTAGGTTTTCAGACACCGGGCCTCGTTAACAGAGAAATCTTTGAAAATGTTGGGCCACCAGGTTTTCAGCCCTGTGACACAACAAACTTGAAAAAAACACTGGGAATGTTGCATCATAGGTTTTTAACCCCTGTGGATGACTGCATGATACTGCATGTGACCACTGTAGATGTTGCATTATAGGTATGTATTCATAAATGTATCTAAATCGATATGTATGTATATATATATACAGTGCATACATATACACAGAATATGCATATACACATGTTTGTGTAATGGGAACAAATCAAACGGGTTTTTTAGACATATCTTGTAATAGGGATCTGGTGCCCCTGTCTTAAAACCTGAGGCTGGTGCCGCCCTTTTTTTACCACCGGAGTGGTGGCTGAAACATATGGGCAAAACCTTAGACTCAGCAATTCACCACCTGCAATGATGGTAGTCTGGTTTGATGTCGTAATCAAGGGCCCTAGGTTTTCAGACACCGGGCCTCGTGAACAGAGAAATCTTTAAAGATGTTTGGCCACCAGCTTTTCACCCCTGTGACAAAACAAACTTCAAAAACACTGGGAATGTTGCGTCATAGGTTTTTAACCCCTGTCCTTGAACAACGGTGAAGAAAAATGATGACTGCATATGACCACTGTGGATGTTGCACTATAATGCACTATATAGATATGCGTTCGCATATGATTTATTTCAATATAGGATATACACGCACATGTTTCTGTAACGGGAAAATGATGATCAAACACAGTACTGTCAGACACACCTGGTGTCTGATGGTGTCTGTTTTTCCAGATGGCATGAATGATTATGATGTTTTCACTAAAACATGCATTAAACTTTGGCCCAGGTATTTACCCCGGAGAACCAAAACACGGAGCAAGCTCGGAGACCCGCAAACCATGCAAAACAGGCTACATCGGTGGACTTCAAGGGGACCCCCCTTTTGGGATGCAAAAATGGTTCAAAAACAACAATTTTCAATAAGGGTCTTAATGAAGAACAACTGGCCTGAAATTTTGCAATTTTAGTGCTTATGGTTGGCCCGGTTAAACCTGCCACCTCCCCCAGGATCCGCAGGTCAACAAGCATCTCATACAAATCTGGGACCTTGGGACCAGGTACTTAACCCCAGAGGATCTAGAAGGGATTCACCCAAAGAACATGTGGATCTGTTTGGCTCTCTTCAGGCATTGTTCTCAGGCCCAAGTTTTTCAACCCTTGCCTTCTCTTCAGCTTCTTGTCACTTTCCATCTGCCTGGGCACGGGGCAGCCGGAAATAAATCAAAAATTGAGGGCGTGAACAAGATTGCGTCATTTCCCAAAAAGTAAATTGGTTATACATACAAACCGGAACTCTACCTCTTTATCTACTGGATCTTCCGTTGATTCCTGCGGATCATTTTTTTTCACGGACAAAAATCCAAACAATTGATTACATTGATTGGTTGAGCCCTTTTTTTTCGTCAACGCATTCCAAAACAGTGTTATCAGTGATTGGGAAAACAAAACCAACAAAACCTAAACAAGTCAAACCATCCCAAACTTTCGGCTACACCTCGGTGTTCTTATCCGGCATCGCCGGCGCATCGTCCACCTGGAGAGAGCATCTGAGTGCATCTGCAACGGGATCCGAGGAAATGAATGATTATTTTCACTAAACATGCATGAACCTTGGGCCCAGGTATTTACCCCGGAGAACCAAAACACGGAGCAAGCTCGGAGACCCGCAAACCATGCAAAACAGGCTACATCGGTGGACTTCAAGGGGACCCCCCTTTTGGGATGCAAAAATTGTTCAAAAACAACAATTTTCAATAAGGGTCTTAATGAGCCGTGTCAGCTCAAAGTTGATGCGTGGCCTCCGGGCCTCCCAGCCCAGGAAACCGTGAAGTGGTGGGGGCTCTTATTGGGGTGTAGCCTTAACCAATTCCTGGCGTAGTTCTTTTGTTGATTTGGTTCCATTTTGCTCCTTCCAACTACACTTGGATTGGCAGACATGTTCTCTTTCTTTGGTTTGATTTCGGCCTGGTCGGCCCTTCTCCTCCTCTGGAGCCCTTGTGCCGTTGCAATGGCATCTCATCAGCCTGGACTGGCGAAAAGATGTCGCTGGGAAACATCTGGCGAGAAGATTGGCATGGAATTGTCAGATAAATGTGAGCTTGCCCTGCAGGATGGCTCTTCCATCCATTCTTTGCAGATGATTTCCAGCGATACTCTCAACCCAGCAGCCAAAGGGATTGTCTTTGTCACCATGACCTCTATGCGGAAACTTCTGAAGTTGGAAACAACCAATCCGTGTGTTGCCATTGTGAAGGGCTTCCAAATCCAGCAGCTGATTAAGTGGGGATTTGAGAAGACAAAGCTTCAGCAGGCCATTTTGGTGCTGAAAGATTCCTGCACCATGGTTGTTGAGCCTAGAGCCGTGACCTTGGTGAATTTGTGTGACGACCCCGCTTGCTTCATCTTCAAGAATGAAGAAGGCTGTGAGATCACAGTTCCTGATCTGCAATCAGTTCATGTCATCTTCGAGATTCGGAAGGCAACGACCTCAGATGATTTCTGGCGAGCTTTCTCTGATTCCTCTGCTTTCTCTAGATACACGTCCCAGATCATTGAGAAAGAAGACCCTGAAGGTGAGACAACATTCTTCCCCACGGTGCCCAGAGAAGGATATGTCTTCAGGCGGGCCCTCATACCAGCCCACATTCGTGATCAAGTGTATGCGCATTCTGGCTTCAAAGGGATTACAGTGAAGTCTCTCCGGCAGACCAATTCACCACATGAAGATGGCTTGGAACTGATTAGGGTCCCTGAAACAGGGAAATCTCTTCACGAAATCTGGCACCAGGGACACACGAAGACTGGATGGCTAGGAGCCTTCTCCTCAGCAAAGGCAACTTACATCAGAAGCACAGATGCCAAATTGTCCGAGATGCGAGCGTTTTGGCTCCCTGATGACCCGAGATGGACTGCCAACAATCGAGACTTGAAGCTGACCAAGTTCTTCAAAGTCCAAGGGTTCGTTGTGGGGATACAGGCGAACGAAGCTACCAAGATCATGCATGAGAAAGGATGGAACATGGTCGTGCTTCGAACCTTTCAGAACGCCGAATTGTCAACCCTGGTAGTTGGATCAAATTCAGATCCGCCACAATTGCGATGCACTACCAATTTGGGATCCTTGCTCATCACACCCCTAGAAGCACAGGATCGCGGACAGATTGCTAGGCAGAAGTTTGTGAAAGATCAGAGTCTTGCCAAGGCAGGCACTGCCGAAAAGAAGGGTGACACTACCCCCTCAACGGCATCATCAAGTTCCAATCTCGCAGCGGGTGATCCTTGGGCATCTGCAGCCCATGCCAACACAAGTAATCGGATTGATGCTATGGAAAAGAAGTTTGTGACCCTCAGCGCGCAGGTAGAAAAGCTGGAAAAGGGCCAAGAAACCACGAAAGAGCAGATTAGCACCTTGAAAGCCAGCCAGGATTCGGGATTTAAACAACTTCTTGATGCCATTGCTGATCTGAAGCTTTCGAAACCAGGTGAGTCTTTGAGCTCAACCCCGGTTCCATCCCCAGCGCCAAAGGTGGCAAAGTATCATTAAACTTCAGTTTCCCTGAATGTTTTTCTCTGTGTTTGCTACTTTTTGGTGAGATGGTTCTGGGCTTTCTTTGTGGGTTGCAGGGCGTCTCACTCGCCGGGGTGGTTGCTTTGGCTCCTTTCTATTGTGTTCTCATTAACTATATGTACCGGTTTGGGACCCTCTGCTGTAAGATACCACCCCGAAAATCTGAACAAGGGCGTTATGCCAGGAAACGCCGCAGTTTTGCCAGAAGAATGTTAGCCAGAAGCGCTCTCAGTGTCTTGCTCATTCAATCTTTTGTAATTCAACCATTCGCGACTCGACAAGCATGCGGCTCTGGCCGTATATTTTTTTGCTGTCATGCCTGCTCTTTCAGTTTTTCACCTGGGCGCAGGGCTTGCCAGCCCCCGCCAAATCTGAACGAGAACAGGACGACACAATTTTGTCGTTTGATGCAGCTCACATCCTTCATGACAAGTTTGTTCTATTTCGCTCATTTGTTTTCCCCATGTAAAGGTTACCCTGGTGAAGGGCCAATGCAGATTGCTACATTAAATGTCACATCATTGCCCAAAAGGCTTGATACAGTCCTTAACTTTGCGAACTCGTGCCCTGATTTGGGTTGCCTCATTCTTCAAGAAACACGAATACCTGCCAGCCGGGTCAATTCTTTGACACTTCGGGCCAGAAATGCTGGGTGGGACCTTTTAGTTGGACATCAACCCCCAATCAGAGCGATTAAGTCTGATAAGGCTTCTTTACGCCAATCATGGGGAGGCCTGGCTGCTTTGGTTCCTCGTGACCACCCAGCACGGCTGTTGTCATTTCAATCTGGGTGGAGCCATCTCGAAAGGGTATGTATGCCACTATGGATTCCTTCTGATGATGGGAGATCAGGATTTGTTGTGTTAAATTGCTACCTACCAAGCGGTCAATCTGTAATTGATGAGCGTGAAACTTTGCTGTCGGATATTTTCAGTTTTGCTTCCATTTTTGACACATCCCCCACAGTAGTTGGAGGTGATCTCCAATATGCTCCGGAGGATTCCAGTGCACTTACGCAAGTATTGGCTTCCAATCGGTGGTCAGATTTTTATGCTGATTGTTGCAGATCCAGGAACTTAGAGCCCGAGGCCACCTACTCAGGAAATGGGTGGGCGTCAGGTTTTCGGGGTTTGAGAAAAACTCGAATCGACCATCTCTTTTTGAACGACTTGGCAAGATCAGCGGCAAAAGAAGCAAGCATCTTTCGAGGTCCAGTTGCGCCTGGTCACTGTCCAGTCGTTATAAGATTAGAGTGCCAGGTTTTCCATGAGATGGTTTTTGGGCTTAAACAACACCCTCAGTGGAACCTTCCCCCCAAATCTTGTTCTCAAGAAGAATGGGATGAAAGGGATGCAATTTGCCACCCGATCCTAACAAAGTATATTCCTTCGTTTGTTCGGGCAGCTGAAGAGGGTGACCCCCAAACTCTCTGGGATAGTTTGACCCGTATGATGCACGAGATGCTAAACTGTATAACTGGCCAGTTCATTCAGTCACGTAGGGGTGATATTCCGGTTTTCGAACAAAAGCCATTCCTTCCACCACCGTGTAAGCAAAATCAATATCAACAAGTTTCTTTAAAGATTCGTAAGCAATTGCATGAATTGTCCAAGAAAAACCAGCAGAGACATGAAGATAATCCTGTTTGGATGACTCACCTAAAGAGGACTTTGATTAATACCTCCAAGGGTTTGGGGACTTTAGGGTGCACGGTTCCTACACAAGGGTTCTCCCAACAACAAGTCACTGAATTCCTTAGTGCTGCTAACCAGGCATTGACAACATGTGATCTCGACAAACAAATGCAGGACTCCACTAAAGCCATCCATGAGTGGAAAGATCGACTTAGGATTTCCAATTCTGCGGATAAGAGGGAAGTTTTTCGATGGTTAAAAGGGGTTACCCCTTCGCACCCCAAAACACTTGTTCGCCCTGATGGATCCTTAACTGGGAGCCCTAATGAGATTCTTTCCCTCCTGAAAGATCATGCTGAAAAGATTTATAACCATCATCGGAATACCAATGAAGATGCACTTTTCGCACAATTTGTAAATATGTTTCAGGATGAAATCAACAGTTTGAAGAATCCAACTGAACTTCCCCCTTTTGATGCGGTTAACATGTGGAAACTTTTCCAAAAAAAACCCGCCAATAAAGCCACGGGTTTGGATGGATGGAAGATTAAGGAAATTCAAGTATTGCCACCGTGCGCATGGAAGGCCATCAAGCTTTTCTTCACTACTGTTGAAGCTAGTGGGAAGTGGCCCAAATCATTTCATTTGGTTTCCATTACTGCCATCCCCAAAACCCATGAATGGACCCCTGAATCTACCCGGGCCATTGGAATTACGTCAATTTTCTATTCCTTCTGGGCATCTGTCCGCTTCAAACAATTGGCGCCATGGTTGGGAAATTTGGCCCCCCCTTCACTCGCGGGCGGATTGCCCCATAGATCGGCTACCCCTTCAGAAATCGAATTATCTAGCCACTTGTTTGATTCGGACGAAGCCCCTGACAACACTTCTATCGTTATATTTATTGATCGTTGGAAATGTTTCGACCTGTTGCTGCCAAAATTTTGTATTCAACTCGGATCCACTCTAGGATTACCATCTCATATATGCCAACCGCTTACAGACTTCTATAACCATCAGGTCAAATTCTTCAAGCTCAATAACGCTTACGGAAATCAGGTCCTCCATTCCAACGGGGTCGTGCAGGGTTGCGCCTTTAGTGTTTTGTTTGCTAACCTGATTTTCTCTGTTTTTGCGAAAAGGATTGAGCAGTTTCCAGGGGTAACCTTCTCTGCGTTCATTGACGATACAAAGCTATGGGCTAGTAAGCAAGACCTACCTGAGCTCATCAAAGCAACCACAGCTCTCGAAGCTTTTGACCAGGCTATTGGCCAAGTTCAAAACAATGCTAAGTCTGCGCTCCTAACCAAAAAGGCGAAAGACGCCGACAGATTTCTCCTCCAAGTAGGCAAACAGATTCCCCACAGAAAGCGTGTCAAGTCTTTAGGGTTTCAACAAGCAGTGACGACAAAGGGACTTGCTAGAGCCGTTGACCTGAAAACGAAAGCAGCTGCTGCAACCATTCGGAAAATGGGCAAGCTTCCATTTCCAGCCAAACTCAAATCAGGATATATTAAAACTGCAGGTCATAGCCGATGGTTATATGGGTCTGAAGTTGCCCCCCCGAATAAGAAAGCATTTAATTATTTGAGGACAGCTGTTGTCAATACTGTTTTCCCAAAGAAAAACCGGATGAGATGCCCTTTGTTGACCATGTCTACATGGGATAATGTTTGGGTTGATCCTTGGGCTATTTGGGTTAGACATGTCTTGCTCACATATAGAAAGTTACACCGCCGTCAGCCCGACTTGGTGGCAAAAGTTTTTCGTCAAGCCCGACAGATCAAACCTTATGCCATTCGAACTTCCTCTGGCGCTCCAGCGGTTCTGGCCGCTGTCGTTCGGGAATTGGAATGGGAATGGGCCGACGGTTTGTCCTTCAAACGGCCGGGCGATACAGACTTCAAACTCCTCTATGGCAGCAACAAATTTTTCGACGATGACTTGGAACGATCCGTCAGGCGTTCACTTTTCCGTAGATCCCCAATAAGGCATGACAACTTAGGCGACTCGCGGGACGGTGTGATTAATATGTTCGCGACGCGATTTTTCCTCGACAACGACTTCTCCACTGTAGTACCTGCACCTGGCTTAGTAGAACAACTGCGGAATTTACCAGTCAAACTTGACCATGCCCAAAATATCATCCAAAATTTCTTAGCCGGATCAATTTTTGACGGGCCCCGTAAATTTAAAGCAGGCCTGGTAAATTCCCGAAAATGCGAACATTGCGATGCAGACGATGATCTCTTGCATATGTCCAAACATTGTCCAACGAATCCGCCGCCGGAAGTTTCAGTGCAAATGCCGGATACGTCATGGACCATGGGTGTTCTATGGGAAAGCGAGCGTGACACACAGTTCCGTTTACAACAAGACCAACCATTCCAATTTGGCGATTTACCTCCAAAACATGTACTTCAACCGGGCGACCGAATTTTTACTGATGGCAGTTTTATTCGCTCAAAGTCGGGTAGACTAGAGTCGGCAGCTTGCTCAGTATATATTCCGCAAATATTGCAACTGGCAAGACCCCTCCCAGGGCTCGACCAAAGTTCACAAAGAGCCGAGCTGGGAGCGATCTTGCTGGCGTTAAAGGTAACAGACGGAGACGCCCATATTTTTACCGATTGCGCAACCATAGTCAAAGGATTTCGTGAACAAAGTCGTAATGCACAAGGCTTTTCATCTTTGCGTTCTTGGGACAATTTTGACTTGTGGACACTCATAGCCGCTGAAACAAGTTTAAACCATCGAACAGTACATGTATCCAAAGTATCAGCTCATGGACATGACCCAAGTCAAGACCCTGGTTTAACTGAAGGCAATGAAAAAGCAGACGCATTAGCTAAGAGTTTATGCCAACGACAGTTCCAACAACATTCTGATCATAGCGTGTGTGATGTCAACTGTATTCTAGCTGTGCAAATTCATTTGATCAAGTCCTTTGTGAATAGGAACTTGTTAACCCAGCCACCGGATCATGATCAGATTGTTGACTGCGCTCTATCTACACTTAAAGTCGCCACAGCTCGTAAGTGCACTTGCCCACCAAGCCGTAGGATAAGGGGCAAAGCTCCTGCTCCTGTTTTGTGCCGTGGAACTTGTCTAACTACATTGGTAGTAGGGGAGTTGGAGCGATGTTTCCTGAACTTGCTCAACTCTGGCGCTTTCGTTCCCAATCGCATTTGGGATGCGCTCAAACAACAATATCCCAAATTCAATCAATGGGTGACACATCGAACCGCAGTTGTCCAAGGGTTAGATGTCTCAAATTCACCTGTACCTAAAGCTGTTAGCTCTCCGCATTGCGCTGATGCCATTCACCGGTTTATGCGCGAAGCGTATTGGTGCAGTGGAACATCGCCAATCACTGCTTTTACCCCGTGGTCCATTGTTTTGATTGACTTTATCTCAAGGTTGGGTTTTGTTTCTCCCCTTTTTAACCAAGATATGGGCTTTGGACGACTAATACATCGATGTCATCGCTACCTTAAAGATTTAATCTCTGAGGCATTGCCGGACATTGACACTTCAGTTATCAACAATACGTTAGGCTCTTCCTTTGGGTTACGGTGTCAGGTAGCTCTAGGCATCCACCTGGTCCCTGTCAATCCCACCAATGTCTGGTCAATATATGTACAAGCTTGCCTCTATTGCTCCAGCTCTTTTCTTGACGGCAAGAAATTCCGCTCTAGCTGGAAACCAGATTGGGGGTGCTTTGACACCCGGATGTGAGCTGCTGTCGCGAATTGCAGGCTTTTGTTAGTTTCTGTCTGAGTGCCTGTAAGGCTTTAAATTGCAATGGGAAAAAAAAATAAGGGTCTTAATGAAGAACAACTGGCCTGAAATTTTGCAATTTTAGTGCTTATGGTTGGCCCGGTTAAACCTGCCACCTCCCCCAGGATCCGCAGGTCAACAAGCATCTCATACAAATCTGGGACCTTGGGACCAGGTATTTAACCCCAGAGGATCTAGAAGGGATTCACCCAAACAACATGTGGATCTGTTTGGCTCTCTTCAGGCATTGTTCTCAGGCCCAAGTTTTTCAACCCTTGCCTTCTCTTCAGCTTCTTGTCACTTTCCATCTGCCTGGGCACGGGGCAGCCGGAAATAAATCAAAAATTGAGGGCGTCAACAAGATTGCGTCATTTCCCAAAAAGTAAATTGGTTATACATACAAACCGGAACTCTACCTCTTTATCTACTGGATCTTCCGTTGATTCCTGCGGATCATTTTTTTTCACGGACAAAAATCCAAACAATTGATTACATTGATTGGTTGAGCAATTTTTTCGTCAACGCATTCCAAAACAGTGTTATCAGTGATTGGGAAAACAAAACCAACAAAACCTAAACAAGTCAAACCATCCCAAACTTTCGGCTACACCTCGGTGTTCTTATCCGGCATCGCCGGCGCATCGTCCACCTGGAGAGAGCATCTGAGTGCATCTGCAACGGGATCCGAGGAAATGAATGATTATTTTCACTAAACATGCATGAACCTTTGGCCCAGGTATTTACCCCGGAGAACCAAAACACGGAGCAAGCTCGGAGACCCGCAAACCATGCAAAACAGGCTACATCGGTGGACTTCAAGGGGACCCCCCTTTTGGGATGCAAAAATGGTTCAAAAACAACAATTTTCAATAAGGGTCTTAATGAAGAACAACTGGCCTGATATTTTGCAATTTTAGTGCTTATGGTTGGCCCGGTTAAACCTGCCACCTCCCCCAGGATCCGCAGGTCAACAAGCATCTCATACAAATCTGGGACCTTGGGACCAGGTATTTAACCCCAGAGGATCTAGAAGGGATTCACCCAAAGAACATGTGGATCTGTTTGGCTCTCTTCAGGCATTGTTCTCAGGCCCAAGTTTTTCAACCCTTGCCTTCTCTTCAACTGCTTGTCCCTTTCCATCTGCCTGGGCACGGGGCAAAGAGAGGGCGCCAACAAGATTGCGTCATTTCCGCAAAATTAGATTGATTATAGTTGGCTTCTTGAATTTAGTTTATTTTTGAATCTTCCATTGGTTTTCGCGGGCAATCGGTTTTACATATTTTCATTAGAATGGAGTCACTTCTTCGTCAACGCATTCGGAAACTTTCAACTACACCTCGGTCTTCTGATCCACCTGTGTCGCTGCCGCATCGTCCACCTACAGTTTTTTGTCAAGAGCTTGGATCGACCTTTAATGGAGTGTGGTCAAGTTATTAAGCAACAGTTGGGCCTGTGAATCTTGGGCTGAAGGTTTTAAGC
Source organism: Cladocopium goreaui (assembly GCA_947184155.2). Taxonomy (NCBI): domain Eukaryota; class Dinophyceae; order Suessiales; family Symbiodiniaceae; genus Cladocopium; species Cladocopium goreaui. Next base: position 60,235 of record CAMXCT020002653.1, read on the forward strand.
ATTATATGCGAAAGTAAGCTGTTTTATGTTGAAATGTTGGGATCAAGGTTTTCACCTCTAGGTTAGCGAAGAACCTCAAAATTGCTAAAATGTTGGACCTAGAGGTGGCTGAATACCTTGGCACTACCCCCCTGTGCACACCCAACCCCTATTCATGGTGCCCAACAAGCACTGCTTTGTGAGTATGTAGATTTAGGTTCTCACCCGACTTATGTCATTCTTGACTCAGGTTGCACTCGAGCCATGGGATCCCGCTTTGCCATTGATCGCCTTGTACAGGCTTGCCAACAACATCCCAAGCGTGATCATATTTGGTTTTCCAAGCAACCATGTTCGAGTAAGTTTTCATTTGCAAATGGAGAACAATCTACTGTCAAAGAAAGATTAGTGATTCACTTTCGCAATGATCGTGCACAGACTGGTTGGATAACAACATGCGTTGACATCCTGGATAAAGGTAAGGTTCCTATCCTCTTTTCTGTTGAACAAATGAGGAATCTTCGCATGAACATTGCACACACTCCTGTAGGTGAGTTCATGACTTGTCCACTGTTTGGAATGCAACGCACCGCATTGGCGGTCAGTACATCCAATCATCCAGTCCTTGACATTATGGCTCTTGCTACTTCCAGTTGGAAACCGATGTACAGCTTTCAGTCCGAAGACATCACATGCCCAGCATGCAATGGTAAACATCGACCACACACAAACAAAGAAGGTTGGATCAGAGCCTAAGCCAGCAGAGATGCCGAAGCCGGCCAAGCCTGATTCTAAGAAGATTGTCAAGAAGATAATTCAGCCTGATAGTAAGTTAGAAGTACCAGCTCAACCTTTTGATCATGATGAAGAGCCAATGGTGGCCTCTGGGCCAAGTTCCGGTTCAAAGGACGGTATCCCAAGACGTCGGGAACCTCAGATTGAAGAAGACCCTGAAGTCAAACCGGAACCAAAGGTTGAAGTAAAACTTGAAGAGAAAAAGGAACCGTCACCTAAGGGAACTTTGTCACTAGCTCTTCAGAGAATTCATGATAAGCTTCAATCACCCACTGAACTTCTCAAGTTACATCTGAAGCATTACCATATGACCACTGAACAATTTAAAAGAAGAACATCAGCTCTGAAGTTGCCGAAAGAAATTTATGACAAGTTTGATCAGATTACCAAATCATGTGACACATGTTCCACTGCCAGGATTGCACCATCGAGAGCTAAGGTTTCAGGGATTCGAAGTGAAGTCTTTGGTGAACTTACTTTCATTGATCATGGAGAAGTTCCTATCAATCCTCAGTCAAAACTTCAGTTCCTACTTATGTATGATGGTGCAACTTCTTTGACTACTGCCTTTGTAGTTCAGAATCGGTCTGACACGGTGACGATATCTCATCTTCAAGAATACTTTGAAACTTATCAGCTAAATCCAAAATACATTGTTGCCGATCAAGCTTTCATGGGCACTGAAATGGAGAGTTACTACAACCGGCACAGCATCCGGCCAATCTCTCTAGGACCAGGAACACCATGGCCAAATCGAGCTGAAGAAGCCATTCGCATGTTTAAGAAACAGGTCTCATTAATGCTCATTTCCTTGAAAAACGATCCATTGCTTGCCAACATTACTTACAAACAGTTGTTGAGACAAGCCTGCATTTCAAGGAACACCATGGTAACACTCGGTGGTGTCACACCTATTGAATTAGCATTTGGCAGAAGACCTGCCGATCTCACGACGATTGAGCTCATGAATCCAGCACAGCTCACAACTGAGGCCCCTGCTCCTGAGAGACAGATTGAAGCACTAAGGTCACTGGCGATGCAAAAGTTTCTAGAGGCAAAACAGTCCGATGACCTTCGAAGAGACATTGCAAGTAAACTTCAACTTAGTGATGGACCATTCTTTCCTGGAGACAAAGTTTACTATTGGACCGAAGACAAATCAAAAAGTCAAATCAGACGGTTCACATGGAGGAAAATGGATAAAAGGAAAGTTGGTTTCCGTAGATGGCAGCATGGTTGGAGTTGACTTAGGAACCAGAATTGTGAAGGTCAACATCAGTAAAATAAGAAAAGACCATAATCCTATTGAGGATATAGATATTCCTTTAGAACCAATTGCACTTGCCAGTGCCGACTTTTCGGCCAAAGCTGGCGCCGGTGCCGAATCTTCGGCCAAGGGCGCCTGTACAGCAGTGAAGTCCACATGCCGCTCAGATGACCATGCAAATAACATCATAGAACACGATGCCATTCAGTCAGGTCCTGAAGGTATTCAATATGGTTGTTATACATGGGAGCCAGCTATGACTGGAAAATTAGATTTCCTTGAGCTGTTTAGCGGCTCTGCCAAGCTTAGTCAAGCGGCGGCAATGCAAGGGCTTCGAGTCGGCGCTCCAATAGACCTCCGCACAGGTTACGACTTGCTCACTGCCGAAGGCCGGCGAAAGGCAATGGAAGTCATTGAGCGACAACAGCCAAAAATCATCCACATGGCACCTGTTTGTGGACCATGGAGTCAAATGCAGAATATTAATGATCCTGCCGATACTTATCAGAAAAGGAAAAAGTATCTCCCCATGGTAGAATTTTGTGCAAGAGTCGCTCTTTATCAGATTGAACATGGTAGATTTTTCATCATTGAAAATCCTGCGACTTCCAAGATTTGGTTTACCAAACACTTTCAACGCCTTCTCATGAAGCATACCGTAACCTATGGGACATTAGATATGTGCGCCTTTGGTATGAGAGACCCAAATGGATACTATTACTACAAACCAACATCCTTACTTCACAGTTTTCCTGAGGGAGTCTTGAATCCAGTTTTCAAGAGATGTAATAGTAAATCCAAAAATGATCCAAAACATTATCATCAACCATTGGAAGGTAGTGCTCCAGGATATGGATCAAGAACGAAGTTGGCACAAGTTTATCCATACCGATTTTGCAGCACTTTGATCAGATGCATCCTTCCATTAGGAAATTCAAGGGCTCTCTATCCATCGCAGCTGTCACTTGCAGTAGATTTGCTGGAAGACTTGGATCTCGATGAGTTGCGAGGAGTGCAAAATCAGCTTGCCGCTCTTACGGCATCCGAGCATCCGGTGTTGGCAACTGACTTGTACGAACAGGGTCTTCCAGTACGTGACTATTACACGAAACGCCTGCTCAACCGCATTAATGCTCTACCCGCTGGTAATGTTTATCATCCTGTTCAGATTGAAGCACAACAAGATGTTTCACATGTCAGACAGATGTATCTAAGTACGTCCATGTTTGACAATGCAGTCATTTTTCGTGGTAGTTTTCAGTCCTTACGAGTCGAATACCGCCACACACACGGCGTACTCTTACTTTGGAAGAAGAAAGATGCGTCTCATGTTTTTCTGCGCGTACATCCTAGAGATATGTCGCAGTTGATTGCTAGCCATTGGTCAGCAATATTGTTTTGGAACAATGATGGAAGTATCCCTACAGATAATACAGATGACATTCCTGAACAGAACACCAATATCGACCCTCCACCGGGTCTTCCACCTCAGCAGAACAACGACCAAAATGATGATCATCCGCCTGAACAGCTTAACACACCACCTTCATCACCACACCTTCCAGATGTTCCCATGCCAGATGAACCGCACACGCCGCATCCCGGCTTTCCTCCTGATGATGATCAGTTTCACACACCATTTCGTTCACCACCAAGACCAAGTGATGATGTACCTGACGATGAGATGCATTCGCCACCGGATGATCCACCAGATTTGCCACCTCATCCATCATCACCACCTGATCATCCTCAACCACCATTTCCTGGAGCCACTGGCATCCCTGTTGCTCCAGATACAATTATTGTGCCCAATACGATTATACCACCAAACATTGACGACACACCAATGACACAGAGCACCAAGCGTCCACCAGGTGATCCACCGATACCACCTGCAACTAAGGCTCGACCATCTAGACAAATGCCTCCTGCGTCTTCAACCCAATTTCAGCCTAGTACCCATTTGGGGGGTGATACACAGCCATCAGTCACACCAAACGCGACCACACAACCCGCTGTAGTCGCTCCAAGCACTTCGAAACCGAAGAAACCCAAGCATGATCCTGTGCCTGATGACTTTGATGATGACGAGCCTGACCCAGATGCCGCACCATCCGGACACAATGGACCGCCGATACTTCCGCTAGACGGAGATGAACCATTTAATCCTACGCCTATGCCGAAGAATGATCCGCAACCGGACAACCAAGATCAGCAAGAGTCACAAGAAGAAGACGAAGAAGAACCAGAAGAGGACACAGATGAAACAATTCCTTATGGTTCTACAGATACAGATGAGACTCTTGACTACAATGATCTTGTTATTGATGATTCAAAATGGTGTTTCCTGTCACAAGAACAGAAGTTGTGCAGTAACACTGCTTCATTCTCCGTTCCAAGATTGATTGATGGTTCACCAGTTGCTCTGAATAGTGTTGAATCAACTAATTCCATTGGTATGTCCTATTCCGTTGTCTCGGAGAAGCAACGCACCAGATGCCGTAAGACTAGATCTGATATCATTGAAGAATATCACGGCATTAATGAAGAGGACAAAGCTTTTATGACATTGTATTCTATGACAGACAAATTTTCCTATCTTGTTGGCAAGAAGAGGAAAGAAGCCACTCAGCAAGAGAAGAGACAACTTGCCAAACAGTTTTTAGATGCAAAGAAGGCTGAATGCCAATCATGGATTGACAATGAAGTTTTTGATCTTGTTGATATGAGAAAAACCAGAGTTCGGAATTTCGTAGCCGGAAGATGGGTTCTTACCGTAAAGAAAGACAAGGACGGTAATTTCCAAAAATGTAAGGCTAGATGGGTCCTTAAGGGTTTTCAAGACAAACAGAAGAACACCCAGCAAACAGATAGTCCAGCAGCTTCACGAGCAGGTTTTAGATGTGCAACACAGTTAGCTGCGAACTATCACTGGGACTTGTACCATATGGACCTTAAGACCGCTTTCCTTCAAGGTGAAGCCTATGATGAAACCAGAGACATCATTTGTCAGATTCCACCAGAGTATGGTTATCCACCTTACATTGGTGCTAGGCTTAAGAAACCTGGTTACGGTCTTAATGATGCGCCACGCCGCTGGTGGCAGATCATTGATAAAGCCTTACTTGATTGTGGACTTATTCCCACACGCGCAGACAGATGTACCTATGTTCTTTATGACAGTACTTCCAAGACAAGGACCTACCAACCACCTCGCAGTGTCAGTACTGAACAGGTAACCATCTCTGAAGCAATTGACCATCTTATGGATCCGGTAGCCCGAAACAATGCCCAAGGACGCCGACCACATGGTTTTATTTGCCTTCATGTTGATGACCTGTTCATGGCAGGCGACAAGGTGTTTGAATCCGAGGTCTTGTCCAGTCTGCGTAAGAATTTTGCTGTCGGTTCAGAAGACAAAAATGACATTATGTTTGTAGGACAACGCATCAAATGGAAGACTCATGACAAGTATGGACCATATATTTCTGTTGACCAGAAACTTGCTGTCGATGCAGTTGAAGAAGTAAAGATTGATAAGTCGTTGAAGGATAACATCCAATGCAATCCACAACTTCATACCGCTTATCGATCAGTTCTCGGACAGCTCAATTGGTTACAGAGCAGAACTCAGGTTCACATTTGTTACAAGTTTTCGCGTTGTGCCTCAGCCGCGGCTAGTCCGACCATAGGTGATGTCAGGGAAATCAACAAGGTTGTCCGAACCCTCAAGAGTCAGTATGTTGATGGCAGATTCTGGCCTCTGAAGGGTTCTCAGCGTATCCTTGGCATGCCTGATGCATCCTACCGTAACAACAGTGATAAGTCTAGTCAGCGTGCACATGTCATTGTCTTAGCCGAAGACCGCAAATTGCCTTCCAAGGGAACATACCGCAATTCCGGTTACGACAAGCAAGCACACCGTATAGACGGTTCCAACTCAGCAACCCGTGGATCGATTATTGACTATGAGAGTCATAAGATAACCACTACAACACAATCCACTACAGTTGCCGAACTAAATGCCTTAATGAAATGTTTTGGAACCTGTTTGTTTTTGCGTGCACTTTGGGCCGACATCAGTGGTGAGATCGTCCCCATTCACATCCGAACTGACGCAAACAATTTAGTCACCACCGCTCAGACAACACACTTACCTGAACAGAAGGAGACCCATCATTTAATACAAATGTTAAGACATGAAAGTAACTCCGGACACTTAGACGACCTGAGTCACATTGCAAGTGAATATTGTCTGGCTGATCCACTTACCAAGTCAACCGCGAAACCAGACCAACTAGTGTCGTCTATAACCACTGGCAAACTTGAGAATGTTGATACGCACCCGCCGTTCCGTTCGTTACTCAAACACAAGGCATTTTTGACTACATGGGTCATTGAAAAGTTGTCAGAGCCCCACAATGTGTTGACATTTTTCTGTGAAGATATTTCGGATTATGTATTTGCAATGATGTACTTCGAGGAGTAAATTTTCTTCTCAAGAAAATTTGTGTCTGCAATCTCTCGGCTCACAGGGTTTATATTGCTTTTTCTTTCGCGACGCCCGGACAAGAACGTCCCTTGGCACTGTTCTCAAAACCCTTAAGCCAATTTTTGGAGACACCTCGAAGATCTTGTTGAAGATCATTTTCTCAAAAGTCACAGCCGAAAAGAAGTGACTGAAACTTTTTATGCCTCCGAAACACTCGAAGCCTGGCAGAACCGATCATTCCGCTTCTGCGGATATCACACCGCGTGGCTTTCGCAGCCCTCGTGGTCAAAGACCTCAGCACACACCGCGTGGCGGTCGCCAAGATCGTCCTGACAGAAGACAGTCGCGTGATACCCGAACTTACGAATCTCGTAACAGGGCCCTCGATGATGCATTCGGCGCGCCTCTTGATTCTATACAGTCTAACAGCAGAGTTTTTGCTCAGTGCATTTCACAGATCCTTAGAAAGCAATCCGGTATCAAGAACAAAGAGGACCATGATTCCGCATTAGCGGATAGCCATTTTGAGACAACATCTCGTCACCTGTCATACATATTTCGGCATACGAAGTTAATGCATCGTGACGGATCCTTGTCCCTGCATGAGCTCATTAGCCATCCTGGCACTGCCAGAAAGATCCGTACCTTGTTCAGAGAAGGAAAAACATTTTTGCAAGATTTTGATCCTAATGAGCTCTCAATGCATGTCAAAAGTAGAGAAAATACTGTACGTTTCCTCATGCCCTTGGCCCATGTAATTTGCGACTCAAATAAGGCAAGGGCCATGATCGGCTATGTTACCTCCGAAGATTTCCAACCAGGCAATGTTCCGACATCGGACTGCTGGTTTAAACCGGCAGACTTCGACGATGAAGCATCAAGAGAAGGTCAGGCCGATCTGCTGGATGGTCTCGACATTGCGAGCATTCTTATTCGTTTTGAGAGTGGCCATTCCACCAATGTCGAAATTCAGCACTGCCCATTTATGCCTGATATGTTTTCCTTGAGGTACCTCATCCATGGAGCGAACGAGAAGAACCTTGACTCCATCCGAAGACTTGGTTTGCTCCCAGGCGGCACCCGTGGTGGAAGGAACCACGTGCATTTCACTCTTGATTCATCACTCAGTACGATCAGAGACGTATTACGTCCCGAATCAGATTGCATTTTAATTGCAAAACCTGGTGCCGTGACCGGCCTTGGTCCAGTGATCACACACAACCGATATGTCCTTACCGATCAGACCGTACCGTTTTCCCGCTTTTGCGGTGTTTGGTCCTTCGTTGATCGCACCTGGCTTGTTACACCGGAACCGGCTGAGCTCAGACGAATGAATGATTACACATCAGATATTGACCTTGCAATGCATGTTTGCCACCGCCAAATTTACTGGGAGAAAAGGAATGAGAATGAACAAGATGGTTTCTCCTATGTGGAGCATGTGGCAGAACAGATTGAAAAGCTTCCTGTAGTAACCAAGTTTTTAGAAAGTTTTCGTAGTACCGATCCCGGTCCGGCCAGGCCGATGCGCACCAACGTCACTCCGAACGACCAAGAGCTTGGCCCGCCTGAGACAGAGGCAGACAAAAGAGTAAAAACTCTCAAGGCAGAAATTTCCCAACGATTTAAGAAACATCTCAACAAGGCAAAGAACAAGGAGCAGTCTTCCGCCTCGGAGAGCGAAGCTCCCCAGAGAGTAATTAAGCCTAAGCCTATGCCAAAGAAACAGAAGGATGCCGCCTCTGCGGCTAGCTCTGACCGAGGCTTCTATGACACCGCCACTGGAATCAATACGCAGGTAGGATCTCCTTATGGTGGCCGTAGACAGGTTGTTAAGACAATGGCACGCCGTGAAATGAATACCCAGGCAAAAGAACTGTTCCGCGATGCGGACGCAGCACAGAAGTTTTTCCAAAAATTTAAAAAGGATACAGATGAAATTCAATGGTTTCCTCGCCCTGCGGGTCCTCAATGCTGTAAAAAATTTGAAGACTGCAACTGTGCAGAGGCAATTTTCTGGTGCCACCCTTGTGGCTTTGCCTATTGCTTGGAATGCCGCACCTGCGGCTTAGCCTGCAATCATAGCATTGTTAATTATTCCTCTGAGTTGTCCGCTGAGTTTATGCCAGACAGCATCGGTTCATCCAAGTCGCCTTTCGATATCGGAGAATTGGTCGATGCTGTTCTTGCTGAATCTTCGTATTTCGGAGCCACCAGAAGCGAGCATGCTCAAAATCGCCAGGACAAATTTTCGGAACTTATCACGCATTTGCGTGAAGGCCGGTCCATGGGGAATACCTACCTGCAGTCTTTTGCACGGCATGGTATTGAGGATTTCGACTATACAGAATATATTTATGAAATGCCATTTGGAAGTCGAATCCCAACTCTCCAGGAGCACTTTGTTGATGCCCGGGACCAGACGCCACTTCCGATCTGGCGACCTGAGGCTTTCTTCAAGTACCCGGACGGCGGTGACCTTAAGGAAGGAGAGATTCTCCGTTTATTGGAGCTCTTCAGATCGTGCCTTCTTGGAAAAAGAGCAGTCCTCGGTGTTGCCAAGCGCACTAAGGAAAACATCCATGAATTTCAGAAGGACACATATCAGCTTGGCATTTTGACGTTGAACCTTGGTCACATCAACCGTATTCCGTATATCGGAGGTTGTTCAAAATTTCCAAAATGGGTCCGAACTGATATTAACCATCGTGCCTTGCCACATTTAGTGTTCCGCAATGCGGCCCATATTGTGCCCTGAGCATCGCCTTTTGATTACAATCAAAAGATTTGATTTTGAGGCCTAAGAAATCAAAATGCCTAATTGATATTTTTCAGTCAAAAATCAATTTGAAAAACATAGTTTTTGAAAGGCAAAAATCAAAAGAGCAAATCAAAAGGAACCTCTAAAAACAGATCAAAAAAGGTGTTTCCAGATGCAGCTCTGGCAGCAAGATTTTTGAAGGCATGCCTCATATCTCTAGGTGGCTTTGCACCTAAAGTATATATATGTACACACAGCTGGCTAAGTAATCCTGCTGGCTTTTTCCAAAGCCATCTGGCCTTTTCCAAAGCAGTAGGCTGAAATCCTTTTCCAAAGTTTCCAGTCTACACTGTGCCTTTTCCAAAGCAAAGAGCTTTTCCAAACTAATCACCACTTTCCTCCTGCATGGACCTTGTCAAAAAAAGATGCACCAAAATGCGATACTTGGGTGCAACTTTTAAAGACAGGCGTGTGGATGATACTCCCATTGAGACTGAATGGGTCAATCTGGCCACCTGCCCTACAAAATCTTCAGCTTTGAAACACCACTGTGTTCGTGGGTTTAAAAACTTAGAATTCCAGACCAGATGGATGAAGCTGTGATGTTTTGGAACTATGTGAAAACTCATCCTGTCCTTTTCCAAAGACCATTGGTTCAGCCAGGCATAGCTTCTCAGGAAATCACCTGCCAGCTTCAAGCCCTTTTGGTACTGTGATGAAGTAAGAAATGTGTCAGCCTCATCCCAGAGCTTCACCAGCTTTTCCAAACTGGTAGCCACCAAGACCATGTGCTGCTCACATTCTTCCATTGTGTCTTGAAAAAGCCTTTGGATAACAGGAATGAAGGCTGGCAGGAGGTGCCTGGCTTCCCCTCCTTTGCAATCCAATTGGGGATATTTGGCCCATGGCTTTTGTGTGTCTGTAAACATGCTCATCCTGAGATTGGTCAAGCGGTTTTTGCACTCCTGTTTGCTGTATTCAATTTGAATTTCACTGAAGAGAATTGCAAGTCTGTCTGCTGGCTTTTTAGTGGCTCTTTGGCCAGGGCCTTCAATGTAACAGACATAATGGAGAATTGATCCTATAACATGTCCATAGAGTCCTTTGCAGAACAAGATGTGTAGTGGATCTCCACGGACATGTTTGCTTGAGATGTGGCTCAGTTTGAAAAGGGCATGGTCACTCCATGGGTCTGCCAGGCATTCTTCATGGGTGAAGACTTTGAACTTTTGCTTTTCCAAACAAATTTCCTTGTACCCTTTTCCAAAGGTACATGGAGTAAAGTTCTGGGCATCACACTCCCAGCAAGGCCAATGGCTGTTCCAATGTGGTAATCCCAAAGAGTTAGCAAAAAACTCATGGTCTCCAATCACAGACCACAGGACAGCCCTGTATCTTTTGAGATGCAGTGGCTGGCCTGCTAGCTTGTGGAACACTGAACCCTTTTCCAAAGGTTTGTTGTCTGGATCCATGGTTGGGTGCTTGCCATCTGCCAGTGCTTCACATCTGCCAGTGCTTCAAAGGACCATTGAAGATATTTCCAAATGACTTCCCATGTTGTCTTGCTGCCACAGCTTTTAGGAAAGCAGGCAAGGAGCCAATGGCTCAGCAAGGTGCTGGTGCTGCTGAGTAAGCAGCCCCAGGAATAGACCATTAAATTGTCATTGTTGGAAAAATCAACCCCATCGCCATGCAGAAACAGGGGGATAGTAAGATCTTCCCAGTCCTTTTCCAAAGACATAGGGTGATCTTTCAATTTGTTATCATTGGTTTTTTCAACCCCTTGCCAGAAGGCTTTGAGTTTTCCCTGGCCCAAGCTGAATAGCTCATGGAAAACTTGTGGGTAGTTAACACCCAGTTTCCAAAACATCATATGTGGCAAAAACAATGAGGCCTTTTCCAAAGCCTCCTTGGAAGTTTTTGGGTCTTTGCATGGAACTTCCACTTCATAAGGGTCAGCAATCTGCACATTGGAGCAAAAATGGTTCATGATTTGTCTATGGCAATTTCCAGGCTGGGACCCCCAATTGCCTGTTTGTGCGATTGCCACAAGGTCTTGATGCTGGGCACCATCCTGAATAGCAGAAGCTGCCAAGGACTGAAGTAATGTTGCACTGAGGACTCCTTTTGCCCAAAGGTTCAGCAATTTGTTTGCTAAAGCTGATTATGCAACAGAACCATCTGCCTTTTCCAAAGCTTTGCTGGCTCTGGCCTTAGGTGCCTTCCCTGATTCATATTCTAGCTGCCAGCCTCTGAGCCTCTTTGTCATGGCTCTGCTGCTGGCCTTTTCCAAAGCCCCTTGCCTTTTCCAAAGCCCCTTGCCTTTTCCAAAGCCCCTTCCTACAAGTTTGAACAGAAGCTGAAAACAGCTGCAGAAACATATACCTGTTGCAAAAGAAGAAGAGTGAGGGTGGAGGCTATTGCTACCTAGGGGGATGGCTATTGCCCACACACACACACATATATATATATATATATGATCTCTACTTGTAGGGGGTTGACGGCTGAAGTTGAGTAGCTGCTTTGGGTTTTGCCGTCTATCCTCAAGTGTAATCAGTGGTAGGGTTCATGGATGTGGTGCAGCTGGCGTGTGGATTGACTGGTGTGGCGGTGGGGTGGCACTTTCGGGGCTACTTCCCCACGCGAGACGAGCCAGTGCCTTGCCAGTGCAATTGTCGCTGCACACATCTCACATCGTCTGAGACTGGTTTGGGCACTTGGGGTATTGGCATCATCTGCACGGTGTTGGTTGGATTAGCTGGTGTCTTTGCCAACTACTTCTTGGTTTGTAAGTTCTCGGTGGTTCATCGGGGAGGTGATCGAGAAGTTTCCATTTCGTTCAAGGGCAAGTCCAAAGGCATATATAATCCTTCCACTGCACTTCAGTTGACAAGATGATCAATCCGGGCGATGTAGTATTTATGGACCACGGTGAGCGGCCACAGGTCGTACATGCCAGATTGGTTTTGGACTCCATTGATCCCAGCACACATGAATACATGATCCTCACTCCCGACCACGACATGTACAGCGAAGTGTTGCACGACAGGAATGGTGATCTTCATGCTTTCTACCTGGGTGGACCAGGAGGAGGACTGCCGAGGGGGGTTGCTGCTGCTAATGTGTATGGCTTTGCTCCTATGACAGTGCGGGAGTACTCCAACTTCATGAGGATTGGTCGAACACAGGCTGCTGCGGAAAGAGCTGCTAGAGGGATAGTGCCCCCTCCAGTGGCACCACCGGCAGACCCTGCTGCACCAGCTGGTGCAGGTGCAGCGCGTGCAGCTGCAGCTGCAGCTGGTCAACTTTGGGTGTTGGGGGAAAGCATTGGTCAGAAGAAAATTGGTGACATAGTTGATGTACCTGCGGGGGCGCCTTCTCTGGGTGATGTGGCTTTGGTGCAAATGGTTGATTCAGACGGGCAAACTAGGGTGGTGACTGCTTTTAGAGTTTCTGCCGATGAAGTAGCTCAATTCTGTGAAGACCGTGTTCAGCAACTCAGATCATGTGAGGCCTGTGAAGGTATTGATAGGATTGTTGCCGATGACATCCGCACTTTAGCAGTGAAGTACGGAGCAAATGGGGAAAGGCGTCGAGGTTTTAAGGAGACGGTGGATGAGATGACCACCACAGAAATGTCCGACTTCCCCTTCGAACCTCGCACTTGTCTTCCTTATCTTCAGGCTGTGCAGTCGATAGCGGAAAGCAATTTTGCGCAGCACCTGGCATGGGTGCAGCAGTCCAAGATCCCAGAGGGCTCTCGAGCAGTGTATGAGGATGAGGCCTTGGCTCAGATCTTAGATGTGGCCATATGCTACGATTGTCTTTGTGTCAGCAACTTGGCATCGTTCGAATTGCTGGTGCGCAGACGTCAGTTGATAGCAGATGCACAATAGCCATAATCCTTCTGCACCGAACTACGAGGGGGGTGATTATTGGATGGGTAGCAAATATCGACATGGAGGTGGTATAGTGGTGCCTGCTCTCACTGAGCATGTGGCTCGCAAGCTCCATGCTGATGCACAGATTATGAAGCAGAAAAGAAAGATCGAGGAGTCGAAGGGTCGTGGAAAAAGTGGCAAGCCGTCGAAGCCAGCACCCAAAGGTGCTGCAGAGGCGGCGGGATCGACCTGAATCCACTGGTGTGAGTCCTCTGGCAGTTGGGGGGCTTGCACGATCTTCTTCAACTGCAACCTTGGATTTCATCTTTGGTGGCTTCCGGGGATTTTGGTTTTGAGTTTCTCTTCGACTGCTGTTCGTGCGCCATTGGCATCATGGGGTGGGAGAGTCATATCTTTCATCCTCCTAGGGATACTTCCTCAAGGAATCGTGATCTCTTTCCGCTTCCCTTTGTGGCTGTGGGGGACAAGGGTGCCAGTGATGTTTGCCGATCAGTTAGGAGAAGGATTTTGCGTAAGCGACATATCGATGAGAAGGTGAACCTTAGTGTTGCTGCTTTGAATTCATTGTGGTTTGGTGGTGGATCGCGGTACAAGCGGGAGACCTGTTCTGACCTGAGCTCTCTTCCTGCGCATCAACGTGAAGCGTTGAATCATATCCGTGATAGCATCTTAAAAGATGGGTCCACCTCCGGATGATGCAAGCTGCCAGGGAGCCCTTAGTGCGCTCCGGGCGCCTGTCTCTGGCTACTCTGAGCCGGAGAATGGTGTGGGATCGGTCGTCAACATGGACCTGAGTCAAATGTCCCTTCCTGATGGTCAGGTGGCTGGGGTTTCATTGCTTGATGGCTTGCAAGGGGAAGTTCATTCTGTTGTTCACAATTTTGAGGATTTCATGCTACAGGACGCTGATACTTTCATGACTTTATCCGATGAGATTAGTAAGGTCCCTCCTTATAACGACCCCCTTTTGGCTAGCCGATCTGGATACATCAACTTTTTGAAGCACCTCTTTCAGTGCGGAGTCCTTTCACATACCTCAACATGCCGTGGTCGTGTAGGTGCATTTTGCGTTGCCAAAAAGCCGAAAGTCATCAACAATGTACTTCAGAACAGGCAGCGTTTGGTTTTGGATTGTCGTCAGACCAACCTTAGCTTCAGGGATCCCCCTATGACTGAACTGGGAAGCCTGGCGGCTTTGGGGCAGATGACTTTGGATCCAGAGGATACCTTGTACATGGCTTCCGCAGATATCTGTGATTGCTTTTATGCTGCAAACTTGCCACCAGGTCTCTGCTCCTTCTTCTGCTTTAAGAGTGATGTCACAGCTGCTGAGGCTGACTTCATTTCGGGCGGTGTCTGGGAAGTGAGTGATGGTCAGCGTATTTGTCCATGTATTTCGGTATTACCCATGGGTTTTAGCTGGAGCTGCTTCCTTATTCAATGCCTACATGACCAAGCGACGATGCGAGCTCTGCAGGTTGATCGAAGTGCTTTGGTATTAGATGGTCAACCCCCTCCCTCTCTTGGTGAACGTGATTGCATTGCTATGCCCTACATTGATAATGTTCACTCCATGTCCACCAATCGTGCGCGCTGCCAGGATGGGTGCGATCTCATCTGTGAGGAGCTGAAGAGTTTGGGCTTTGACCTTCATGAGGAGACCCCGGCTTCAACTCAGCTTAGCACACTTGGTGGCTTCATTGACGGAGTGAAGGGTGAAGTAAGGGCTACTAGTCAACGTATGTGGAGAGTGTCGATTGCCTTCTCTTATATTGCTCATGCGGTGGTTTCCCCAAAACTGGTTCAGAAGTTGATGGGTCATGCTATGACTATTTGCATTATGAATCGGTGTGGCATGTGCATTTTTAGGAAGCTCTATGATTTTATTGAGAAGGGTGAGACTCGCAGATTGTCATCTTCGGAAAGGGATGAAGCTTTGAACTTTGTGGGATTCATTCCTCTTCTCTATTCTGATTTGCGACTTCCGTGGTCGGACACATTGACATGTACTGATGCATCCCCGGAGGGGTATGGCATTTGCGAATCCTCTTGCGCGGTGCAGGAGGCCAAGAACTTGGGAGAGTGGTGTGAGCGTTGGAGATTCAAGAGGCTGCCTGTGGATCAATGGGCACCGCGTTCCAGGGCTCTTCACATGGATGTTTTTTCAGATCATCGTACAGTTTTAGGGGGGTCAGATATAGTTGATGAAGTGGACACGTATTGCAGCAATATTGATTTTCCAGAAGTGCCATATACCTTTCTCAAGCCTGATCGATGGAGGACTGCGAAGCTGGGCAAGTGGCGTGATTGCTCTGAGCATATTACCATCAAAGAAGGCCGGGCTTTGGTGTTGGCGCTGCGTAGGTTGAGTCGGGCTGCACATCACAGGGGAAAGCGGCATACTTTTTTCTTGGACAATTTGGCTTTAGTGTTTGCAGTACACAAGGGGAGAGCACATTCCTATGACATGTTGCGCATTTTACAGCAAGTGGGCTCTATTTGTTTAGCAGCTCGATTGTGCATACGGGTGCGTTGGGTTCCCAGTGAATGGAATCCATCTGATGGCCCCAGCAGAGGGCAGATCAGCCCGGGTCCTTACCAGAAATGTTGCCATCCTGCCTTTGTGTCAAAAGCCGACGAGCCGAGTGATTCCCAAGAAAGAGGTGATAGTTCACAAGAAGACTCAGAGATCTCTGAGTCGTGCAAGCCTAGTGACCACGGAAAAGAATGTTGCGAAGAAGGCCACACTGAAGAGATTGCTACCTTCAGAGTGGCCCGTGTCAGCAGTGAAGAAGAGAGCATGTCGTTCCATCCAGGGTGTGAAAAAAGATATCACTTTGGACGAGGACTCAGTGGGCACAAGAGCTCAAACTCAGAGAATGACAGTGCTGGAGCAGAAGAGCATTTCCAAGGAATGCAGAGGGCAATACGCCCAATACCTCGAGAAGTTCAAGGCCTTCTGTCGGGAGAGCGCGGTCCAATGGCCCCTCTCAACAGAAGAGGCCGATCTAGTCATGGCCGACTACATGGATGTGATGTTCATCGAGAAACGGGCGGCTCACGAAGGAGAAAAAACCTTAGCTGCCTACGAGTTCCAGTTCATGAAGCACAAGGGTTTGATGGTGAGGAGCCGCAGAGCCTTGCGAGGGTGGCGGAAAATCACCCCAGCAACTTCCCGACTGCCACTGCCTCAGATCATCATGGCCGGAATAGCAATGGAGATGGTGGCTGCAAACCTGAAGAGCATGGCAGTGATGACCATGATTGCATTCCACATGTATCTACGTCCAGGCGAGGCATTGGAGCTTTGCAAAAGGCACATAGTGCCCCCTGTGCGCATGGCTGGAAATCAATTCGCTTGGGTGAACATCATCATTCGAGATCAAATCGGTCAGAAACCCGACAAAGTGGGTGTGTACGACAACAGTCTGCCTTTCGATGTCAAGGAGCACCAGTGGATAGGTCAGCAGGCATTGTCGCTGGCCAAAGCGTTGAAAAGTCCCAACGATCGGCTGTTCACATTCACAATGGAGGAGTTCAGGAAGACTTTTACTCGACTGGGAGCCAAGTTGGGGGTGATGAACTTGCACCCCTATCAATTGCGTCACGGAGGTGCGACACAGGACCTGACCTCTCATGTGAGGGACTTCAACGGCGTGAAGAGCAGAGGCCGCTGGAAGACAGATTCCTCCGTGAGGAGGTACGCCAAAGTGGGCCGTGTGCAACAACTCTTGAACCAGCTTCCGGACAGCAGTCGCAGTTTTTGCCTGTGGAGCCACAAGAACCTGGAGAAAGTTTGCACAGGTCGTTGTCCACCTCGAACCGTGAGCGCTTAGTTCCCATCGATGTTTTCACAATGCAGGATCGACCACATCGTTTTGCTCTTGAGATTTTTGCTGGCAGCTCACGTTTGTGCAATGCTCTCAACGATCATAAGGTGGTTTGTTTCCCTGTTGACAATTGCTTATTTGAATCTCACAATGTTTTGCACAAGCAAATTGAAGAGAAGTTATCCTTCTGGATTCGCAGCGGTCGAATTAGCATGGTTTGGCTGGGTATGCCGTGCACTACCTTCTCTCGTGCCAGAAAAAACGATGGTCTGGGCCCGGGGCCTTTACGTTCTGATTTTCATCTTTGGGGTTTGCCAGAACTCAACTATCGTGATCGCAGAAAGGTTGAAGATGGTAATCGGCTGTTGGCTTTTTTGATGCGAATTTTACATTTATGCGAGCAGTTTGCTGTACCTTACATTGTGGAGAATCCTTTTAGATCCCCCAGCAAATTCAAGCTACAGAGTTGGTGGCCACAAGCACTATACAGAGGCTTCCATTTTAGTCAGGCTAACCCTGAGATGAAATCCAGGCCCAAGATTTTGTAGCTTAAACTTGTGAATATCATTTTATAAAGGAGTCATTTTAGTCATGTTAGCCCATCATGAAAACCGCAGTGGCATTTTGTAGCATGACATGATGAACTTCATACTGGCTTATAAAAATCAAACGGGCATTTTGTAGCTTAGATGTGGTTCAAGCAATCCGTTGCAGAGCCGCCGCAATACAATGAAAAGGACTAAGCAGATTCAAACAGAACAATTCTGCATGATGATGCATGAATATGCATGATCTGTATTGATCTATATTGATCTGTGATGAATGATGATGCTTGATGAATCTTGGTGGATGATGTTGAAAACAACGTTGCATTTTGTAGCAACGATGTTCCTTTGCATATGCAGTCCTTGAAAATGAGATTGGCATTTTGTAGCAAAGGGTATGTCCTTGTATGATACAGTTGTTGAAAACGAAGGGGCATTTTGTAACAAGGGAAAACCTCCCCCTATGTCAAGGTTGTTGAAACGAAGGGGCATTTTGTAGCTAAGGCTATTCTCGAGAAAAATGGAGCTCAGCAACCTCATTCTATAGCCCCAAACTTGTGAATCTTTTTTATGCCTTACAGACCAGGGGTCACAACGTCTCCCCTAAAATTCGATGGGGGATCCTTTTAGCAGTATGTTGTGGAATATGCCTCCTCTTCTCAGATTTATTCGCAGATATTCTCCTAGATATGTTTATCTGGACTACTGCGCCTATGGCGAGCCGTGGAAGAAACCCACTGCGCTGCTATATAAGTATATTGACCTGCAATCACTGTCAAAACGTTGTGCTGGGCATCACAATAAGTGTTCATTTTCACTCAAGCCTCACATCCCGCTGCGAGGCACTACAGAAGATGGAGTCTTTCGCACTTTGATTGCCCAGCCATATCCTGTGACTTTCTGCCACAGTTTTGCCGCTATTGCCAGAGCACGTTGTGGCTAAGGGGGGTGTGAACTGCTTCGATGATTTTTCTTTCCTTTGTGCCAGTTCAAGACTGGCAGGACGATCCATCATCTTGTGCATAGCACTTCTTTGGTAAACAGCTGTGCCTGACCTTGGCGCACCTCTGGCAAAAATCTTTGATTGCAGTGGAGCACTTTGAAGTCATATATATATATATATTTATATATATATTTATATATATATATATAAATATACATTTTTTGCTTTTAAATATATATATATATGTGTGTGTGTGTGTATTTCTTTAGATATACATATAAATATATATATATATACAGAGATATATATATATATAGATATCCCTGACACACATATGTGGGACTGTAAAAAATAAAACAAAAAACACACCCAATATTACAAAAACTACCAGTACAATTTGAAACCTTGCCTTTACAACTTCATTTCCTTCCTTTTGGTGGTGCTGATTTCAAGAAATATGTTATAGTGCATTTTTGCCATTTTACTTTGTCCCTACCCCCCACCCTTCCCCCAAGCTGCAGACAGCTATCTTTTGTCGCCTATGGGTCTATATTGTTGTGTGCAGTGGCTTCTCCCATTTTGGAAGAGCTACTCCTAAGCCAAAGGCTGCCAATTTACCCAAAATTGCCCTTTCCCAAAGGCTGCACATGCCCCAAAGCAAGCACTTTCCCAAATGCTTTCCACCAGCACTTTTCCAAATGCTTTTGCTGCCTGGCATGCAATGATCTTTTCCAAAATCTTACTTGCTGCCCCTAGACCTCTTGCTTCCAGCCAGGGAAGCTTCCTTGTGGGCCAGCTGTTTCAGTTCTTTTGCTTCATCTTTGGCACCCTTCACCAGCTTGGCACTTTCTTCCAAGATGGCCTTCAAAGCAGAGCTTGTGGTTTTCTTTTTGCCACTCAAAGCCATCTTCAGCTGAGACAAAACTTTGGTCAGTTGGCTGGACCAACCTTCAGCTCCAGCCTTACCCTGCCTGCTCAGCTTTGGGCTGGCCTTTTCCAAAGCCAGCTCCAAATCACTTTGTGTGCTGGCCACTGTGTCCCTTGCTTTCCTTGCCTTTTTCAAAGCTTCCTTGAGTTCTTTCTCTTCATCTTCTTCCTCTTCTTCTTCATCCTCATCATCTTTGTCCTTGATGGCCAATTGCTTCTGGCCTTTTCCAAAGCCTGCTCCTTTGTCTTTTCCTTTGCCTTTTCCAAAGCCTTTGCCTTTTCCAAAGCCTTTGCCTTTCCCACCTTCTATGTCCTCCAAACCAAGGGACATGGCATCTTGGTGGTACAGGGTGTTGAACCTGTCCTGCTCCTCATCTCCAGGTTCCATTTCCTGTCCCTGTTGCCATTTGGATCCCCTTGAGACTTCCACCTGGCCATGGAAATCTTGGAGGTCTTTGTACTGGTAGACACCTGGTGTGGCTGGGTCTTGGCGCCACACAACTCTGCCAGAGTTGCAGTGCAGCACCAGCTCATCCCACCCAAACTTGTCAGTGGCCTGCTTCTCTGACATCCAGCTGTCCATTTTGGTGGTTTTTTGCTTGGCCACCACTTCCCTGGAGGCATGGAGGTACTTCCTCCCAGAGGTATCCATAAGCCACTGGGCAGCCCTCATGCCTTTCTCCTTCTTGCTCATGCCTTCCAGTTCCCCCTTTTCCAAAGGGTTATTTTTCAAATGTGTCTGGTGTCTGGACCAAACCTTTGCATGTTCCTCCTTGGTGAGGCTGTCCTTCAAAGTTTGGGCTTGCTCTTCACTGGTTCCTCCTTGGGTAGCAGCTGCTTTGATTTTTTTCATCCAGTGACATTTTGCCCAACTTTTCCAAATTGGACCTGTTCAGATCATTTTTGGACTTGGCTTTGGCTGCCTTTTCCAAAGCAGCATTTTTGGAGCCAGTTGCTTTTTTCTTTGCCTTGGCTTTGGCTTTTTTCATTACTGTTTTTGGATTTTTCACACTACTGGGCTTTCCCAAACCCATGTTGCCTTTTTTCATTGCTTTCATGTTTTTCTTAGGTCCCATAGATCCTAAACACAACTTGGCAACTAAGGTTGCTTCAGTTTTTGAGCCAAAATTTCACTGGGATTCAGCAAAGCCAATTTGCATTGAAACCAAAAAAATGGTTGGAATTAAAAACATACAAGAAAAAAAACTTGTGAAACCAGAAAAAACTCACTTGAATTCAAAAAAAATCAGACAATATCAAAAAAAACAGAAAAATCAAATCTGATCAAATCTGATCAAATCTGATCAAATCTGATCAAATCTGATCAGATTTGATCAGATTTGATCAGATTTGATCAGATTTGTTTTTTTGATTTTTTTTGAATTCAAGTGATTTTTGTTTGAATTCAAATGAAATTCCAGTGAATTTGTTTTTGGGTTTTACTGATTCCTGGAATTTTGTCAGCAGAAGCCTTTGGAAAAGGGCTCTTATCAAAATTACAAACAAATAAAGTTCACATGCACATGTTTTGTTTTGCTTTTGTTTTCAGTGTTTGTGTTTGGCACCTTTTTTTTATCTCTATCTAATTTTCTTTTCTGTAAAAAATATTTTAAATATAAACATTCAAATATATACATAGATTTGTTTATAATGTTCCATTATGGTTTGACTAAAGGTAAACATTTCTGAAGCCTTTCCTGATACAATTCAAATTGCTATCATGAAAAAATATATTCATTTTAGAATTTCTTTAGATATGTTTATAATTAAACTATTTATTTTATTATTTATATTTCATTTTCACTATTCTTCATTAGTTGGTGGTTTCTGTACACTTTGCTGGTGAAACTGAATTCAAACTCTTTTCCAAAAGTTTTGAACCCTTTTCCAAAGGTTCTGCTGGTGAAACTGGATTGAAACTCTTTCCCAAAAGTTTTGAACCCTTTCTCAAAGGCTTGGGGCCCTTTTCCAAAGGCTCTTGTTTTGCTTTTGTGCCCTTTTCCAAAGGCTTTTTGTGGTGCAGCCCTTTTCCAAAGGCTCTTGTTTTGCTTTGGTGGCTTTGGTGCCCTTTTCCAAAGGCTTTTTGTGGTGCAGCCCTTTTCCAAAGGCATGGCATGGCTCAGGGCTTTTCCTAAACCTTTTGGAGGCTGCCTTTTCCAAAGCTTTTACCTTTTAAATTTCAAGGTAAGCCTCCACTGCCTCAGCAAAGTCACTGAAAACCATGCTTTGAGGCATATCACCATGCCTGCACCACTTTGTGCAGATGGCAAAAACCATCAAGCCACCTTGCAAGCACTCCTGGGCCACCTCTGGTGAATCATCAAGAATCACAGAGGCCCCAATGTACTTGCAGACTTCCTTTTTTCCCCCTGGACCTGTCCTTTTCTCCTTTTCCAAGTGCAGTGAACTTTCAACTGCTCGAACAGGTCCTTGGGAAGGAAGTCCCTGGCATCTTTCTTGACCTGCCTTTCCCTTTTTTCACTTTCCACATAGCTCACTATCTAAACCTCTTTGGTGGCCTTGACCAGCCCCCTTAAGGCCTTGATGTGGCTTTCTGGCACCATGTCCCTGACCTCAAGGGTATGGTGCCAGTCCACCACACAGATGGCCTTCTCCTCTTTGCCCTTTTCCAAAGGCTTTTCTGCTGGGACCAGCTTTGCTTTGGGAGGGTTTTTGGCAGCTGGCTTCAAAACCACTCCCTGGGGGTCCTTTTCCAAAGACTTCTTTTGTGTTTTGGTGCCCTTTTCCGAAGACACATCTTGCTCCTGCTTTGTTTTCTTCCCCTTTTCCAAAGGGAGTTCCTCCTCCTCCTCCTTTTCCATAAGCAGTTCCTTTTGGCCATGCTTGGCCCTCCTTCCCCTTCCGATTGTGCCCTCAGCCTCAGCCTTTTCCAAAGCTGGCTCATCACCTTTTGCTTTTTCCAAAGCACTTCCTGCTGCCTTTTCCAAAGCAGCTTTTTTGGTGGACTTGGACCTCTGCTTCTTTTTTTTGCCCCTGTAGTTCACATTGGTGGAAGAAGAGGCCTCTTCTGCCTCTTCTTCCTCTTCTTCTTCTTCTTCCCTTTTTTTCTTCATCTCTTCCAGTTTCTTTTTGGCTTTCTCTGCAGCCTTTTCCAAAGCTGCAGCTTGGGAGGCCAGGGTCTCCTCTGTGTCTGGGACAGCCTTGGTAAGGTTGTCCCATTGGAGATTCCTTCTGGCCTCCCTTCTGTTGGAATGGGTTGTGCCTGTGCCTGATGGCCTGTTCTTGCAGTTCAGGCCATAAAACCCATACCTGTTTGGCTCCCCCCAGTCCTGCCAGTCTTCCCAGTCATCCCAGTCATCCCACTGGTTTTGAAAAAACCTTAGCTGCCTACGAGTTCCAGTTCATGAAGCACAAGGGTTTGATGGTGAGGAGCCGCAGAGCCTTGCGAGGGTGGCGGAAAATCACCCCAGCAACTTCCCGACTGCCACTGCCTCAGATCATCATGGCCGGAATAGCAATGGAGATGGTGGCTGCAAACCTGAAGAGCATGGCAGTGATGACCATGATTGCATTCCACATGTATCTACGTCCAGGCGAGGCATTGGAGCTTTGCAAAAGGCACATAGTGCCCCCTGTGCGCATGGCTGGAAATCAATTCGCTTGGGTGAACATCATCATTCGAGATCAAATCGGTCAGAAACCCGACAAAGTGGGTGTGTACGACAACAGTCTGCCTTTCGATGTCAAGGAGCACCAGTGGATAGGTCAGCAGGCATTGTCGCTGGCCAAAGCGTTGAAAAGTCCCAACGATCGGCTGTTCACATTCACAATGGAGGAGTTCAGGAAGACTTTTACTCGACTGGGAGCCAAGTTGGGGGTGATGAACTTGCACCCCTATCAATTGCGTCACGGAGGTGCGACACAGGACCTGACCTCTCATGTGAGGGACTTCAACGGCGTGAAGAGCAGAGGCCGCTGGAAGACAGATTCCTCCGTGAGGAGGTACGCCAAAGTGGGCCGTGTGCAACAACTCTTGAACCAGCTTCCGGAGAGCAGTCGCAGTTTTTGCCTGTGGGCCACAAGAACCTGGAGAAAGTTTGCACAGGTCGTTGTCCACCTCGAACCGTGAGCGCTTAGTTCCCATCGATGTTTTCACAATGCAGGATCGACCACATCGTTTTGCTCTTGAGATTTTTGCTGGCAGCTCACGTTTGTGCAATGCTCTCAACGATCATAAGGTGGTTTGTTTCCCTGTTGACAATTGCTTATTTGAATCTCACAATGTTTTGCACAAGCAAATTGAAGAGAAGTTATCCTTCTGGATTCGCAGCGGTCGAATTAGCATGGTTTGGCTGGGTATGCCGTGCACTACCTTCTCTCGTGCCAGAAAAAACGATGGTCTGGGCCCGGGGCCTTTACGTTCTGATTTTCATCTTTGGGGTTTGCCAGAACTCAACTATCGTGATCGCAGAAAGGTTGAAGATGGTAATCGGCTGTTGGCTTTTTTGATGCGAATTTTACATTTATGCGAGCAGTTTGCTGTACCTTACATTGTGGAGAATCCTTTTAGATCCCCCAGCAAATTCAAGCTACAGAGTTGGTGGCCACAAGCACTATACAGAGGCTTCCATTTTAGTCAGGCTAACCCTGAGATGAAATCCAGGCCCAAGATTTTGTAGCTTAAACTTGTGAATATCATTTTATAAAGGAGTCATTTTAGTCATGTTAGCCCATCATGAAAACCGCAGTGGCATTTTGTAGCATGACATGATGAACTTCATACTGGCTTATAAAAATCAAACGGGCATTTTGTAGCTTAGATGTGGTTCAAGCAATCCGTTGCAGAGCCGCCGCAATACAATGAAAAGGACTAAGCAGATTCAAACAGAACAATTCTGCATGATGATGCATGAATATGCATGATCTGTATTGATCTGTATTGATCTATATTGATCTGTGATGAATGATGATGCTTGATGAATCTTGGTGGATGATGTTGAAAACAACGTTGCATTTTGTAGCAACGATGTTCCTTTGCATATGCAGTCCTTGAAAATGAGATTGGCATTTTGTAGCAAAGGGTATGTCCTTGTATGATACAGTTGTTGAAAACGAAGGGGCATTTTGTAACAAGGGAAAACCTCCCCCTATGTCAAGGTTGTTGAAACGAAGGGGCATTTTGTAGCTAAGGCTATTCTCGAGAAAAATTGAGCTCAGCAACCTCATTCTATAGCCCCAAACTTGTGAATCTTTTTTATGCCTTACAGACCAGGGGTCACAACGTCTCCCCTAAAATTCGATGGGGGATCCTTTTAGCAGTATGTTGTGGAATATGCCTCCTCTTCTCAGATTTATTCGCAGATATTCTCCTAGATATGTTTATCTGGACTACTGCGCCTATGGCGAGCCGTGGAAGAAACCCACTGCGCTGCTATATAAGTATATTGACCTGCAATCACTGTCAAAACGTTGTGCTGGGCATCACAATAAGTGTTCATTTTCACTCAAGCCTCACATCCCGCTGCGAGGCACTACAGAAGATGGAGTCTTTCGCACTTTGATTGCCCAGCCATATCCTGTGACTTTCTGCCACAGTTTTGCCGCTATTGCCAGAGCACGTTGTGGCTAAGGGGGGTGTGAACTGCTTCGATGATTTTTCTTTCCTTTGTGCCAGTTCAAGACTGGCAGGACGATCCATCATCTTGTGCATAGCACTTCTTTGGTAAACAGCTGTGCCTGACCTTGGCGCACCTCTGGCAAAAATCTTTGATTGCAGTGGAGCACTTTGAAGTCATGATTCTACTTGTAGGGGGTTGACGGCTGAAGTTGAGTAGCTGCTTTGGGTTTTGCCGTCTATCCTCAAGTGTAATCAGTGGTCCTCCTCCGCCCCTCCTCCACTCAGTTGGGGGTGGTGTGAACTGCTTCGATGATTTTTCTTTCCTTTGTGCCAGTTCAAGACTGGCAGGACGATCCATCATCTTGTGCATAGCACTTCTTTGGTAAACAGCTGTGCCTGACCTTGGCGCACCTCTGGCAAAAATCTTTGATTGCAGTGGAGCACTTTGAAGTCATATATATATATATATTTATATATATATTTATATATATATATATAAATATACATTTTTTGCTTTTAAATATATATATATATGTGTGTGTGTGTGTATTTCTTTAGATATACATATAAATATATATATATATACAGAGATATATATATATATAGATATCCCTGACACACATATGTGGGACTGTAAAAAATAAAACAAAAAACACACCCAATATTACAAAAACTACCAGTACAATTTGAAACCTTGCCTTTACAACTTCATTTCCTTCCTTTTGGTGGTGCTGATTTCAAGAAATATGTTATAGTGCATTTTTGCCATTTTACTTTGTCCCTACCCCCCACCCTTCCCCCAAGCTGCAGACAGCTATCTTTTGTCGCCTATGGGTCTATATTGTTGTGTGCAGTGGCTTCTCCCATTTTGGAAGAGCTACTCCTAAGCCAAAGGCTGCCAATTTACCCAAAATTGCCCTTTCCCAAAGGCTGCACATGCCCCAAAGCAAGCACTTTCCCAAATGCTTTCCACCAGCACTTTTCCAAATGCTTTTGCTGCCTGGCATGCAATGATCTTTTCCAAAATCTTACTTGCTGCCCCTAGACCTCTTGCTTCCAGCCAGGGAAGCTTCCTTGTGGGCCAGCTGTTTCAGTTCTTTTGCTTCATCTTTGGCACCCTTCACCAGCTTGGCACTTTCTTCCAAGATGGCCTTCAAAGCAGAGCTTGTGGTTTTCTTTTTGCCACTCAAAGCCATCTTCAGCTGAGACAAAACTTTGGTCAGTTGGCTGGACCAACCTTCAGCTCCAGCCTTACCCTGCCTGCTCAGCTTTGGGCTGGCCTTTTCCAAAGCCAGCTCCAAATCACTTTGTGTGCTGGCCACTGTGTCCCTTGCTTTCCTTGCCTTTTTCAAAGCTTCCTTGAGTTCTTTCTCTTCATCTTCTTCCTCTTCTTCTTCATCCTCATCATCTTTGTCCTTGATGGCCAATTGCTTCTGGCCTTTTCCAAAGCCTGCTCCTTTGTCTTTTCCTTTGCCTTTTCCAAAGCCTTTGCCTTTTCCAAAGCCTTTGCCTTTCCCACCTTCTATGTCCTCCAAACCAAGGGACATGGCATCTTGGTGGTACAGGGTGTTGAACCTGTCCTGCTCCTCATCTCCAGGTTCCATTTCCTGTCCCTGTTGCCATTTGGATCCCCTTGAGACTTCCACCTGGCCATGGAAATCTTGGAGGTCTTTGTACTGGTAGACACCTGGTGTGGCTGGGTCTTGGCGCCACACAACTCTGCCAGAGTTGCAGTGCAGCACCAGCTCATCCCACCCAAACTTGTCAGTGGCCTGCTTCTCTGACATCCAGCTGTCCATTTTGGTGGTTTTTTGCTTGGCCACCACTTCCCTGGAGGCATGGAGGTACTTCCTCCCAGAGGTATCCATAAGCCACTGGGCAGCCCTCATGCCTTTCTCCTTCTTGCTCATGCCTTCCAGTTCCCCCTTTTCCAAAGGGTTATTTTTCAAATGTGTCTGGTGTCTGGACCAAACCTTTGCATGTTCCTCCTTGGTGAGGCTGTCCTTCAAAGTTTGGGCTTGCTCTTCACTGGTTCCTCCTTGGGTAGCAGCTGCTTTGATTTTTTCATCCAGTGACATTTTGCCCAACTTTTCCAAATTGGACCTGTTCAGATCATTTTTGGACTTGGCTTTGGCTGCCTTTTCCAAAGCAGCATTTTTGGAGCCAGTTGCTTTTTTCTTTGCCTTGGCTTTGGCTTTTTTCATTACTGTCTTTGGATTTTTCACACTACTGGGCTTTCCCAAACCCATGTTGCCTTTTTTCATTGCTTTCATGTTTTTCTTAGGTCCCATAGATCCTAAACACAACTTGGCAACTAAGGTTGCTTCAGTTTTTGAGCCAAAATTTCACTGGGATTCAGCAAAGCCAATTTGCATTGAAACCCAAAAAATGGTTGGAACTAAAAACATACAAGAAAAAAACTTGTGAAACCAGAAAAAACTCACTTGAATTCAAAAAAAAATCAGACAATATCAAAAAAAAACAGAAAAATCAAATCTGATCAAATCTGATCAAATCTGATCAAATCTGATCAAATCATCAAATTTGATCAGATTTGATCAGATTTGATCAGATTTGTTTTTTTGATTTTTTTTGAATTCAAGTGATTTTTGTTTGAATTCAAATGAAATTCCAGTGAATTTGTTTTTGGGTTTTACTGATTCCTGGAATTTTGTCAGCAGAAGCCTTTGGAAAAGGGCTCTTATCAAAATTACAAACAAATAAAGTTCACATGCACATGTTTTGTTTTGCTTTTGTTTTCAGTGTTTGTGTTTGGCACCTTTTTTTTATCTCTATCTAATTTTCTTTTCTGTAAAACATATTTTAAATATAAACATTCAAATATATACATAGATTTGTTTATAATGTTCCATTATGGTTTGACTAAAGGTAAACATTTCTGAAGCCTTTCCTGATACAATTCAAATTGCTATCATGAAAAATATATTCATTTTAGAATTTCTTTAGATATGTTTATAATTAAACTATTTATTTTATTATTTATATTTCATTTTCACTATTCTTCATTAGTTGGTTGTTTTTTTCCAGCTGGCCACTTGTGGGCCTGCTGGTTTCTGTACACTTTGCTGGTGAAACTGAATTCAAACTCTTTTCCAAAAGTTTTGAACCCTTTTCCAAAGGTTCTGCTGGTGAAACTGGATTGAAACTGTTTCCCAAAAGTTTTGAACCCTTTCTCAAAGGCTTGGGGCCCTTTTCCAAAGGCTCTTGTTTTGCTTTTGTGCCCTTTTCCAAAGGCTTTTTGTGGTGCAGCCCTTTTCCAAAGGCTCTTGTTTTGCTTTGGTGGCTTTGGTGCCCTTTTCCAAAGGCTTTTTGTGGTGCAGCCCTTTTCCAAAGGCATGGCATGGCTCAGGTCTTTTCCTAAACCTTTTGGAGGCTGCCTTTTCCAAAGCTTTTACCTTTTAAATTTCAAGGTAAGCCTCCACTGCCTCAGCAAAGTCACTGAAAACCATGCTTTGAGGCATATCACCATGCCTGCACCACTTTGTGCAGATGGCAAAAACCATCAAGCCACCTTGCAAGCACTCCTGGGCCACCTCTGGTGAATCATCAAAAATCACAGAGGCCCCAAGCTACTTGCAGACTTCCTTTTTTCCCCCTGGACCTGTCCTTTTCCAAGCGCAGTGAACTTTCAACTGCTCGAACAGGTCCTTGGGAAGGAAGTCCCTGGCATCTTTCTTGACCTGCCTTTCCCTTTTTTCACTTTCCACATAGCTCACTATGTGGACCTCTTTGGTGGCCTTGACCAGCCCCCTTAAGGCCTTGATGTGGCTTTCTGGCACCATGTCCCTGACCTCAAGGGTATGGTGCCAGTCCACCACACAGATGGCCTTCTCCTCTTTGCCCTTTTCCAAAGGCTTTTCTGCTGGGACCAGCTTTGCTTTGGGAGGGTTTTTGGCAGCTGGCTTCAAAACCACTCCCTGGGGGTCCTTTTCCAAAGACTTCTTTTGTGTTTTGGTGCCCTTTTCCAAAGACACATCTTGCTCCTGCTTTGTTTTCTTCCCCTTTTCCAAAGGGAGTTCCTCCTCCTCCTCCTTTTCCATAAGCAGTTCCTTTTGGCCATGCTTGGCCCTCCTTCCCCTTCTGATTGTGCCCTCAGCCTCAGCCTTTTCCAAAGCTGGCTCATCACCTTTTGCTTTTTCCAAAGCACTTCCTGCTGCCTTTTCCAAAGCAGCTTTTTTGGTGGACTTGGACCTCTGCTTCTTTTTTTTGCCCCTGTAGTTCACATTGGTGGAAGACGAGGCCTCTTCTGCCTCTTCTTCCTCTTCTTCTTCTTCTTCCCTTTTTTTCTTCATCTCTTCCAGTTTCTTTTTGGCTTTCTCTGCAGCCTTTTCCAAAGCTGCAGCTTGGGAGGCCAGGGTCTCCTCTGTGTCTGGGACAGCCTTGGTAAGGTTGTCCCATTGGAGATTCCTTCTGGCCTCCCTTCTGTTGGAATGGGTTGTGCCTGTGCCTGATGGCCTGTTCTTGCAGTTCAGGCCATAAAACCCATACCTGCTTGGCTCCCCCCAGTCCTGCCAGTCTTCCCAGTCATCCCAGTCATCCCACTGGTTTGACATGGCAGCTGGGTTCTTTCAGCCAAGGCCTTTTCCAAAACCCAGGTCTTTTCCAAAACCTAGGTCTTTTCCAAAACCTAGGTCTTTTCCAAAACCAAGGTCTTTTCCAAAACCAAGGTCTTTTCCAAAACCTAAGGCTTTTCCAAACCCAGTGAAAGGGTTGTTTTAACCCTTGGATTCCCCAACCCCAACTACAAAAGTTTGTGTTGTTGCTGTGACCTAGTGAGTGTTACTTGTTATGTTGCTTGTCCCGACCTATATGCTGCTGTGAGTTGTAGCTGTGAAATTGTTAGCAAAATTGTTATGTGTTGTAAGTGTGGTGTTTGCTGTGAGCCTGCTCTTAGCTGAGTTTAAAACAGCTGCAGAAACATAAAATGCATTGGAACTCAAAACTAACTGCCCCTTGTTCAAAGAGCACATAAGACATGCATGTTTTTTAGATGCAAACAGTTTCTTACAACTTTATACAAGAACAAACCATGCATGTTTGACAGCATGTTTGAAAACAGGCTTGGGTGCATATAAATATATATATATGTGTCTATTGATATACACATTCACACACATACATACATACATACATACATACATACATACATACATACATACATACATATATATAAATATATATATATATATGCACATGTGGTATATTCCTATTTAAAAAAAACAGCTGTGGTTATATATATAAATATGTGTGTAAAAAGTATATATTTATTTACTTAAGGGGGGTTGAAGTGGTATGTTTTGGTTGGGTGACACCAGCCTAAACCCCTCCTGGCCCCAGTGCCTTCTTGGATGCACTTTTTTCCTCAAGCAAAATTGGTCAGATCTAGGCTGGCCCCATGTTGGGGCTTGCCTTGCCAGACACTTCTCAGAAGCATGCCCTTTTCCAAAGGCAGCCACTTGCTTCAAAATTGCTGGAGCAGAGCACTTTTCCAAATGCTTGAGGTGCACATGCAGCATCTACCAGTTGGCACCCCATTCCTTGCAAAGTTTCTCCCTCAGGGCTATGGCCTCTGACTTTGTCAATGCTTCCTTTTCCAAAGAAGCCCAAATCTCATCAACCATTTGGCTGTGCCAATCTGGGCGCCTAGCACCAGACACTTCCACAATCAGCTTCAACTTTCCACCTTTTTCTGTGGTGCCTGTCAAGTAAGATCTGGGTTTTTTCCAGGCCACTGTTTTCTTGATCTTGAGCCAAGGCTTTCTCTTCTCCTTTTCCAAAGAGGTTTTTGCATGGTTCTTCTTTTCTGTCTTGCCTGCATCTTTCTTGGGCCTTGCTTTCTCTACCTTTTCCAAAGCAGATGCTGGCCTTTTCAATGCCTTTTCCAAAGCAGATGCTGGCCTTTTCAATGGTTTTTTCCCATACCCCAAGGCAGCTTGCAAACCATCCTTTTCCAAAGATACCATTTGCCCAGGCCTTCTTCTGGCAATGCAC